>JAYGXS010000008.1:5971240-5983010 GCA_036362985.1 Ligula intestinalis
AGTGTGCGAAACTACTGTAACCAGTCTGCAACATGACCCAGTATGACCACGGTGAAGCGGAGTCCCAGTAAGCCCACTTTAACTCACTAATCATTTCTTTTTGGCTACATTGTGTCTTAATTTTAAGATAAAATCACTTTTTATGGAACCATTTAGGCACGTTTAGGTTCCCTTTCTTAGTTTATTCGCTAAAATGTTTCCCCATGGTGAATGCGGCTGTTTAAATATTTACTTTAAAGACGTTCTTTTATTTCGTTTGTGCATCTTTCTGTCTGCTCCAAAAAAAAACATCGATTAAATATTACCCTATCGTGAAAATAGTAACCAGAGATCCATCTGTAGCTCTTGAAAATATTCGCAAATTTGATCTCAGGAAAAGCAATACTTACTGTTAAATGAGACACGCCGACTAAGAAAGCGTGGACCTTTGAGTTTTATGATATACAGGGTGTCCCAAAAAATGTAAACACGTTTTTCATAATAGTTAAATTGGTGTTTATCACAATTTTATTAGTAAATAAATGTAAAGCTATTTACAAGTATCATTTTTTTACTGAGTGTTCTCAAACTGACGTCCATTTTGATCATGACACTGCTAACAACGCTAAGCAATGGAATCGTACATACCATAAAACAATGCCCATGGTATTCGGGTGCATTTATGTTCAGAGGCTTGTTTTAATTCACCCTTTGCTGCAATAGTCCAAATAAAATGAAAATAAAACCAATAAAATGATACTTGTAAATATGTTTTTCCGTTTTTGAAATACGAAAATTATAATAAACACCATGTTTACAATTATTCAAAATGTGCCTACATTTTTTTGAAACACCCTGTATTTGCAGGCGAATCCACGACACGACAGCATTTGATTGCTGTGAAATTGTGACTGCACTTTTAATTTCGGGTTACTTTAAGCAGGAAGCCATGTCTTTACTTGCCACTATAAGCTTTCAGCTTGGCCTGGACTGATGAACTTCTGAAAATTCCTTTTATAATTGATATTTCTTTGCAAACATTTGTTTTTTCGCCGGTGTTTAAACGTCTGGAGCTGGTTATGGCTGCCTGATGATGGCTAATAAACTAGAAATTATAAGTATGCTGTCCCTTGTCTCTTTCAGAAATGTTAATCAGCCTATATATTTATCTTCATTCAGGACTGAACTCACATATATTTATTATCTCCGAAAAATTGGCATAAAAATTGTTTCCCAAAATTGTAGACCAGGGAAATAACAAATTAACTTCTTATTTCCTGTAAATTTTACATCAAACAGGGTGTTGAAACGTCAAAATCGTTTATAAAGTCTTTTCCCACATTTATGCAAAAATTTCATTTCCATGTCACTAATTTGAGTGGAAAAACCCTATGTTGCACTTTTTAAACAACTGATATGTTGCGTTGTGAACTTACACATGCTACCCTACTTACTTCACTCGACGGGTACATGTTTTGGAAAAAAAGATTAATATTTTAACACTTCTATGATTTCTGGACTCATCAATTAAACAGTCTTAAATTAGTCGCCAAAAGTATTTGTCAACATCTTGTGCTCGGCGTGCAGGTGATACTTTTGTCGTCATCGAACAGGATCACGAGCTGATATTCAAAGAATATTTCCATGTCACCTTCTCACGTATAAACGTTATGGTAGTAGTAGATACGCGTACACCGATCCATCATAGGACACACTCGACCGTCCATGTTGCCATTAGAGCTCTAACGTCGAGTCTCCACCGCGAGTCAGCTAGGCTGAAGAATATTACCAGCAAAGACATGGGACACTAGAATGGCTTCTTCTGGCTTATTAGCTGTCGTTAGCTAGTGATACCCAACTTTATGATGAATAAAAAACGACCAATTGACCTCTTTTAGTATTCTCAACTGCCGAAGAGGTTGCGATGACCTAACAGTTCAAATTCGCAAGGAAGCGGTGAGCGTAAGACTGCTAACACAGCGCTATATCGATTTTTGAGTCGCACTGCAGTGAACCAGAAGACAAGGTTGTGCCGAATTGCAATACCTTCGACTGGTGCTCAGAATTAATTGTATATCTCCGAAACTTCGCCAGTTAAGGCCGGCAAAGAGGGACGAGGAACTAGACCTCTTATGACTTCCATATATTATCAAGGACGTCTCAAAAGCCATCAGATGTCTTCTTACGTCACTACGAACTGAGTCGAGCAACTCGTGCAATCTTTTTTGCAGATATTCGTGCGCTTGTTATGCGTTCCACCATCACATTTGTGTGACACTTTTGGGTGCGAAACCATTTCAAGGTCACGAGACCCACGCTTGCATTCTGCTCACTCTGAGATTTTTCCGTGACTAGACATCTGGCAACTTGAAATAGAGGGGTAGTTAAATGGCCCAGTTTGTATCGCAAGCTAGATTCAAGTAGTCTGTGTCGTCGTGCTGGGATAGTTTGCGTGAACTTTGCTGGTCAACCACAACGGCAAACTTTCCCACAAAGGGGGGTATTAGTTTATGGCGCGTTCAAAACTGATGTAAGTCACTGACATCGAATTACACCAAAAAACTTTCCCCATTGGTACACAGTTTGCTGTTTAAAGAGGTGTTTGGCATTACAGAGTCGGAATTCCGTGATATCGCCGATTTCAACGTTGCATGGGCTATTTGGACGGCTGGAAAAGACTCGGTGACTGTTCCCTGCCCGGACCGCAACTCCGCCTAATATTTAGAGGGCACTTGCCCTGTGTAGAGACGAAGAAAGCATGCCAATCACTGGTGTCATCCTTTTATTCGTTTGAGCTCTCAAACTCCAACTGGAGTCTAACCTCAGAGATAACAGTGTCAACCTGCCTCGAAATGTTACACAATACATTTTCAATCTTCCCAAAGAAGCCTTTATGCATATTAAATACAAATGTATACATACCACGTAGATGGCCCTTTTGTCAGAGTATGCTTTTGTTAGGCAATCGGAAGAAAGTTTTTTCAAAACCTGGCATCTTGAAGTTACTGAACTATAGTGGGATGAGGCTACGCAATAATAAATTCTACAACTAAACTATACTTGTTCGAATTGAAGACCCATTCGAGAATTTCGGTAGATAGGAAGTCTATAGTATTACTATGCGTACATATTTTCAAAAAGCCGGTGACTGTGAGTTGAACCAAAAGATTCAGTAAGTTCGGTAGGAATTACGTAGATCAAAACGAAATATTTTGATGAACGCTTCTCTGTCCTACGTGAAAAAAATCTGGTTTGTCCGCATTCTGGACCCTCTTGTCATCTGAAAAACATTCCGCTAAGAAGCAAATAAATAATAGAGTAATATGCGGGTTGGTTGAAAAGTAGAACTGTTGTCAGGACTGTGTAAAGACATAATGAGAATTATCGAAAACAAACGTATGTTCGTTATTTCATCTTCTGAAATTTTCAATGGGAATTTTCGCAAAAATAGAGTAATAGTTGAAGATTGCACAGACGGCAGAATTTAATTGAACCACTAAATTTTGCGAGTGCTCTCTAGCTGCGGCCTCCCGCTACTTAACACGAATAATGCATGAGTTAATACAAAAATTTGAATTCGTACAAAAAATCGATGTAGACAGCGAGATCGAAGAAAACAGCCACGTAGACCAATCAATAACGTTAGCAAGTTAAAACATTGGGGGAAGCAAAATTAGCGAAAAAAACGTTTAAGGCAAACGTATAAATCCGGTAGTCAGATGTTATGCAACTGACGAACACTCGCGAAATTTAGTGGTTCCTTAAATGCTACTGTCAATGCAATCTTCGAATAACAAACGGATGAGAAACTACAAAAGATCGAATTCGTACAGGAAAATCGATACAAACAGCGAGAGGCTGCAGCTGAAGCGCAATTGTTTCCATTAAGTTCTGCAATCTTCAAATTTGCACTAGGAAATAGATGCTTTAAATGGAGTACTATTCTGCGCTAAGATGATGCTGCGAAGAACTTTACTGAACAGTGTCCCATCCATATCGCTTTTTGCGGTAAACGTTAGGTTGGCCGCCCACTCCTAGCCTCAGAATTTTATCGTATGGACCGATGGCAAATAAACTGATGAACTAAAAACTATCCTAAATTTCACAATTAAAACTGTAAGTAACCACAGGACTAGGGGCTAGGAGTGTCCAAAATGGGCGTCCAACTTAAGTGCTGCCTCTTTTGCTTTATGAAAATAAAATTCTAGTTTTTGAAAAGGCAGTAAGATTTCGACCTACGTAGCCAATGCCGTAGGGGGCACACTGTGGTTCTGGAGCACCGTAGTCTTCAATCCTTCGAGTCACCTGCCATTGTACTTAGTACTCAATAGGTGTTTAGAAGTCCGCGTTAGTAGTTTGAATGCTTGATAGTTTGTCTATCTGTATTCAGTGAAGTTACCTGTAAATCCGAAAATTTTGTGACGTGAAGACGACGGCCAGTCTTGACCTGTTTGTCTTTGTTCTTGTTGTTAAAAAGACGTCAGTGGTGCTTTCTATTCCATAATGTCACGCCAATTTACTGCTTTTGACGTTTGCCTCTGTTCAACATTGAATGCTTCAGTATCGATACGTCATGCTTTTTTCAGTCGCTCCATGATTCCTAAAAACCAAAGCTAAAACACTATGAAAATGCGTTTTCTTGTATAGAATAATTCGTGCCAGTCAGGCTGTACCAAGCTGTATAGTACAGTAATTCGAGATATTTTCACGCTCTTGATTTTTACTTTCAGCATGGAGGACAGCCGCCGACCGTTTCTCCGAAACCACAGTGCTCTTCCTATCGCGCCCACAGAGGAAGAAAAGGCCCAGCAACTGCTGTATCACAAATACCTAAAAATTCGGGTTGCTGTTTTCCCCGCCGTTACCGTTGGCCTGCTGGTCCTAGGGCTCTTCTTCGTCTCCTACTACTTCCACACGAACAGGTGCGTTCTTCGTAGAGTGTGTTTTTACTTGTTTCCTTATCATCCTGACTTCCCGTTTCATCTTCTGCGCAGTCGTTAGTCGCAATCAAAGTATTTCCTTGTTGCTAGGTCATGCTTAGTAGGTTTACACGTCATGTAGTGCGCACCTCAGAACACGCTAACGAGACTAGCGTTGAGTAGCATTGTTGTCTGAGTAGATGGGTATTAGATTTAGTTACATCAGTCACTGCTCCCGAAGCCTACTCTGGAAGCCTTGACGTTGGTTTGCCATCGGAGCCCTGGGAGACAGTGTGGTAGATTTTGAACAAGTCTGCCCTACTGTACGTCTGATTTACGTGTATGTCACAGGTGCTGCGTTCACGCTAGTGGACACCCGGCAGACAAAGTCTTTCAAACCGGTTCAAATGACTTTAGGTAGGCGAATTCTCTTCTAGTCAGAGATACTGTTATGGTTCACTGGAGTTCATGGGATAGCTGACGTTTCGGCAAGCTGGACCGGCTCGCCTTTGTCAAAGTCTAAACTGACATTATCTATTAGCAATTGGAGGTTTTGGCTGTATGTGTCGGTCGTGGAATGATCGACTTTTTTCTCGTTCGCTGCCTAGCTCCTCGTGTGGATTTTGGCGTAGGCTGATGTCAGTTAGGGTTGCGCTTCGTCTCCGATGTAGAAGGTGCTGGCAATCCTACTTCCTTTTCCGGTGGGTTCTTCGCAAGGCGTTCTTCGTTTGCAATTCTTGAGATCGGTTTGACCTTGTTCTATCCCTCACTCACGTAATGGTATACGACTTTATAGGCCGCGAGTAGGTCTAGATGCCTGTTGATGGGGCTAGCATCTGAGTTTCATGCCTGAAGCGTCAGTCTTTCCGCTCATGAGAGTCGCTGGTCCTAGGGCTCTTCTTCTTCAGCTACTACTTCCATACCAACAGGTGCGTTTTTGCGTACAGAGTAGGTTATTACTTGTTTCTCCTTTTTCATCCTGACTTCGCGTTTCATCTTCTGGGCAGCCTATTGTCGCTATCAAAGCATTTCCTTGTTGCCAGGTCATGCGTAGTAGGTTTACACGTCATGCAGTGTGCACCTCAGAACATGCTAACACAACAGTAGTGATGAGAAGTATTTCTGACTGGGTGGCAGGCGATTAAATTTAGCGCCTGACGCTAAATCACTTTAAGAGTCTACTTTTTGTTGACCTGGATGGCACTTTACGGCACCATAATCAAGGCATACTACCGCTCCACAATTGCGCGGGTTCTAATCCGCAACAACGTCTCAGGACCCTTCCCTATTCGGTCTGGCGTTCGACAAGGCTGTGCCCTGTTGCCCATCCCCTTTAACTACGTCATTGACTGGGTTCTCGGAAAGGCCCTACAGGAAAATGACGGTATTAGGTTTGCACCCGGGCGCCGGTTGACTGATCTACAGTCTATGGTGTCACGGGTGAACGAGGTCACTGAATCGGTTAGTTTGTCCCTAATCGCTGGGAAGACCAAAGTATTCCTATGCTGCCTCCCTGCCCAAGAGAAGTTGCCCCTCGAGACTACTGGCTGTCGGCTCGACGAAGTAGACAGTTTCAAATACCTCGGAGCGAGGTCGCTGCCAAATGGACAGACTAAGGATGACATTGTCTCTCGAAGTGACGCAGCTCGACGAGTTTCCCCAGACTTCGGATGTGCCTAGGCGCGTAGGGGGGTCTGCAATTTGCGCCCTGTATATCCAACGTAATTACAGTCTCCATCATTGCAATGTATCATGTACACAACTGCGGAGGTTTCAGTTGGATGCAGTCTATCTTTAGGTGTGTGTCGTAGCCCATAGTTGGATCAGGAATCCCCGCCGGAATCCAAACTGGGAGTAGTTGGGAGACGGAGAAAAGCCGCGACCTCGACCGGCTTGAGCCACAGGTCCGTGGGAGTGAGGAGGGTGCCTGGCCGAGAACTGCAGGCGAACAGATGACGGCAGTCATGCGGCGAGACGCCGCAGTCGGGACAGCAGTCGGGTATGGATGGGTCGAGCCGGTGCTGGTACTGCCGAAGGAGCATACAGTAGCCACTGCGTAGCTGCGCCAGAGTACAGCGAGTAACCCTCGGGAGATGTCGTTCCGAGGCCGCGATCGGAGGCGGATAGCCACCCAAAAGGACCGGGGGACGGTAACCTCGTTTCTCCTCGACAACGACTCTCTGGTGGAGACGCTGGAAGCCTGTCTTGGTGGCAGAGCTATCAACAGGTAGATCCGCGAGAGACGAGGCAACAGCTTCCTTGTGGAGTGCTCGAATAGACGGCCGGACGTTGCGGCAGGGCTCGGGAGCGGTACAACGGTGATGATTGGGATGGCCGGGTTGCGAACAACTCCACCAGAACTGCTGGCTAAGGAGAGTGTTGTGATTGGCGACCGGTAGAACAGAGGCCTCCGCATGAAGATGATCTATAGGCGACATTTTATAGCAACCCGTGATCGTGCGGAGGGCAGCGTTTTGGGCTGACTGGAGGCGGCGGAGGCTGGAAGAGCTCATCGTAGGAGACCAGATTGATGCCGCATAAGTGAGGTGCGGCTTGGCCAGCGCCTTGAAAGCAGTCGACAGAGTCTCTTTCGCACAGCCCCAGGATGTGCCTGCTAGAGCCTTGAGGACCTTGGTGCAGCGGCTTACTTTGCTTGCGGTCTCCCTGGCATGGTCTGCGAACGTGAAGAGCGGATCAAAACGCACACCAAGGAGTTTGGGCTTGCGGACGAGCGGTAAGGACGCCCCATTGACGGTGATGACCGGGTGACGATTGAACTCCTTCGGATCAAGCGTAAAGACAGTTACGGACGACTTGGCTGCCGAGATCGTCATTCCGCGCTGGGTGAGGAAGTTTTCGACAACAGGCATGAACTCCGTGAGGAGCTGTGCAGCCTGATCGATGTCATGGTGCCGGCAGAAGAACGTAATATCGTCCGCATAGGATATCACTTGCACAGGTGCCCGGGGGAGTGGGAGCTCTCGCATGTAGATGTTAAAGAGCGTCGGGCTGAGCACAGAGCCTTGAGGGACGCTACAGGACTGCTTACGGGGCTTGGAGAGAGCGCCCCGGAAGAGGACACGATCGTGACGGCCACGGATGTAAGCCGCCAACCATCGGACCAGGCCAGTCGGGACGTTCAACGAGACCAAGTCCTGCAGGAGCTGATCGTGGCGGACGCAGTCAAAGGCTCGTGACAGGTCAATTGAGACTGCCACGGTCCGCGAAGCGGGCTTCTGTTGATTGAAGCCCTCGAGGATAGCGTCGCTGAGCTCGAAAAGCGCCGTTGTAGTTCCACGACCCGATCGGAAACCATGTTGGTGGCAAGATAGTTCCGCCACAGACGTCAGAATTGGGTGGATGAGCCGTTCCAGGATCTTCGCCAATGGACTGAGGAGGGCGATTGGACGATAAGAGGTCGCTAGGCAGGGGTCCTTACCCGCTTTGACCAGAGGGATGATGATCGACTGGCGCCAGCAATCAGGGATGATTGAAGTTCCCAGTGAAAGGTTGAAGAGGGCGGCAAGGTAGGCAGCCACCTTCGGGCCGATGTGGCGCACATGGATAGGCGCCAGACCATCTGGTCCTAAGGCTTTCGAAGCTCTCATTTTCTTGACGGCGGTGAGGATGGCATCAGCCGAAAAGGAAATATCTGGGGGCGGGGCTTTATGGAGGAGGCGAAGAAGGGGGCGTTGGCTTTTGGGACTGGGCGCCGAGCGGGGTGAGAACAGCTTGTTCATCTTCGCGGCGATCTTACCGTTGTTGGAAATGAACTTACCGTCCCCAAAGCTAATAGACTGGTTTGATGTATCAGCCCGGGGTTTGGTCAGGTTGCGTAAAAGCTTCCAAGTGGCAGCTGAGTTGCCGCTGAAATTACAATCTGAAACTAGTTCATGCCAGCGTTGGCGTTTGCCATCGTTGATAGTCTTAGTGATTAAGCCATTCAGTTCGCCAACGCGCGGGTCACTGGCATCACGCGCTCGTATTTCGTCTCTCTCTCGTTCCAGGCGGGAGGCTTCGGGCGGATAGTTAGGACGAAGAAAGGGAGTGCGGCCGTTAGGGATGTGGTGACTTGCTGCTGCCAGGAGTAGTCGACGAAGGGCTCGCTCCGCCATGTGAACACAGGTGGGAGGCGGTAAGCCATCGATCTCGGCTTCGCATTCGGTCGTGAACGCTGCCCAATTGGCTTTCTTGAAATTAATGAAGTGCCGGTTGGGGGCCTTGATACGCTCGGCGGCGGTGGCCAATTCGAGCACAATGGGGAGGTGGTCGCTACCCAGGCTGATTTCCGTCTTCCACATGGTGGAGGCTACCAGACTGAGACTGGCGAGGGAAACATCGGGCGAGCTGGAGGCGCCGTTGGTCGGGAGCCGCGTTTGGCTGTTCTCGTTGAGAACGGCAAAGGGGGCGTGTTCTATTTCATCAGCCAGAGCTTCTCCACGGGAGTCGGCTGCCAAGTTAGAGCACCATAGGTCATGGTGGGCGTTGAAGTCACCTAGCACCAGACTGTCTCCAGAAGGTAAGTAGGGAGCGATAGAGGCGGTGAAACCGGGAGAACAACTGGAAGTTGGAGGAATGTACACGTTCACGACGGTTAGCGGCGCCGGGCCAATGTCAAGGGAAATCGCCAGTACTTCCGTGGGATCGGCTCCAAGCAGGGGAAGCTGGTGATGGGCAATGGATTTGTCCACCAGGAAGGCCAAACCTCCGCCTTTGTTGCGGCCGCGGTCGCGACGGACAATCGTGTAATCGGCACAGGAAGGGACCTTAGTGGAGTTAGACCACTTTGTCTCTTGGATAGCCGCCACAGCTATGCTGTGCGAGCGCATGAAGGCCAGGAGCTGGTCAAGCTTCCCAAGGAGGCCGTTGGCGTTGAATTGTAAGATCTTAAGACCAGGTGGTGAGGCAAGGTCGGAGACCAGAAAATTTGGGTTCAGGACTGGACAGGCTGGAGGCATGGAGATCGGTGGGGGCACGGGACAGCTGGGACACGCGAAGGCGGGCGACCAATCGGCAGCCGTGGCGAGGCCACTGCAGCGGAGATGGCACCAGCCATTGCAGGAGCCGCAACGTACAGACCAGTCGCGGCGGCCCAGACGGACTCGGCAGGACGAGCAGTACCAGAGAGGTCCAGGGTTGGCCTCGATTCCGGCGGCGAGGAGGAGGAGTCGGAGCAGCGTGGCCGGGAGGGGCTGTTCCGTCATCAAAAACACGGATTGGGCGGAGGGGAGAGTTGATCCAACGTAGGGAGATGGGTGTAGCAGACCTTGGCCGCCGGGAGGGCGGGTGGGAACGCGGTTCGTAGACGCGTCTGCTGTGGTTCCCTCTATCTTTAGGTTGCGTCACATGGCGGCGGCGTATTGTCGCCTGAGGTCTATGGGCTAGGCCTACTCCAGCGGATTGCAACAGTCGAGAGATTGCTTCTTCACTATTTTTATGCAGGAAATGGCCCTCTAGACTTTGGCTTACTGTTCTCTTGGCCGTCGTTTATTCACTTGGCACTTGCTTTGTTTGATAAAGGAGACTGCTGCGGGTGAGAGAGAGACTGCTGCGGATTGCCGTTCCTATGGCCATCGTTTATTTACTCAGGGCTTGCTTTGTTTGATTAAGTAGTTAGGGTGTCCATTAACTCTACAGCATTATCTCTAGGAAATTCTACTACGAGAGAGAAAGAACGCGGACTATAGTCCTCCATTAGCAAAAAAAGATTAAATCGTGGTTCGTTGGGCAGCAGTTGCATGCAGTAGTTTAATGGAGGAATTTCTTATCTCAGTTCCTAAATTCAGTTGCCGATGACTCCATCCATCCGATTGTCACGCATGTTGCGTATTCTAGGATTGTGGCGGACGACGCGAACGACGCCTTTTTGGATGAGGCGTAACTTTCATCCGACCATAATTTTTGCAATTTTGTCAAAAGCTAGATTTGTGCTGCCCAAGACGCTTTTTTTCAACCCAACAACAAGAACAACGAGCAAGGTCGAAAGCGAAGAAAGTTCTTTATTGTGTCCCTTGAACGGTTATTTAACCAATGAAGGTTATTAGAACGGCCCTCGTGCGAATGTGGACTCGATTGGCAATCTGATTGGTTCACCCCTGCCCTGGCAGCCTCGTGTCACCTTGAGGGCGCGCACTTACGCACGCGGCCTTTGTGTGTGCGGGCGAACCGATAACGTGACCTGAGAGCTCGCTGCGAGCAGCTCATTAGGAAGTCTCCGCGCGATAAGGCCACAGTGGCTTATTAAATTTTCATGGGTAACCGAGTTTCCAGACAACTGTCCAGCCACGACTAACTATGCTACAGGTATATTGTCCGTAACTGCTTATTATTAAAATTACAAGGTTTGACTAACTGAACTTCCACTGTCCACCATCTGCTGGTGGATGAATCTTTGTAGCGTCTAGGTAGCGATTGTGCCTAGGGCATTGCAATCATCAGGTTGAATCCCAGGTTGAAGATAAATGGCAGGAGTCAACATGGTGAGAGATTTTTGTAGAGAACTGCCAGTTGCTGTCTTAGATGACAGTGGCCACTGGCTAGTGTTGACTGTCTACAGCTAGGCCTGAGAGCGAATGAGACAGTGGCGGCAGTTGCTTAAGTAGGATTGCGAAGCAGCTTCAAGTGTTCTTTAGTTGGTGCGTGCGACATTACCCGAGGTGTCGCATCTGGTGGTTTAAGCTGTGTTCAAATGGCACTTGGGTAGCCGCGACTACCTGGATGCAGGTGCGTGCGTCCGAGTTGATGTTAGTCAAGTGTCTGCAGGTCAGCGCGTCTGTAAGCGCTCAATGTTATAATAGATTACCTTGAGGCAGTTGGCCTTGAACAAGGCAGCCGGACATAGCAATTGTGGACGCCGTCTACACTTTTACACT
>JAYGXS010000008.1:5983110-6006505 GCA_036362985.1 Ligula intestinalis
AAATATGCAGCGAACATTTTAATTTTCAAACGCGCAGAAAAATCAATAGTCATATGGAGTGAGTCTGGATTTTCAACTTATGCTACATGAGTTAGCCCATTTGCGCAATGTTGCAAAAGCCTCAACGTGCAGACACGTCCTTGCTACACGACCACGCCAACCTTTATTGGCCTCACTCATTGGTACATACGCTCGCTTGGATTGGTCCATTAGTAAAACTACAGCCACGCGTTTCTCGCACACACAGACCACCCCCCCCTCTAGCCACCTGTTCTGTCTATCCCAAAGTAGTTGACTCAGCCCGCTCTGCCTTTTGAGTTTTTATGTGAAGTGGCAGTTGGCGTTTTTTCACTTGAGTACAAATATTGCAGGGGTAAGGCTGTAGGAGTCAGCCATCCAGGGCAAATACGCGTGACTGGGTCTGTCAGGCATTTTTCTCACGCGTAATTATCTACTTCGCCCCACGCTATCGGCCGTTCTCATGCTTTCGACCAACTCGCTGCTTGATAAGCGTATAAGCTAATTATCAATCAGAAATCCCGCTTGATTTGATTGGCTGCAGAGCGCAGAGTACTTCTACGCAAGGACACACAACCTCACGGATACAACTGGCGTGTAGACAAAGCTAACAGCTGGCTCGCCACGCAACCCTTGTACAGTTTATCGTCTGGCAGTCAAGCTGCTCCTACCAACTTTGTTTCAGCTGACTTGTGGTTTGCAGAACCTTCTTCTTGACTCAGCACCTACACTTGCGAAAAAGGTTGAATCAATAAACCCCTTGCCACTACTTCCTCGTGGGAAGAGCAGATGACGGTATGAGGCCAGAATGGAGGAAATAGTTTACTCTGTACTAGGTGGGGGAAGTTGACTCTCGGACAAGTGCAAACCGGACACTGAGGCGCCGGGTCCAGAGTGAGAAAGAGCGCAGAGTTATCACAAGCACCTACAGGGTGGCAACTCAACTTCAAAGAGATGATTGGCCAAACGCGGGGGCAGGCTGACATCAGTGTGCATGTGCGCCCAGTTAAGAGAGGCCAACGGTTGACTTTGGTATGTGTGTGTGTGTGTGGACGTTGTCCACTGAGCGTGATCGAGTGTTGATGCAGGCTGCGGCCATTGAGGCCGAAAATGCCATCGAGTGACCTCGTATGTGACGTGACGAAGGAGGAAGTGAGGCTGCGGAACCACTGCACAAACACTGGCCCATCGTGACTCACGAAAGCTGCAGTTGCCTCTAATCTGCTTGAAGTTTCTAGTTCGATTGGTCCCCCAAAACTTTTCCAAGCGTCAATCCTTGTGTGTGTGTTTGGAATGGTCCTGTGATCTGCTCTAGTTCTGCAGCATATGATTTTCAAACAGGAAGATAAATTTGATCGGCACTCTTAACAAGAGTTTGTCTTTTGCCTGTTCAAGTCCTCTGCAACTGAACGACGGTACATCAACCTGGTCTTCTTCCTTTCTTGTAGATCTGTTCTCGCCTTCGGGGTCATCCTAACGACCGTAGGCTCCATGTGTCTCATTATATCGCTCATAATGCTACCCACCTTCATCCACGTCATGTCCAGTCATTCCAATTCCATCTACATGCCAAAGTCTGCTGAGGCCCTACAGCACGTAAGTCTGCCGATTTTACTACCACAAATCCCCGTTCAATTGGGCTGCCGCCCCCGGCTTTGAGCTTTGCTGCTTTTGATGCTATGCAGAGGAAGAAATACGCTCTATTTTTTGCACTTTATAATCCTAAGACGAAAAGGTTTTTCATTCATTGGGGATAAAAATGGGTAGTTGAAAATAATATAAATTTAGGCTTGTGTGGCGTGTACTAGGTACTGATATGCCCATCCCACCTCATGCGACCGAGCAGCTAGGCGAGGGTTGAGAAGAAGAAGAAGAAGAAGACTCGATCGCTGGGACAATATGTTTATTCGCCTGAAGTTTCGATATCCGTCGCGGATTCGTCATCAGAGACATGAGTAGCAGAAAGGGTTTGTCGCTGACGGGCGGGGGCGGGGAGTGATAGGTTTGAAGCTATCACGGTGCGCTAAAAGACGTGGCCTGGAGGGTTGCCAACTGAAGGGATAACGAGGACCGCACAGTCGGTCCAGTGTGTGTCTGGTTGTGTGAAGTGGCTGACTGGTGGACTGAGAGTCAGGTTGCAATGGCTTCTGCTTACTGTGGCTTTTAGGGCGCTCCCGCACATTCGGGAGCCTACCCAACAAGGTAGTGATGTTGTGGCGCTTGTTAGAGTGTGTTTGCGCACATCTTCTGCGCCCTCCCCCACCTCAGGTCTTTCCGACTACAGTGGAGTCCGGTTAATGTGGACACTTCCGTTCCAGGCCAACTGTCCATATTAACCGGTTGTCCACATTAACCGTGTCCACATTAACCGGACTCCACTGTACTATGGAGAAATTCCGTTCCTAGCCAACTGTCCACATTAAGCGGTTGTCCACATTAACCGTGTCCACATTAACCGGACTCCAATGTATTGTCTTCAGATGTGGAAGTGGTGAGAATGGGGTTGATTCTCCGCGCGTCTACTTTCATTATCAAACAAATACATTTACTGCAGTAGTTGCCGGTATTTAAGCCCACGGTTAATAGGCCCAGCCGCGTATTAAGACCAAATCAGCTCGGGACGGAGTTTTACATAGCGAAATCCGCCGGCTAATAAGCCCAGTCGCCGGCTACAAAGCCCAGTTTGCCAACAAGATAAAGTGAAATTCTCATCTCTCTGCGTGCGCAACCGGTTACGTGTCCCGAATCATTTTTTTTGCTTTTGTTATTACGTATAATACTGACAAACAGAATTATTTTCTTGTACATAACCAAGCTCTACACATGTAATGTATAGTGCCTATCCTGCGTTTGCTAATCAAGAACTAGGACTCTCCGGTTAGTGCGCCCGCCGCTTATTAAGCCCAATTTGGTCTGGGCCCGAGGTGGGCTTAATAACCGGGACTACTGTATTAGCCTACGAATAAAGAAACCCTTGCAAGTTACCTGGGTCATCATATTAGCCCCAGGTTCCGGAATTTCACATCTTAATTTTCAGGTCGGGCCAGGATGAATAAAAACAGAGTTCATGGGATAGATAGCTATAGAGGGTGGTCCACTCTTGTTTCTAGGTAATAAATTTCTGACGTGCTATATTCTTTATATTGCAAAGCATACGACCTAGCCTTTAAATGCTCGCTGGAGTATACTGAATAGTAGGGCGGCCGGCTAATAAACCCAGTCACCGGATACAAAGCCCAGTTTACCAACAGGATAGAGTGAGATTCTCATCTCTCTACACTCTGCAACGCGGTCTACAGGCATCAGATTTCACAAAATTCGACGATTTCTGGTGCCTGGAGAAGAACATCGAAGAGCACTTGCGAGTGAACTTTCCTTCAAAACAACTGACACTAGAACGCTTTTTAAAAATGTGTCGCAAATAATTTTTTTGGCTTTTGTTATTCCGTAAAATACAGACAAACAACATTCTTTTCTTGTACATCACCAAGCTCTACACATACAGTACGCATGTAATGCATAGCGCCTATCCTGTGTTTGCTAATCAAGAACTAGGACTCTCCGGTTAGTGCGCCCGCTGCTTGTTAAGTCCAATTTGGTCTGGGTTCGAGGTGGGCTTAATAGCCGGCGACTACTATATATATCGCTCCACACATGATGATCTGCGATAAAAGAGCTGGAAAGTCGGACTCATTCTCTTTGCCAGTGACGGAAACCGAGTACCGATAGTCCGAGAATCAGTTCCATGTCTTGACGAACAGTCAAGCTAGATTTTTTTAGTTGATCCCTTTGGTAAAAGTTTGAGATCGAGGGCAACACGACTGCGTTGATGAAGTGGACCAAAAAGAACGTTTCCAAACCACCTCAGTACTCAGTGCCTCCAGTTTTCGCTCGGCTTCGCCGAACACAATCTATCGTTCACGGCCATAGATAAGAGCGGACCGGGTGAATGCACGGTAAACGCGAATCTCCCTGGCGACATAAATGTCACGTCAGGTCGATAAGCACTGTCTAAGACCTGAGAAATCCCACTGCATTTGTACCCACTGGGATACGCTTTCCACGTTATTCTGGCAGATAAGGTATAGCTTTTGATTACTGCCGTTTCGTTAGAAATTATTGTGCCACCTTATTAGAGCAGGATGACTAATGAGTATGAGATCGGCAAGGAATGCTATCCCTTAAGAACACAATGAGTATACGTAGGGCTAGGTTTAGGTTAGCTTGTAGGTAGCCCTAGATGTGTAGGCACGCCGTATGACAATGCTGAGAAAAAAACTGTTTACTTGAACGACGACAGTGAGCATATAAATTTCCTTTGACTGCCAACGCGTAAACGTCGTTTACGCCCTTTACACTGCCCGAACCCCCATCGCCACTGCTCCTATATGACACGCCTATCTATCTATCGATTATGTTAATTATTTGGGCCGCACAGTCATTCGCAGCCGTTCAGTCTATCTCAATTTTAGGGTGGTCCATGAGAAACGGTAGCCGGCCGTTTTGGTAGGAACTGCACTTTTTTGCCGCCTCCTCCTAAACAAGTGTTGATGCACAATTATGTCGCGAGGTGATGAATCACCCTACATGAAGTATGCGCCAAACTCCAGGGCCAATCGCAGAAGTCTTCTAGCATAATTTCAAATAGAAATATCTCTGAGCAGTATTCAGGGGGGGGCGTAAAAAATGGGATCATTTTTAACTCGTATTCGGTAAAATGCTGGCTGTTAGGTAGAATCTTTATCGAGGAATCAAAGCTGTTAGAGTAAAAAGCTCTTGTCACCTCCGATTTTCGGGTCCAATTCCTTAGGAGAAGAGAAGTCATTGTGGGAGGCCATAGTGGTAGAAAGAGTTTTTTCTGCACAGAGCGATGGAGGAATAGATAGGAGGAAGTCGACTGGCAGACGAACGTAATTCTGTCGCGGTGAGGGGTCAAGAGAGTTAAACCCTAGCAGCTGCGATCTTCAAGCCATGGCTCCTTAGGAGAGAAGAATTCGGTGGAGGTTTGACTTTTGAGCGCGCGACCCGCCAGGAAGTCAGCCAGGTTCTAAGTCCCAGTTTAGCAGCAGGAATACCAGCGGCCAGCGGTCATTGACTGGGTCTGCCTACGCGTGCAGGCAAATGATTTGTTGCTGGGCCATGGGGCAGCTTAGCGGCATCTGTGATTGGCTGTTCTTCGAAATCGAGAACAGCGGCAGTGAGCTTTGGCAAAGCTCGCTTCGATACGAGCTAGTCACGACAGGTTTGCAAACGAGTGGAGCAGTGTCCAAAGTCCTAGCCTGGTGGCAGTCAGTCAATCCAGCGTCCACCGAGAGTATTTTTCGACTTATTCAGCCTTGAAGGTGATTGGTCGGACCGGGAGATGTTATTCGCCTGAGCAGACTGAAGTGCGCATGCCATAAATGCAACCTCTGTTTCATCTTTGTCAAGAATAGTGCGCGACGATATGATTGGATTCTAGACGACGTGGCTGCAAGACAAAACGAAAATGCTCCATTTGGTCCCTTACTCAGGGCACCTCATTAAATGTCAGTTGTGTGCCGTAGAACCGTTCTAGAGCACGATGGCTCTGGCCTGTTGTATCGACGAAACAAGAAGTTAAAATCTCACTGGCGAGAGAAAAATGTTAGCAGCTCTTGGATGCGAAGACGTTTGCATGATTAAGAGTCTCTAGCTGTAGACTGATTACGATTTCTCTATCTCACTGCTCCCTGAGAAATGGCTGTGTCCCTTTATCAGAATGGAATGACCAATGAGTATTTGAAGCAAGTAAAAACGGCAAAATTATATTTTTTACGAATACATTTCGGGAAAGCTTGTAAACCGCTTCCTCTCTGCATGAATAAGCTAACAATTGGAGAACACAGCATTTTGAATTTTCACAGAATCAATGATAACAATGTCATTCTAACGCAGCGAGCAGTCAATAGTAATGTCACCTTTAAACTCGGAAAAAAGAAGGGACTGGAATTAACAAGAATAAAAGGTTAGTTAATTGTAGCATGCATTTACCAGGGCAGTTGGAGATTAACCACATGGTCTAACTGCTTACATAGGTCGGGATTCTTCCGCCGTATATAGGCTGTTTACATGTAGCGCACAGTCTGGTTTGTTCGTGCTAGAACAAGAACTCTGAAAGATGTTTTGATGTCAACACATTGCTATTATTGATTCTGTGAAAATTCAAAATGTTGTGTTCTCCAATTGTAACGTTATTCATGCAAAAAGAGAGGAAGCAGTTGAAAAGCTCTCGCAAAATTTAATCCTACAAATAAATTCTGTCGTTTTCGCTTGCTTCAAATTTGTAGCTGTGAAAAAATGCTTTAAACTAATGAGTATGAAATCGGTAACTAATATTGTCTCTCACGAACAGAATGCGTGGGGTTATGGTCAAGTTTAGGTTGGCTTGTATGTAGGCGTACTGTAGGTTCTATATCAGTGCTAAAAACATCTCACTTGAACAAGGACAGTGGGCATCTCACTTCCCTTTCCTATGCAGCGCGTAAACACTGTTTCCGTCTTTTGCATTGCCCTTCCCTCCTGTCTCTACAGTTCCCGTAGTACACGCCTATATATCGATTATGTTAATAATTAGGCTCGCGCAGCCATTATTAGCCGTGAACTCTATCACGATATTACCTTTAGGGTGGGAACCGGTAGCTTCCCGTCTTGGTAGGAACTGCACTTATCACGACCTTCTAACTCGTCGCGAAGGCCGTTGCGCACGGTGAATCACCATTCTTGAAGTACGCGCCCAACTCATGGGCCAAGCACAGAAGAATTTCAGCATAATTTCAAACAGAATGCAGGGCCGACAGTCGGCAGCTGCAAGCGAAGGTGGCAACACTCAGAAGGCACACGAACGATGTGACACATCTCATGCAGGCGCCCACGACGGCGAGGACAATTCAAACAGCCACCAGCAGTCGATCGGTACAATCGATCGACGTACGAGCATTAGACACAATTATAACACCCGTCTAGCGGTCAGACATTCACTCGATGCCAGCGGGAGAATAGACACTATGCTCTGACGATGAAAGCGATAATGTTTTCGAAACGTCAGCTTAAATAAAACTTAGTTTTAATAATGGCCCCTTCTTCTTCCGGGAATGATGAAAGCTACAGAGGTATATCTCTACCTAACTGTGCAGCATTGAGTGACGTACAATAGGACCATCTGTAATTCTTTGTCGGTAAAATTTGGGCTTTCGGGCGGAAAATTTCCAGCTATCTTTCCAAAACACAAATTATAAAATTATAACTGAAATAGTCTGCATTTTCGATGATCGAATAAATCCAGAAATGATATGCAATGGGTACTTTCATCACTTACAGTAGACTGCCTACCTCATGAAATGACGCCGGAGTTCTGTATTGATTTAAATTTGAAGATACATCACCTAAGTGTAGTTGTAATATGTATAATAGTGCTGCCTGAGCCCGATATTTTTTGATTCAATTCAGGATGCCAGCTTCTGAAGTTGATCAAAACGTTGGACTTCAAAGAATCAAAAGGTTGCGATTTTGAGCCTCGGCTTCTGCACCGATTGAGGTTCAGTATCATTGGTGGATGACAGGTAGTGAGCCAGAAAAGGCGATTTCAGTCTCCTTCGTATTTGCTGGCAACGTGACCTACCCTGAACCTGTATAAATTCCGCTCAAGAGGAAAACCAAATTTGTCTACGCCATGCGCAAGCGATCACATAGTGCTCATAACATTTTACAATGTATTTGGATCATGTTGTATGCCTTATAGGCAAGATTAATCAATTGATGGATAGATGTATTAGGGCTGAATGGGGCACGGTCTTAGGAAAACCTCAGAAACATTTTTTTCAAAAGCAAAAGATAGCTCTCCTTAAGTTTTAATTCTGAAGAAGGTATCATTTGGTACAAAATGTGTGGTATGAGACAGAATATTTTTGTACATTTTTTTCGTAAAATACATTTAAAACTATGAGAGCAGTGAAAACCACTGAGAAAAATGCGTACATCCTAGGTTGATGTTTTCTATCGACATTGGTTTATTGTGGGCGCCTAGAAATAAGCTCCTTCCAAAGTTGATATCGTAACGAGACTGTAAAAACTCAGTGGTGGTCTGAAGCCTTGACACAGGACAGGCCCGGGCCCTGCGCACGCGTCTGTCTGCTAGCGTGGTGTGGGCGTGAATGCGGAAACGTAACGTGAGAGCAAGTCACAGGCCACTTGGTCGGCTGCTTGGCCAATACCATTTTATGGCACCTGTGCTTGGCTGTCCCAGAGGCCAGTTGAGACTTGCAATCACGTGACCGCTTGCAGTCGTGGCTCCGGTGGTGGACGGCGCTACAATACCTTCACGATGAAAGACACTTGAAGACTCATTCATGCTCTTACTTTAATCCTCTCGAATTCTTATCGGTAAAGTACTATAAAGCTGTTCGCTGACGTCCACATTCTAAGAGGGTCTGTTTATTGGCTTATTTTCCCTTTTCAACAATTCGGGGTCAAAATCCACCTCACTGAAAGTGTCTAACGCCTCCTCCGTCTTTCCACCAGCTCTTCCCCTTCGCTCCACGGCTTTGCTATGAGTATATGTATATGTCAAAGTGAATTCCTGCCTCCTTTAGGTACCATATCCGCGTCAGCCAATGAGGAAAAAGTCCGTCGCGCCAAGGCCACCATCGCCACGTTTACCAGTTAGAACGAGCACGGGACCGCCACCCGGGGCTTTCTCCTATACACACCCCGTCGAGCCCTCAGCTCCCTATCCGCCACCGGACTTTAAGCCCGGCATGCCCAAGCAGCCTCCCAGCTACGCCGAAGTGACTGCAAGTTACGCCTAATCTCACCCCCCACAGCAACCAACTGGAATTTTGTAAAAACTCTCTTTCTCTGTTCCCAACCATACAAAATCATGTTTTGCTTGCATAAAAGTGGCTAAATTTACAGTGTGCCTGCAAGCGAATGGACCGATTCTTAACCCTCTGAATTTTAATATACAGTGCAGTGGCTTTACTTTGGCGTTCGCGATGGTAAAACAAGTTGTCCTGCTTGTTGATGATCCTTCACCTGAGCGCTAACGGGACTCACCAGTTCGCCTCTGCCCTGGGATCCGCCGGAGGCCCTGACAGCCTTAACAACTGGTAGTACATGGAGATAGTATTGCAGGCAAAGAAAAAAGGAGACTGGAATAGCCGTTTCCGGCTTATTAGCCGTCGTCAGCGAGTCATATCCAGACCCAAGTGGAACTCCAACCGAGCATCGAACTCGCAACCTTTTCGGTCAGAGTCTAACGCCCTACTCATTGAGTCACGAGCTCTTAGTTTAGCCAGTTAAGGATATCTGACGGATTAATTGAGGCAAAGGTTCGCATTCCAGGTACGTGTATAATTTGAGAAGAAGAAGCTTTGTCAAACACCGGAACCATGATTTTATCGGTCTGAGCTTTCGAAATTCTGCAGGAGTCCATCGTCAGAGATGGGAAACAGCAACAAATGGGGAGGGGGGAGGCTAGTTGTGGCGTGTGTACAAAATAACTAAAGTCTATTAAGAAATCAGATAATCGTCTGGTGTGGACGCCGACTGGCCAGTGCGGACTATGTCAGTCTGTGCAAGTAGGCGAGATCGGCGCGTTGAGTGGGAGTTCGAAAGCTCCGACCAATAAAACCATGATTCTGGTGTTCGACAAAGCTTCGTCTTCTTCTTCTCCTCAAATTGACAGATGAGTCCCGTTCGCGGTCAGGTGAAAGTTCGTTAACGAGTGTCAATAGCCCCTGACCTCAACCGGCGAGACAACGAGCGCATGCTTCAGTAGTTAGGGCGTTTGACTGTGATCGAAAAGGTCGCGAGTTCGAGCCTCGGATGGGGCATCACTTGGGTCTGGGTATGACTGGCTGACGAGGGCTAATAATCCAGAAATGGCCACGTCAGTCTCCCTTGTCTTTGCTGGCAATACTCTCTGCCTATAGTACACACTTTCCCGCTTCGAGGACAGATACTGCCTTACTTAACTTTAGAGAAATAGTTAAAAACCTGATGTCAAAGGAGAAATAAATGATTTCAGGAGGGTTTAGGTTGCGATGTGGACTTCGAGGCAAAGAAAAAAACTATCTAGGGGAGAAAATTATAAGTATTGCATAGGCAAAACATCTTTACGCAGTGTCTGAGGAGACAATCTCCGCCTTGAAACTCGCTCTCTCCCCCCTCTCATCGCTGTAGGTAAACTTTGTCAGTTAAGTAAGTGGATATGAGTTACTAGAATTAAACCGGACACATACCAAGGCCCTTTTTATCGCCTCCTGAGCAGCAACTTGATTGGACAATCTCCAGTCGGCGGAGAGGGTGTTTATCCTTTTATTCCATCCAGTTTTCTTCTAGCAGAAAGCACAAACACCCATCATAGTGCAATTCTTGCTTTGGTTTTGCAATCGTGAAGTAGGTACGATGGGCTTAAGTTTCCGCGTAAACCGCATGAGATGCGTGGTGGAGCTGAAACTTAAGACAGAGAGCGAATGTGATGCTAAACTTCAAAGCGACGTACAAAAGTTCTCCGATCAGGCCTATCATCGTGTGTTCCAGAATAAAAAGCAAGGTGACAGGGATCGGAACTTAGCTACGGGCTCAGGCGCTCAGATTGAAGTTTTAAGCGAAATTTCGTAAAGTTAGAAGTTGCTAGTTCACTAGTGAACTTGCTAAAGCGAGCTAAGTTTTTTTTATGTGCAGGTAAGCTTGTTCATGATGAAATACTACTGGCCTACCCAAGAACATTTCTTTATCAGACTCCCTAAGAACGCTGTTACAGAGCATTAGAAAGTATTGATTGGCGAACAGCGAAGAAACCTGTTAGAAATTTAATTATGGCCGTAGCAAGATTGTAGCTAACAGCCTGATCATTTCATCTCGTTAGTTTTGAAGTGTCATAGGAGTGGAGTGACCCTATGGATACTGTTATCAGTGCTGAATTATACGGAACAAATAACATCCTATCGTCTTATTGACAAAAACAACCACAGACATACAGTTTAACTTTTATTCTACGATCAAGTAACTACGAATGTATGAAACAACGATTGAAATCTAAATGCTAGAAAGAATGGTAAGACTTTATTATATTTGCGCGAAATGCTCACTACTGTAGTGAGAGATCAATATATCGATATAACTTGTGAATATGCATTTTAATGGCGACAACTTCGTATGCAAAACAGACATTCTGCCTGAAAGTTTATGGAACTGTTGTTAGGTCACTAACAGCTTATCTGGTGTCAATCTTACAAACTGGAACCCAACTATAACGATGAACAAAAACAGCAAGAGTTCCCAGACATGTAAAATATTAATAAAATAATTCAAACCAGAATGGAAAGCTCTTGTGCTTTCTCGCCGTGTACACAAAAATTAAGTCCCAGCAGTGCGGGCTATGCGTTCAAACACAAGGATAATCGAAAATGTAGAAGAGAAGATGGTGGAAGTAGACTGACTCTTGGAAGAATACATTCCAGCTTCTAGAGCGCCAGGTACGGTGTGCGAACCGGATGGCAGACACCCAAGCAGCTACCAAGAGCGGTATTTTTGTGGGTCGGCCTCGAAGGTGCTTGGTCAAACCGACTGAGTCGACCTTTGCGTGCGAGCATGTTATTGGCTGCCGCGTTCTCGCGGGGTTCGCATCACCTGTGATTGGCTGTTCCAAGAAGCGGTCGCGTTAACCTAGTCACTACGGATCCAACGCGAAAGGCTAGTTATAAAAAGGTTATTATTCTTTGATTATATGATAGGAAACTACTGAATGTCAATTTGAGAGCGCACCACATCGAAAAGATGGAAATCAATCAGACGTACGATTCGTCTGGCATTTAATTCGTCAGAATTATTACCGATTAGGTTCAGCAGCCTCGGTTTGTATTCTGTGAGACTGTTAGGTGAGATTTAGAAGTCAGAGTGAGTGTTTAGATGTTTGCAAATTCTCCGTGCAGACAAGCCTTCAAGTTTTAGTGCATTTCGTTATCTGAATATCAGGACGTGCTGTACGGACGTTAGGTAAGAACGGATTGCGCGGTTGGGTCAGAACATGCGTTGATCGGACTCTGCAGATTCTAAGTGACCTGCTCAGATTGTTGATTAGTTCATGTGCAAGTGAAGACCGGGACCATCGAATCCACCCCCAAAGCACTTCCAGATCCATCGCACTTCCATTTAAATGGGATATTAACGGCCAATTTTCTTATAAAAGTATGAAAAAGATCTAGCATAACAATCAGAAAGCGCTTAAGTTATGCAATGTCTTCGCAACAAAAGGTGTGACATAAATAAACAGAGATATTTACTTACTTAAATTTCTTGCTGACTTACAGTTTATTTTACTTTAATGTCACGTTTCAGTTCTAATTTGTTATTACGTTTTATTAGTTTTGTTATAGCTTTAGATTTATCTTTAGCTAACTTTGTTTAGTTTAGGTAGACCTTAGTTTAACTTTTAGATTATTTTTAGATTTATTACTCGCATTCGGTTTACTTTCGAGTAAAAATCCTTACTAGGCTACTGAAGCTTATTTTAGTTATTTGGCTGATGTAACTTATTTGTATTTTAATTCTGTTTTTAGTTTAGTTTTCAGTTTTCCATTACGTTTTTCATTTTATTTTTAGATTAAACGAAAACCTAACAAACTAAAACTAAAGTCAACTAACTCAAAAATTTAAACTTAAGTGAGCAAAACTCACTTAACAAAAGAGTAGTCAGTTCTCAGTCTTTGTGTAATTGCACATAATTATTTAAATAATAGTTCCTGTTTTTTTCTACTTTCATAAACTTTAACTTTTTAGTCACATTTTCCCTCCTCTGTATTGCTCAGACTGTATTATCTTTATTACACTCGGTCCTGCTTTACAGAAAAATTTCCATTTTCGCGTGCTGATTTGGGAGGCAAGCCCAGGCAGACCGTTTATAAGCCACTGCGGCTGAACCTGTCTCTGGTCATCTTGACTGTGTTTGCCATCGGACGTAGCGCGGTGTGATGGGGTAGAGTGGGCAGATGCTGCGTTTTACGGATCAAAATGCTGTTTTTTATATACCGAATGTTATGTAGGCAAAACAGAAGGCTGTCCGTAGGCAGGACGTGTGATGAGGATGGGGGGACAATCCAAGTAAGCGAGTCCTGTTGTAAACAAAGAGGACTTAATGGCGTGGCTAAGAAACCAGTCAGAGCACAAAGAGAGAGGTAAACCTGCTGGCCAGGCAGAACAAAGAAATGGATGAACGCGTTTTCGTGACCTTAACCGGCGCTTGACGCGGTCAGGTGGTGGACATGATTATTCGCTATGGCCGAACTTTCGAATGAAGTTACAGTGCAACAGGCAAAATCAACCCCGGTGTTTTTTGTCACGGGAACGTGGCGGATCTGGGAATTTTGGCGAGAAAACAACGTTTAAATTATCAAAAATTGCTAAATGTTAATTTAGAGCTAATTATATATAAAAGATTGAATTTGGTCACATTTTACAGGACATTTACTGATCGAACGTTCGTTTTGCTGAACACTTAACCCGTCAAATCGAGTAACTATGATGCTCGACAGACTTGGCTGGTGTTCTGAGTGACTGTTGCGTAGGGCTTAGTTGTCAGAGTAGGTGCAGAGATGTTCACAAATTCTCCCGTCTAAACGTGCCGTACAATGCAAACCAGCCAAACTCAACCCCGGTCGTTTTGTCATGGGAACGAAAGTGGATGTGGAAAGTTTGGCAATTTACTCGGTGTTGCTATAGCAACCGCACTCTCTCCCCGCGCCCATTGTCCACTTGCGCCGTGTGTGACCCAGTCTGCAGACACCGTGACAATGACTATTATGTTGGTTACAGAAATTTGAAGCATAGTTTTCCCTGTGAGAACTTGAAAACTGTAATGAAAACTTTTAATGGATCCATATCCTTGCCCTTCAAGGGTGATAACATCTTAAACACTATTAAGAGGCGCCTACCCAAGGCTATGGAAAGAACCTATTACGCCGCTGAACTCATATTCTGCTCTCCAACAAAGCCCTTGGCAATTCCTTGTGTTAAGGATGCCTTACCTTTGCACGCCACCTCCAACTGCGTTTATGAATTCACATGCACTTGCGGATGCAAGTACATAGGGCGAACGCAAAGGCAATTGGCAGCCAGAGCCAAGGAGCACCTGCCTAGTTGGTTATTCAAGCAAGAAAACCGATCCCCTCGTTCCTCTATTACAGAACACTTGCTGGACACGGGTCATTCTGTAGACCCTATAACTTCATTCCGAGTTCTTGTTCGAGCACGAACATCTCGAATCTTGCGCTGCCTGGAGGCAGCCTGTATAAGATGCTTTAAACCCGAATTATACAAACAGTTGGAGCATGTGGTTAACCTGGCCTTGCCTTGGTAACAACAGGCCCCCGGATTTGCGCATTCCCCTGCCCCCCCTTTCTTCCCGCAACCCAATTTCCCTGTTCACCCACCACCTCGTTTAACCTTCCTTCTTTACTAATTAGCCTTAGTGATTATGACCTATGACATTTCTGTACAAACTCAATTTCGTAATTTTCTCGTTCATGAACCTTTAACGCACTGAGCGGATGGAACTGACCAGCACTCATGAAATTTTATGGATCCATTAAAATTTTGCATTAGTATTTTTAACATTATGTTGGTCTCAAATGGTTTATCAGGGCCGGACACGATTCAAGCCGACGCTCACCCTCCTCGCGCTGTGCAAGACGACATCAACGGCTATCAAACCGTTCGAATGTCTGCTGCGCTACCTTCTACACTGCCGCCTCGTTGGTGAGACTCGTTGTTTTCGACCTATTGCACGAGGATTACACGAGACAGATGCGGTTGTAGTGACTAGTTCAGTATAGTTCAGTATATTTAGGGTAGTAGGCAATGCCTTTGAAGACCCTATTGAAAACAGTATGCATGAATTATCCAACATAAAATATGTTACTATAAAAGTGTGAGTAACATATATACATGTACAAATTTTAACGTGTGCGTAAGAGCAGTCAGAATAGTCTCTTGTGTACAGAATATATGCAATATAAAATGTGTTACTGTAAAATAGTGAGTAGCATATACAAATATAAAGTTTTATTTATAGGTATTTCCGGGGCGTAAATTATTCCTGCTTCCTTGTGCATATGAACGGTAACTGTTTAGTAGATGCTCATCCAGTTTCCGTCTAAACGCATCTGTGGAGTTTGCCATTATGACCTCCTCGGGCAGTCCGTTCCAGACACCGATGACTCGTTGTGAGAACGACTTCTTGTGGACCTCTAGATGGGATAGGGTTTCCCGCAGTTTTAGGGAATTCCCATGGAGGTTGGTTGAAGTGGCGAAGGTGAAGAAGTCATCAAACTTCAGGGCACACTCCCGATTCCTCACGAGGCGGTACGTCTCTATGAGGTCACCGCAGATTTGTCTATACTCAAGGGGGAAAACGTTAAGTGCTTCTAGTCTCTATTGGTGAGTTTAAGACTTTAGGCCATTCAAAATTTTCGTTGCCCTTTGCTGAATTCTTTCCAGCATCTGGTTATCTTTGTGCATCCATGGTCGCCACGCCTGAGCGCCATACTCCAGATGTTCTCCAAATGTTCCACAGATTTTGCCGAATAGTTTTTTTGTCTATGTCGACAAAATTTCGCTTAATGGCAAACAGAACACTGTTTGCCCTCTTGGTAGCCCTAGCACACTGTAAAGACGGCTTCAGGGATGGCATTATAGCCATACCCAACACGAAGTGCACTTGTGAACGCCCGTCGTTGAGCAGCTCAATTTGAAGTGCATTTCGGAAGGCTTGCTGTTTCCGGTCTCTGTAACAGCCAATCACAGACCAAATCACACAGGGCCTCATGCGACGACTATCGAGCAGACCTTACTTCAGACGCCGTCCACTGGCTTGCGGTTTTGTGGACGTCTGGTAGTCAATTTCCTACTGCCTATTATCCTATTCATTCCTAAGACTTGTCTGATCTTTTAAGGAACCGGGCCTGGAAGATCGTAGCCGTTAGGATAAACCTAACCTGCCTTCATACCTCTTGATATGGTCACAGAGTGTTCCATCATAACTGGATTCAATGGAGTCAACGTTACTAGGTGTTGCCACAAGGAATACTGCATAATGCACAGTCATTAAATGTCGGCCCCAAACTTCTGAAAATGTTCTTTGGAATCTGAAAGGTTACTCAAGTAATTAGGTAAATTATCATGCAGCTCAATCCTAAAATATTTTTATCGCTTCAGGATGCCAGCTACCGGCTGAATGCAAGGTTTCAAAACTGCTTGTTGTGTACATCATGGGTAAGGAAAAGTACGTTTTTTTCCTATGTGGTGTGAGGAAGAGCTCACATAGTTCTCATTAAATTTTGCAAAACATGTGGATCACGCTGTATACTTTATAGGCAACATTAATAAATTGACGGATACAGTGTATTATTAATGAACACTTCACAATCAAAAAAATCTGATAATTAGTATTGTTCAAACCGAAATATACCTATCGTGCTGTGTTAAGGCTATTTGAATTTATCCTAACGGTTGCGATCTTCCAGGCCCAGTTTCTTAGGAGAGGAGAGAATTCTTGGGAAGGCCACAGTAGAAGGAAGAATATATGTTTTACAGAATGAATTGGAGAAGGGGCAGTATGCAAATGACTACCAGACGCCCGCACAACCGCAAGCCAGCGGACGGCGTCTGAATTGAGGTCTGCTCGGCAGTGATCAAATGAGGTCCTGTGTGAGTCGGTCTGTGATTGGCTGTTAAAGAGACCGGAAACAGCAAGCCCTCTGAAAGTGCACTTTGCGTTGAGCTAGTCACGCCAGGCGTTCACAAGTGTATTTGGCTTTGAGCTAGGCATAACATACCTATCGCAGGGGGTTAAGTGAGTCTAACCGTGCAACTGCGATATTCAGACCATGGTTACTTAGTGCTGAGGAGAGAGAAGTCTTTAAAGGCCAGAGTAGATGGAAGAGTTTATTGTGTACACAACGGAAGAGGAGAATAGATTGACTTGGGAGAGATACGTCCGATCAGTAGGTTGACCGGGCCCAAGTGAGGTCTTAGAGTAGTCGGGCCAGAGGACAGATAGAGGGAGATCTTTCATTGGGTAGGTCGGCCTGGAGATTTTGGGCAGAGGCAACTTGCGTCGGGCACGCGTGCAAGCTCCTCATTCGTCGCCTCATAGATGCGAGAACTATGATTGGCTGATCGAGACGTTGAGAAAGCACATCGGTGAGCGTTTGGGAAAGTGCACTTCGACGCGAGCTAATCAGGCAGGCACGATCCGCTACATACCCTTCCTTTAAGTATAGCATTGGAAGAAGCCATAATTTTCTGCCGAACGAGTATACGAGTGAATGTTTTCTATAACATCTATTTCAACGTATAAGGGCAGTCATAATCAATGCATACAACTTAAGTACCCATTATTTTTACGAAATAATATCTGGACAAGATCGGAGTACACCTATATACTAATATACATCCCGATCGACAACCGGCAAGACGTCGACTTGGTGGCTCAGTGGATAAGACGTTCGTCTCTAGCTCACGGGTCGCGAATTCGAAACTCGAGTGTAGCGGCAGTTTCTGTGGCTATACTGGAGTCAGGTTACTATGACTGGCGACGGCTAATGAGCCAGAAATACGCGTATCTCGTAGTCCTAACGTTTGCCGGTAATACATTGGTTACGTGTCCTTCTGTTTGTACAAGCGAATCGTGATAATGGAGGGGGGCTGGTCGATAAGAGAAGGCTGGATATGTGTTCAGGGTTTGGTGGAGCAGTCTAGGGGGAGAGAGGGCGAAGGGAAGAAGACAGACAGAGCGCGGATGAGTGCATGTCACTAGGTGACTGCGGTCCACGCCAGCTGCGGAGCTCTCATCCGCGCTGTCTGTGCGTCTCCCTCCCCTAGACTGCTCCAACAATCCGAGCAATCATACTCAGCCTTCTCTTATCGACCATCCCCCATTCCCACGACTCACTCATACGAACAGTCGAGCACGTTTTAACATGCACCCTGCTCCCATATAAATGTATTGGCCTGAGGAGAACTTATCGAAGGTATGCGTACGCTCGCCACACTGATCTTCTGAGTTCAGTTTTAGATTAGAGACATGCCGTTTTTATATTTATTTCTTACCTAACTTTAATTGATTCTCAGAAATTCGTAAATGTTTGTGTTGATCTGCAAATCTGAGCAGTTCCCCATGCTTGCGTAGTTGCCCATTTTATTTATGGCGCGCTTTTTGTTGTCATACATTATCTTACCTACATGATTAATCCTATTTTTTTACTTTTATAAGCCCTTCTTTTATATAAATTTGTTTTCCTCTGTAATGTCCAAACTGTATAATCCTCACCACCAGTCCCCTGTTACATAAAAATGGGGTTTTGGCGTGCTGTTCTCGGAGGTAAATTTAATTTCTACCCAAAATCGCAGGACTCCATCCAGTCTCATTTCACAGGCACCCTTACACTGACCAGATCTTCATGGCTTCTGCTCGAGTCAACAATAATTAGCAGGAGCAGTTAAGCAGATTTGAATAATTCGTTTGACCCAGTCGTGAAAAATGTCGGCGGTCCTGGTGGGATACGAACCAATTGTTAGGAGTCTAGCCTGACCAAATTCTAGCTACCTTGCAGGCTCTCCTGAGGCGTCGTGCCTGCCACCGACTGCCACAATGATTGCTTTGTCAGCGGCGGACTGCCTCCAAGGTCATATGTCTTCGAAGTGGTTGTTGCTGTTAATGTGGCCAAAGCTGCGATCGGCGATATCGCCGTCTAACAACGTCTTGTGTGAGTCCCCAAGGAAGAACACGACAAGAAGTGCGCAAAGGTAGAAGTCTATGTACAAACCTAGTACATCATACTTAAGCAAGCGAATGCATACAGACTGGACCAATGAGATTGTGTTTTAAAGTAAGACACGACTCCATTGGCCTTGTGACTCATGCAGCTGGCGCGTTAGAGTCCTGCGTCGGCCGCGCTGTGTGCATCGCCACTTGCCCTCTGTGTGGGCAGACCGGTTGTCTGGCGTGTGAACGACTCAGCGGGGTGGCGTGCACTTTGTGTAGGTGGACCAGTCGTTTGGCGGGAGAACGACTCAACAGAGCGGCATGCACACATACTTAAGCGGGGTCCTAACAGTTGTGCCCACGCAATCACGTTAAACTTGACACAGACGCACGTGAGCCTACGCGCGTGCCAACTGGTCGCAGTTCCTCAAGGGCCATTTAGGTCCGCTACACGGTAGGTGACCTTATCCCAATGCGACCCATCAGGCCACAAGCGAACGCGCTCGATAATCACTAATAAGCCATTGTCAACCCTCAGACAGTGAGTTGCACACACGGACTGCGAGGCCACCGCCAGTCCACACCCAGTTGCCGGGCTTTGCCTCGAAGCGCGCAAGAGATCAGTCAACCAAGACAGCAACTCCGGGTTCTGTACACAATGAACCCTTCTCCAGGTGGATTCCCTAAATTTACGTCCTTCTTATTGCGTTCTTCCTTGGGGATTCCAAGGGGCGTAATTCGATGGTGACACCTCAAAGTACCACCAATGATGGCAAGGGGAAGGATTTAGTACAGCCCAAAGTACGAGCCACCATCGGGAGCCCTGATATTGCGACCTTATAATTGAAAGAAAAGGGAGAGGGTCCTTGTGTGATTAATATCTGATATCAATGTGCCAGAAAAATACCAAAGGTGAAAAAAAGTAACAAGAAATTTCTGTCACACACGCACACATATAGAAAGAACAATGTAGAGCGCATAAGCGAGAAAAAGGTCAAAAACAAGTGTGTTAACGGGTGGCGGGCTCAGTCTGGGGAGGGGTGGACAGGGGAAAAATTTTTTCAGGCATTAGTAAGCCTCTACTTCTTCTCCTCCTCCTGCTGGTTAACCTCACTGTAGGCCGGTGGGGCGTAATCGGGCGGCGGTTCGGGCGGTGCAACCCCAGGTGGAGGAGCATTCGGCATTTGCGGTGGGAGCTCCGGTGCGGTGGGCTCCGGCAACGGCGCCGGCTCAGCCTGGGCAGGAGGGGGCGAGGGGTGCCTAGGTCTGTGGCGCCGGGGCTGTCTGGGGTAAGGGATCTACAACAGGACGGGACACAAGCAGCACGAAATGAACATTTAAGAAGGACAAAGGGAGCGCTTTTGCATTGGATCGGCTCTATATGCCCCCCACACTAAGTTGTTATGCCGTGAGTGGTTGTGTCGAGCCAAGAAGAAGGACCCCCCAAATCACAAGTCAGGTAGGACAAAGTTGGCGGGAACAGCTTATCAGCAAGAAGAGGAACTGTATACAGGCTATGTGACGAGCCAGCTGCCCAGCTACGCCTGCACTCCGCGCCCTACGTCGGGGTCACCGATTGTCGAAATCGGTACTGCAAGCAAGACGAAGGCTTTCCCAAGTCAAAAGTCAGATTGGTGGGAAAAGTCGTGAAGCAAGAAGATTAACTGTACTGTGACGAGCCAGCTGCCAGCCCTCTCTGCACGCCAGGCGTGTCCGTGGGATTGTATGTTGTAATCTAGCTTTGCCTGCACAATGAGTAATCTGCCCATCTGCAGAGCCAATCAAATGAAGCGGGAATATCGATTGACTTGGAGCTTGTATGCTTATCAAGCAGCGAGTCTACCGAGAGCGTGGGAAAGGTCGATAGCGCGCGCGGAGGGGATAATTACAAACGTGGTAGAAAGGCTTGGCAGAGCGAAGTCACGTGCATTTGCGCTAGGCGGCAGACCCCTACAGTTACTACTATGAAATACTTTTCACGTCATTTGGTCATTCACCATCAGTCCTCATCCAGTATTACCAGTAGAGTTACACCTAGGGTCGGGGTAACGGTCAGAGTTAACCTTAAAAGTTTAGGGTTAGACGACCATCAGAGCCATCAACGTCGATAACATCTTGAAGTATCAACCAGCAGGAATTTCAGAATAAGCACCACTTTCGTCAGGGGTTTAAACTTGCGTCTTTAAGCAATGAACCCAGTTTTTTCCGCAGCTCTGAATTTCTAGTATTGCGGACTCGCGCTTTTGTATTCCATTTTTATCATTACACAAACTAATGGCGAAAATGGAATTTTATGGCCTTCACTACCCGAAGACAGTTTCGGTTACCCACCCATAAAAACCCCCTATCGACGACTACTGTCGTTAAAGGGGGTTGCAAGCCAGGTCTTATTACCAAGGTGCTAAGAGGTACTGCCGTTGGTGAGTTGGCAGTTACAGATCAAAAAGAAGAGACACTGTGACACTGAGCACATTATTCTCAATTAAAATGAGCCTGGTTACTGACTTGGCTCGCTGTATAGAGCCTGGTAACGACAGGGCAAGGCCCAACAAACAGGACCCCACCTGTGTGACCTTCGATTTTCTAAATCCAATCAGCAACAGCACCTTTGGGTGGTGTGGTCAGGGGATATCTGAGTCTCAAAAAGTACGCCGGATTTTGTGGCGTGCGAACCATTCCCCCGGGGATGCACGCGGAAAAGTGTACGTTCACAGCAACAAGTCTGCAACGATACTCTAACAGGCATTTATGACTTCAGTGAAATCGGTGATGATTTAGAGGGCATCAACCCTGGCTGCTCACCCTCCCTCCGATGAGATGACGCATACGTCCATACATGCAGGACCCTCAGACATGAGTATCCCTCCAATTAAGCTACAGTAGATGTGTCCTCTCAAAGCTGAAAGACGGATGCTTGAGCCATGGTACTCAGACACCAACTCCGTCAACGAGTATCTGGATCTTCCCGCGGCCTACAAAAGTCCTACACCATTACGTGAGTAAAGGACAGGACCAGGTCAAACCGAACTTAGGATTTGTAAGCTAAGCAAGCCCCGTGACGAAACCACCGGAAGGGGGAGCAGGATTACCAGCATCCTCTACCGTGGGGAGACGGAACACAACACTAATTGCCGTCAAGTTATGCCAAAATTCACACGGACTGCCACGAGACGAGCGTAGAAAAATCGATCAGCCATTGCCAACACACACACACAGAGCCGCAACTTTAAGTTGCCGATCGATAAAGTCAGTTCACGCTTTGACAAAGGACAGCCGGCCCAGCTGGCCGAAACGTCAGTGGAAAAAGAAACACATTGCGGTAGGCAGAATATGATGTATGATTCTAAGCCCGGAATTCTTATATTTGTAAATTTGAGATAAGTAGGATTGCAATCTAAATTGTCGTTCAACCTAACCGCAAGATACCTCTCAGTCACGTCAGCAGGCCACCCATTGGACGCGCTTCTTTCCGACTGCCTCGAAACACTAAATGCTGTAAAGGTGAATGCCTTTTTTCTCTGTGGTTTCCCATGCTCTTAAAAGTTCAATAATATTTTATCGATAAGATGCATGAAAAATATTCTTCTTGCATTGATCCGGTAGCAAATTAGGTCCCCATATTGTATACTTGAAGAAAGGGTATTTTTTGGTTATAAAAAACAGTAACGATCTATCGCAGAGCTGCCAAATTGCAAAAGCTCCCTGGCCAAGTTTCTGACGGAAAACGTGGTTAAGGGTATAAGTTCTAGGTAATGCGTAAAAATATATGTGTGAAAAGCATGATGAAAGGATAAAACAGACCAACAGATTTTTATTGATCAGCAATATATGCCTGTAAACCGATACAAATACTAGAACGACTCCTATTGGTTAACCTAATGAAGGGAGTGTTTGGATAGGCGGAAATTCGACCTACTGAAAATTTGCAAGTAAGTAGTTATTATCAATACAAATCCTCAGGCGGCCGCTCTATGAGTCGGTACTATTTCCTGATTGCCAAATAATGTTTAAACCAACTCACCACTACTCACGAATTCCCAGTTTCTAAGCTATATGCTGTATGTTTCCCGTTTAAGGAAAATCATAAATTTCTCCACACTACTAATATAACCTCAAAGTTTTTAAATGGATGTAGACTGCGTTGCACATTCTAGAAATAACAATAATTAAGGGGCAGGTACAAGGCTTTGTAAACCCGAAAGGTACTCTCACTCATAGAATCGAATATGTGATTTCCAGGAAGCAGCCCAGAAGTACATAAAAGATGCGGTCGCTGGAACACAGATTTTATTTGCCTGACGTTGCGGATTCTGTGAGAACCCCTCTTCAGACCGAAAGACCCACTACCACGGCAGGAAACGGCTGAAGTCAGTTGCCGGATCTGATGTAGCTGTGTACAATGCAGCTTCGTCGGAGAAACGGAAATTACTCCGAAAGCGAACGGCCCAGCACGCAGCGGCGGTGAGGAAGAAAGACGCCAAATCCAAGGTTGCAGCTCACTCGACGGGGCTCAGCCATCTTTTCAAGTTTAACGAGGCCTAAATCGTCACAAGAAGTGACAACCGCGTGAGCCACGAGGTGCTTGAGTCATTT
>JAYGXS010000008.1:6024739-6040320 GCA_036362985.1 Ligula intestinalis
TTCCTGATTGAAGTTGATGTATACCTGCTAAAATTCCGTATGTGTTAAACCCTATCCAATAATACAACACAGTACGGCCTAGAATCTGTGTAACATGCTGAAATATGCCAAAGGTTGATACACTTTCGCCTATCGGCATTGATAAGGGGTTTTAATACTGATTATTCTGAAGTCTATTCTGACGTCATTTCAGTCATGATAGGATCCAGGCTTTTTAACGAGCTTCTATCTGACCGCTAACAAAACGCATGTACTATAAAAAGTGGCTTCTTATGTAGTATGCATTTTTACCATTGATTTTGACTGCCTTAATAAGATAAAATATATTTTATGGAAAACATAAACGAAACAATTATTTTCGATACTCGCTTGGTGGCAAATTACGCCCTCTTTAAACTTAATGCTTAAAGCTAGGGTATCTTTCGGTTTCAAAAAGTTTATAATTATGAGATTTTTACGATTCTGAGTTGTTAATTCATAATACATCGTATCAGTCAATTTATTAATGCTGCCTATACTGCACAAACCATGCCCCACATCTATTGCAACATTTTATGAGAACTATGCAACTTCTTCCTCAAACCATGCATGAAAACGCACTTTTCTTTAAACAGGATGTACATAGCGCGCAATTTGTAAACTGTGAATTCAAGTGGGGCAGTCAGCAGGTTGCAAAATTATTCGGCAATTTAGAAACTTTTTTATGTGAAGACATAACCCGAAGACAGCGGAGATACAGACGAAGAACGGAGTAACGGTCCTAAACGGAAGGAAACCACACTATCCAAGAACCCCAGAATGCTCCGGGTAGTAGAAAAGATCAAGCTTACCGTAACTAAGGCATCAGCGCTCTTTGGGTAGTAGGCCACAGTGTCCGAGGTCGATCGCAGGATTCGGAAGAAGACGTACCCACAAATGGTTCCTGCGAACAGGCTGACGATGCCCACAGAGATGAGAACGGCTCCGAAAATCGTAAGACCCCTGGAGGAGGAAGCAGAAGAAGACAACATGTGTATTACTCGTTCATCTGACTTACCCAAAAAATGTAAACACTGACAAAATCTAGTGCGTGCGCAAAAAAGATAAAGTTTATTCACATCAGCTGAGCTGTCTAAAAGACTGGCTCGAGCCAAGGAGCAAGCCATCAAGCTAGACTTTACATGGGATGCGCATGGTCCCGCAGTTCTGCCTTCTAATCAGACTGCGGTTAACACCGAGTAGAGCTTGTGGTTGCCCTCCAACAATGGTTGTTCCCTTTTTCTCCACGGATGGCTGCCCCAAGGTCACGGTTAAATGTCCTTCCTCTGGCGTCCTCGTCCCCGAGGCTGGACCTCGCAGCTGCTTCAGTGCTCGCTTTCTGGCTAACAGATAACAGTTGTGTCAGTTTCCCCTGTTTTTCAGCATCCTGACGGCCAGGACGAACCCGCTGACTAACAGGCATTCCGCCAAAGCACGGCGGCCCTCCAGCTTATTTACACACACACACAAGCGCGTCAAAATAAGCATGCTTGCCTAAGGACCACTTGAATACGCCACTCTGCAGCCAACGCAGAACGAGACATCTACACGCGGCAGACCCTTCGAGCAATTGCAACACACCAACACCAAACCACTCAAACTCGCTTCACAGTCATATAAAAGGAACTGCCAGCATTACAACAATCAGTCGATACTCTCGGGCACGACTGGACGCAGTCACCACCAACTCACGGTTCTGCACACAATAAATCCCTCACTCTGGTGGTTTCTGCTTTTTACCTCCAACCTGGGATTCGGTCTGATGATTGAAGCAGAACTACTATCTAGGCCATGGGTTGACAACCTTTCTGACCCAGAGAGCCAACAAAGCGAATATTTGGAAATGTATTTTAGCAGTGTGAGCCATATACTATATTTTAAGATTAAATTAAAGTAAATAATAAGAATAACCCTCTGGATTTCTTCTTTTAAATAATGTTCTCATAATACTTATTGCTAATGCGACGCCTGTTGCTGCATGGATTCTGTTGGGACGCCACGCGTTGTCTACCAGTGTGACCTTGACTAAGCTGAGGTCAGGTCTGGGGGCTGTCGTGCTTTAGTAGAGCACCTGTCTTTTAGCAAGCTTGTCGCGGCCGTTGGGACGCAAGAGAAAAGCGGAGCAGATGCTGTCAGCTAGCCAGAAAGAGAACACAACTGCTAGGTCAAACGTAGGGGGACCGAAACACCAGAGATTTCGAATTCCAGTTTTATATGAGGGAGCCAAGCGCAATCATCACCTAGCTCGCGAGCCATAGGTTACCGACCCCGGACCTACACACTACAAGCTGTCCAAAGCGTCCTAGAGACGGGTACTGGAGAACGGTCATCATTTTGGTATGGAAGGGTTGGTTCTGGTGCGCAAATCTGAAAATCGTCCTTACGCATGGTTACTGCAATAAGCCAGTCACATCTAATTGACTGAACTCACGAAAAATGACCGAAATGTGTATGACCAGTCTTGTGGCACCTCGGAGGTTGTGCATTTAGTAAATGGAGACTGTCCATAATAATGACTGCTCCTCATGACAGTTTTAGCGAAAATAAATGCAACCTAATAATGAGGTAAGTTCCAAAGTTGCTAACACCAACATAGGCCAAATCTGTGCATAGTTCTGTGGTAGGCCCCCCGAATTAAAGTAACCTGATTTTTCGGTTACCTCGTGAGGCACGCGAGGTGAAGGGTAAATAATCAGAGTAGTTGCTGTTGAAAAAAAAAGAATTTTCGTTTGTAAATTTTACAATTTTTCTGGTCTGCAAGGCTCTGTCAGTGAGCATTCTTTTCTTTTAACAAACAAATATACAAGTACTGCAGGAAGACCCAGCATAAAGCGACCATTTTAACTTTTGAGCACAGAGTAAGATACTTCCCGTGCCGTTGAATTCAGTCCTAAGGGAGACTTAAATTTAACGCTGAAGAATAATTCGAAAAGGGGAAACGTGCAGAAGTCGTAGAGAGAGTGAAATGAAACTGCCAAAATATGGGTTGCACGAAATGGTTTGTTACAACATTCAATCTGTAATTATCAGAGGTCCTGGATCCTAAATGGGAGAAGTAGCCACGAGGCGTTTGTAGACAGTGGACTAATTTAGATTCAGAAACTTCCCAAACTCATTTTTATTGTCGAACGGAAGCAGGTGTGGACATTCTGTGAGCACGTTTAAGATACCGTCCTAGGTATTTGATTTGCGATGGCTGAGGAAAGCTACTTGCTGGCCTTTGTACGCAGGAGTACCCAAAAATAAAACAAGGAGAATTTGTTTTCTGCGGGCAAGTGGGTTGATAGTGCTGTTCTCTCCCGAAAAACAAGCAAAAGTTACAGGGGACAGTGGTCAATCAACCAGCTGAGTGGCGTCAGTCCGGGGGTGACCGCGCGGGGCTCTGTATTCTGGCTCCAGATCGATATATCGATCATCCGAGGCCCAGGCTTCAAACAATTCTCAGCGTGTCTGGTTGCCGATGTGGGCGATAAGCTTTGCGGCTGTGGAGTTAAACTCGTGAGCCGTGGCTCTAAGGTGTGAGTAGCCACCCCGTATTGCATACAGCCAGCTCATATCCGTGTATGCGCGAACCAAGCACGCGTCCAGCCTGTCCTGTGTAATTTCGAGGACCTACCTACCCAACTATGCTCTACAATGCTCATCTTTTTGTCCAGATGCCGCTACACTGTCTCATTTTCTGCATCTACCTCACTTGAGAACGGCTACCGCTGCCGTATTAGGAGGGACCCAAAAAACGAAATTTATGTTATGTCGGCAGGTGGGTAAGCCGATCCTCCTTCTGTTCAGTTGACCAAGTAGTGTTCATGATAAAAATTTCGCTTGCAGACAGAGTGGTTGTCGCTCTCAGCGATTTTTCGATGCTAAACTTTATGGCGCAACGGGTCCCTGATGTTGTGATTTTCTTTTGAAATTAATGGGGTCGTTCACGCTGCCCATCTTTTTGCCCAAGCGGTTGATTCTTTCTCCACAACTTTGTGTACTTTTAGGAGAAGGAGGTCAATAGCGCATTGCTACTACTGCATTTACCGGCGCGTTTGAAGAAAGGGGGTGGGTAGGGGGTGGGGGCAAAGGAAGATGGCGGTTGTTCCGCCGCGGAGTTACTTTTCCGCTTGAAAGGAGCAGAGAGTCCGGTGGTCGGTTCTTTTTTGCCGCAGCTTCCTAAGTCGACAAAAAAGCACATACATACACACACACACAGCTAGATGCCGATTGTACTCGGCTTCAACCGAGCCGAAGCTCATGTTCTGCTCACCGGAATAAGTTTGTTGGGTTGCTGTCGTTTCGGACAGCTGGGCCGGCTGTACTTTGTCGAAGCGTTAACTGGCCTTATCGAGTTGCTGTACGAGTCGGCCGTGGGCTGATCGATTTTTCTTCGATTTCTACTTGGCTCTCGGTGTGGATTTTGGCATAGCTCTACGGCACTTGTGTTTCGTCCCGACGGTAGAGGATGCTGGTAATCCTGCTCCCTCTCCCAGTAGTTTCGTCACAGGGTCGTCTACGTTTGCAAATCCTCAATTCGGTTTGAACTTGTCCTATATTTTACTTGCGTAATGGTGTGGGACTTTGTAGGCGGCGGGAAGGTTCAGATGCCTGTTGGTACCTGAGTACCATGCCTCAAGCGTCAGTCTTTCCGCTTTTAAGGTTATTCGGCCCACGATGGTCGCTCCTTGAATATCGAAGTTGTGGCTAGTCCCTCCGATAGGTGCAGCAAGCTGCGAGTTTTGGTCTAGTCTCCGGACCGCCGCTTTGTGTTCGTGTAGACGAGTCTGCAATTTGCACCCTGTTTCGCTGGCATACTTGCAGTATCCATCGCTGCAAAGCATTTTGTAGATAACCGCGGAGGTTTCAGTAGGGGGTAGTCTGTCTTTAGGTTGCATCAAACGACGGCGCATTGTCGCCTAAGGTCGTTGGGTTATGCCTACTCCAGCGGGTTGTAACAGTCAAGAAACTGCTTCAGATACTCCAATTATTTTCGCTTCCAATACAAGCTCACTCCTGCTTATCGCAAGCTAAAACTAATTCACTGTCATAAAGTCCCAGTAAATTACGCTTTCCTGAATACGATGCCTTAGAGGAGGCGACAGATCCACCAGAGAGACTGGGTGGCTAGTTCTTGCTTAGACGCCTTCGCCAGCGAGCCCTTCACAAATCTTGTTTTGAATGAGCTGGAATTCTAATGAGAGCAGGCCTGCAGGAGCTCTAACGAGATTAAAAAGTCCCGTGATACCTAATCGGGGAAGGTTCTACCGACGAGGGTAACTCCTCGACGCGAGTAGTTAACCAAGAAAATAGGAATTCATTTTCTGCACGCCAGTGCGTTGACAGTGCTTTCCTAGCCCGCTAGCTACTTGTACTAGACTCATCCTCCTCGGTTAGTCTCACGCAGCACGCAAGAGAAAACATTGTAATCAACAGACTGCTTGTTTGTGTATTAAACACCAACCCTTCCCAACGCTCTCAGCAATTTTTGGTGCCAAACGCTAAGGAGTAATGCTTTCATGTGTGGTTTGTTTTTTCTTCGAAATCCAGGGGAGTCGTTCACGCTCAATGTGTTCCTCATGAACAAGCATTAATATCTACTGAAAGTGCTGAAGCGATTACGCGAGACGGGGAGAAAAGTATTGACCTGAATTGCGGCCATTGGGGAGCTGCCCGTTGTAGCATGACGAGACGCCTGCCCACACAGCGTTTCCGGCGAAAACCGGATTCTCACCACCGCGACTTTTTATTATTCCTGAGAATGAAGGGAAAGCGTTTTCCGGCCGTAGACAAGGTTATGAAAAATCACTGGGGGCACTAAACAGTCATTAGTTCAGAATACGGAAAAGGTTTCGAACAGTAGAAAACCCGTTGGGAGGACAAGTGCATATCATCTAATAAGCAGTATTTTCAAGGCAATTAATGTTCTAGGATGTCGTTTTAAGTTTCAAAAAATGAATTAATACCGTTTTTGTCGAGTACCCTTCACCCTTAGGGCGTAAAGATTACACTAGACTCAACGGTCATGCACCACTAAAAAAGCAAAACGAGAGTTGCGTGAGGACTCTTCTATTACCAATACAAAACAGATAGCGACCGCTGAATTACAAAAAAAACGGACAGACCCAGCAGACGCACATGGGTATTAAGAGTTCATTTTCCCAATTTTTCAAATTTTTACATGGGTATCTTTCTCTGTACGGCTTGGCTGTAAGTAAGATGAAGGATCCTACCGGAAGGGATCGAAATTCCGAAGAACGATGCTTTGAAGGCTATCAAGCATATTATCACACAACTCAGTATGTATGCCGTGCTAACTTCATTATCTACAGGACGTGTTGCTTTACACCTTATAAATAATTGCGTGCACCGAGTGTATTTATACGGCCTGAGCAAGTAAATTGGAAACCCGGAGCACGGAGACGGCAATTCATGGATGGTGTATCATCCAGCATGGCCGGCTCAGAAATCTGTGGTCAGGGAAGCCAAACTCGTGTAATGACCGACAATATTATGAACAATGGTGTAGTGGAGGTCTTCATCCGAATTGTGGGATCGAAACAATAAGCCTTTCCCGGGCAGCCTGCACAGAACGGTCGCATAGGCGAAGGAAAAATAAATTCATATTTATATACTACTGACTGCCTGTTGGCAAAGCGCAAATATTGCACGGTCGGTTCTGTAAAGCTGGTGGATTTAAGCTCAGGCCTTCCGAACCTACCCTAAAAAGGTTTGTGCAGAAGAATTTAACCAAGGTTCAGTCACAAGTAATCTCCGAGAGAAATGAACAAAAATTATTCTATAAAACACACAAGAGTAGGAACCACTGCCTCGTAATGCAGGCGACCTTTTGTTTAGTTGTAGGAAGAATATTTGTTCCCGCGATTCTATTTCCCTAAGACTAATTTTATTCTTAGCCCTACAATCCCTAGAATTTAGCGTACGACCACCGGTATCATGGGGGTTCCCACTCTCATGTTCCACCTAAATGTATTGAGATGCCAGCTTAGGAATTTTATCGGACAAGAATCAAATATCTTTTTGAACTATTTTTCTCAGAACTTATATACCTTAGGAACCGTCCTAACGATCCCTGGCGCGCGCGCACGTGCAGCATTCAAGGACACAATCTGATTGGTCCGATGTATAACCTTCCTTGCTTAAATCCCCGTGCAAGGGACCCAATAAAGAACTTCCTTTGCTTATGACCTTGGTCGTTGTACTCCTTGTCGGATTGAAGCGAAGCGTCTGGGGCGGCACGACATCTACCTTTTGGCAACATTACAACAAGATCTTTCTGGCATGGTCAGTTGATCCAAGCTGCAACCACAGTTCCACGCGAAAATTAGTTCCAAATTTAGGACTACTCAAATGTTTAAACCGGTCGGCTGAAGAACTTTCTTTGGTGAAGAATTTGTCTGTGCTCATTGAAAGATGATTGAAAAGACGCCGGGTAAAGGAAGCGCAGAAGCCTATAGCTACTCTGCGCACCCAACTTGTAAACCCTAAGGAAGCCGTAGGTGACTTCAACTGAAAATAATTTTTATTAGGAAGGGGAGGGGTCAGATTTGAACAATTCAAATGACCCAATTGTGAAACATTCGCGACCTCGGTGGGACTCGAGCCCACCTCAACAAGGAACAGTTTTAGTACGGCTAACGCTACGCCAACTGAGCTACGAGTGGAATGCTGAAGAAACACTAAACACCTCCGTTTACCGGAAAGGAACAGATTCAGACATATTTCTACGCTATCAAACAAACAGCCCAGTCCCTCACAAGCAAAATACCACTAATAATCTGCTTCTCTGAACAAAAAAACATTCATCTGGCGAAGGAGGCTACCGCGAGTCGAGCTGTTTGAGTTATTTTCTCACAAATCGACGACTACTTTAGGCATTTAGCCTATCTTGATAAGAGAAAAGTCATCTATGTGAACCCATGCGATGCCCCCGAGGCCGTAAATGGTGCATACACGAGCAACAATTAATAGGTGAAACCATCTGTGGCGAGCGGTCATACATACCTTAGATAGCGAACACACTCACTTGAACAATACTCGCATTAAAACATTGTTTCCCCCGGAAGAAACTTGAACAAAGCAACGATCACGAGTTGGGCAGAATTTAATGACATCATGAAATTTCGTGACCTCTCAATCAGCTGCAAACGGTCGTTGCCTATAAATAAGAGAATTAACTGTCCAATTAATTGTCAGTCTCGAAGGGTGAAACATGATAGGTAAAGGGAGTAGAAACAATTATTCATCCATGTGGGCGCATAGTGAGGAGTAGAGATCACGAAATTTCATGACGTCATTAAATTCTGTCCAACTCGTGATCTTCGCCTTGTTCAAATACTCGCATTGCTTGCGTCCGTCCACCCAAAATCGCCAAGAGTTTCTCGAAGTCATGCACTCCAAAAAAATTGTGCACCGATCACCGCACTGATTTACATGCTGCGTACAAAGTTCTCCGGTGGAAAAAATTAATTAGAGACGAAGACCAATCATAGTACACACGGCGGCCACTTACTAACGCATGATTGAAATCTTAACTGTTTTGATGCATATTTACTCAAGTCTGACGACGAAAATGTATCCGATAAATTTCCCCTACTTCTTAAAACGAACGCATTCAACTCCAAAAACGACAAAGACACCAGAGACTGAAATTTTAATTTCTGGCTTATAAGCCGTCATCAGTAAGACATATCCCAGCCCCGGAGTAAGGGCACTTGGGATCTTTCCTCATCGACATGTCAAAGCTGGTCCTAACTTTCCAAATCTTGTTGGGTCGATAAGGACCTAGAAAAAACTGGTCAAACATCGACAGTTCGACCGTCTATTTCGACGATGTCCACCATTAGCTTCATCGAGTTGAAGCAACGCGGTGACTTCCGCAAGATATATACAGCGAAATCAGAATTTCGGAGAACCATCTTCACTTTCTGGGCACTCCCACACCGGGACCCGGTTATCAAGTGGTCAAAGATGAGGAAGCCTAACGACAGTTCCCTCATTGATTTCGAATATGGGCACCGCGTGCTCCAAAAAGCCGCAGCAAACGCTGAAGTATGCCGAAGCAGACGCTGAGGCAAGCTGCACGAAGGCTACAGCAAGCAGAAGCAACGGAGCGAACTACCGCGAACGAAAATAGGAGAAAAGCAGACTCGCGGGGATCCCGCCCATTCGCTCGCCGCTCCCATCTCCGTTTAGGGTGTAAAGACAGAGTCAATCAGACCGAGGGGATGAGAGAAGGTGAAGGTAGCTGGTGCGATAGTCACTCAACACGCGCTTACTTGACTCAGCCAACTCGCTAGGTAGGCTCCCGCGTGCGCGGGAGCGCCATAAAGTCCACATTAAGAGGGAGGCATCGCAGCCTGACTCTCAGTCTTCCATCTCCTCGCATACGCACATACAGACACAGACATACAAGAGGATAAGGCAGAAGACTTTTCGAGCACCGGATCACATACAAGAGGAGCCTAACACACACACACGCAGACAAAGTATCAAGAGCCTTGCAAATGTTTTGAACAGGGGAGAGCCGGAAACTTACTGTATTTTTCCCTGGAAAACCGCGACCAAGGCGATACCAGCAGCAAGACAGGCGACAGCAATGATTGTAAGAATGATAAAGGCTATCAGAATACCGCGTTTGTAGGACTTTTTGGCGTCCTCCTCCTCTTTGGTTGCCTTAATCGGCATGCGGGTTTGACCGCGAAAGGTGATCCGGGTTTCAGTCATGAGTGCTGCGTCAGATGGAGGAAAATACAAAGTCGATCAAAGACAGTACAAGAGGCAGCTATTTTGTCATGGTAATTGCTGAAAGTGGTGCAGTGCATATGTTGAAGGCAGTGAGCGCAGTATGCAGGTGAGTTCAAGCCCACATTATGCCGAAGAGCGAGTGCCCCCCTCCCGCCTGCACCAGAGTCAAGGGATCTCGTTCGAAGACCTTGTGGGCGGAGGCTTAAAGTAACGCAACCGCGACATCTAAAGGGGTTCTGACTGCTCGCCTTGAAGCAGTGAAGAAAAGGATTTCGACACGAGGCAGGTGGGAGCGGCTGCGGCACAGCCCCCTCGCACCATCTTCGTGGTAGATTGCAGTCTTAGGTGACGAGCAGCACCATCTATTAGCATTTTAAGGTTATCAGCGAGCCGCTAGCAGAAACGCTGTTCCGACTGACGAGCTTCGGCACTCAATTAGCGAGATGTCAGTGCGTGTGTGTGTGTGCGCGCGCGGCTGTGTCCGCCGTTGAGCCTTGCTCCCAGGACCAGTGACCAATCAGTGAACTGATGCAGTTTGATTGGCTACGTTTCGCAAAACGAAGGTTTCAGAGGACGAGTTCGGTGCTGGAACGGGCTAACCGCGTTAATCGAGGTTTCACTGTATAGACCAGACTAAAGAAGTGTCTGCGATATCGTAGACAAGCATTAAGTGCACAAGGTGATTTAGGACAACTTTATATGGGCCGAGTGCAGATGACCAGCCAGACACAAGTCACCGCCAAGCCGTCTCACGAGTACAACTACGTCCGATGACATGGTGATCAACCCAGTAAAGTCCTCACGACCCTTATGGCATGGCAACAGACCAACCAACTCGGAGCTACCTGCATAAAAAATTTTGGATTGTTTGGTGTAATCCCACACGTATGGCGGCCCAAAATGTCAGACATATTTTCCCAGGCCTTCTTTCTTTCCCCAGATGCTTTCAGGGACGCTGGACCAGAGAACTGTAGTACGAAAACGCTATGGAAGTAAACGACACGCGCAAGACGCAGACCTGGTTCCTACGATGGAGACCGGATTTTAACTAGATTTCGTGGCCGGGGCGTGCCAATAACCCCGATGGCATTTTCTTTCTTCCCAATGTGTTAGCCACAAAATGCAATTGAGACCCGACTAGAGTGCCCTGCAGGAGGAAATTTAATTCCCCACGTGCAAGGGACTTGCGACATACCATCAGGGATCCGTGGCTGTAAGCAAGAAAGTCCACGAGGTGGCTACATAGGTACCTTTTGTGGGACATTCTTTCGGATGGGCGATAGTAGTCGGGCTCTAGTTAATCGCCTCTCAGGAGGGGAGTACAAACAATAAAACTGGGGGAATACACACCAGAACTTCAACTTGTTTGAATGCACTGATTTTCACGCCAATCCACACCGCCGGATTTCTATGGTACTTGATCGGGCAAATTTTTCTACATCATTTTGGGCTGAACCAACACGGGAGCGAAAGTGGAGGAAGAGGCTAGATGGAATTGTCGACAGCATCAGTAGTGTTGTTATCCGGGGTTTAACTGGAAACATTACGGAACTGGCTGTCGACTGTCTCCCTAGTCGTTAAAGAAATCTTTGTTTTATATTCTAGCACCAACCTGCTGAGGCGGGACGTCTAGAACGTAGAGTTTATTTTTACGATCCACGCACGCAATCAGACCGCCTTAGTTTTGCAATCACGAACGCCTTAGGACGCGGCAAAACGCATCAGCAACTGTTTGTGGTTGAATAAGTCCATTAGGGTTAGTCAGGCAAACGATAGAGCAATCTAATGGTTACTTCGTCGCGGGTGGTAACTGTGGCTCTTTTCAAGTTTGCAAAGGTGAGAATTCCGGAGGAAGAATCAGAGATCATGTTAGTGCTCAACGGAATCAGTTTATATGATCGCCGACATCTCGGAGAGCTGTGCCGGCTCTCCTTTGCCAAAGCGTCAACTGCCGTTATCGATTAGCAAGGTGGAGTTGTGGCTGTACGCGTCGGTCGCGGGCTAATCGATTTTTCCTGGTTCGCTGTCTGGCCCCTGGATTTTTTGCCGCAAGCGTCGGCAGCGGGCTGATAGATTTTTCCTCGTTCGCCGTCCGGCCCCTGGATTTCATCAAACGTTGTGGCTCTTTTAACGTAACGATGGGTTTTGTGTCTATTTCCCACTACTATATTTAGAGACACGAGGAGCATTGAGCGCAGAGCAAATGCCTTCGCAAAACGAAACAACCTGTCCACACGTACATAACCAACACACGAATTTCATTCACCTGACGTTTCGAAATCCGCCGCAGATTCATCATCAGAGACAATAGAAGCTATCACATCTGTCTATTCTCAATTACTTTCTGGGACTCGTATTTTCGTTTGTACGGGCGTATGTAACCACTCCCAAGACTATATATGTAGGCTCTCCTGCCGAAGGCACCTATTTTGACAAACAGTAACAAAACCAGACGCAGGGGCAAAGACAGGGGCAGCTGTGTTAAAAGCGCTTTACTATTTAATCAAAGACACGACAGTCCCCCCGTCGATTTCGACTATGGGCACCACGCGCTCCAACAAGCCGCAGCAAACGCTGAAGCAAGCCGCAACTGACACAAAGGCAAGCTGGGCAAGCAACACGAAAGCGACAGCAAGCAGGAGCAACGCAGAGAACTCGTGCGAGAGTAAACAGGAGTTTAGGCAGACTCGCACAGAATCTACCCACTCGCTCGCCACTCCCACCTCCGTATCCGGTGTAAAGACAAAGTCAATAAGACCGGGGATGAGGGAGGGTGTAGATGGCTGGCGCGATAAACACTCAGCACGCGCACACTTGACACAGCCATCTCGCTAGGTATGCTCCCGACTGCGCGGGAGCGCCATAAAGGCCACCTAAAGAGGGAGCCATTGCAGCCTGACTCTCAGTCCTCCCTCTCCTCCCGTACGCACACACAGACACACGCGTGCAGAAGGAGCAGCTACGTGGGGGCCGAGTTTTCCCGTCAGTTGGCAGACCCTGCAATCAAACACACACACAAACATACACACCCACACACAAATCATATAGATGTGGTGTTATAAGTGTTACGCGGGCCCAGGCAGGGCAACCTAAACGGCCAGGACATCTAGAGGGCGAGGTTAACTAGCAGCAGATTAAAAAATAAAGACTATTAGCCTGCACTCAGTAGCATTTTCAGTTAGTTCCGCAAAAGTTGTCGGAAAGTGCAGGTTGCCCTGCTTATGGCGCGGTTGCGGTGGTGCAACAACGTTGGGTGTCAGCAAAACGGACACAAAGAGAGAGCGTGAGGTCAGAAGATGGTGTGCGTGTGCACGAAAATACGAAATGACAGCACGCAGACAGCGCGCGTGAGTGAATGCGGCTGTATTTGCAAAAAAGAAGCAGTGGCTATTGAACAGACAACGGCAGTTGTCAAGAGAGAGAGATAAGGGAGTAATCGGTTTTTTCCAGAGGGATTCTTTATGTGAGGTAGAAGAAGATAACATGTGTTTGAAAAGAACAGAAGAAATATTCTACATCTGACGCATGCATATATATACACACATTCCTGTATCGATCACAATTTTATAAACGCCCCGAAATATCTCTTGTAGGGCGGGCGGTTAAGAATGCAAAGAGATTGGGTGGCGACGGCTCTAGCGGAACATGGAGCGGAACAGCCAACGCATAATCTTGTAGCCCACGTAGAGGGAGATCGCGGCGCCCATGACGACCTGTTGCTGCTCCAGCATCCGCATGTGTGAAGAGAGGCGACTGACGTGGGCCTCAAGACGGCTGATGCGAGCAATGGTGTATTTCATGACCTCGTCTTTGGAGCCTCGAGCTACGGGCGTTCGACTGGTGTCCACAGAACTGGCGGGAACGGCAGCATTGCCACCGCCGCCGCTCGGGGGAAAAGTCACCGTGGCTGAGGCCGAGGCGCTGGCTTCAGCTTTCGCTGTCACCGTTGGTGGACTAAAGGGGGTAAACAAATACACACAGGCTGTAAACAACTGCAACTGGGTATGCTAACGAAGATAACAGTTTGAAATTTCACAGAATGACATAGCATAACAGCAAGCATTATAGTCCAGTTAAATAATGATCAGACAAATTGATGGAGTGGCCTACCTCTGCGGACATCTTTATGGGTCACTTTGAGGAAAAGGTTTCATCGGAACTTAATAAAACAACAATATATAGACGATATTTGGATAACATTTTCGCTATTGTTGATACCAAAAATGATGCTGAAAATCTTCTTACTTTTATGAATACATTGCATCAAAAGATTAAGTTCACGATAAAAATGGAACAGAACAACTAATTATCCTTCCTTGACGTCCGCCTGCTCCGAGAGGATAACGGGTCAAGAAGGTGCACTGTTTTCCACAAGCCTACATGGAATGGCCAATACCTACATTTGACCAGTTTTGTGTCTATACAGTGGAAAAGGAATTTGGTACTTAACCTTTTCCAGAGAGCCAGGAATATATGCTCCAGCGCGACCCTACCAACAGATCTTGCCTGCATAAAAGAGACCATACTTAAGCGTGTCTACCCCCTGCGCTTCATTCAAAAATACAGCAGCCCTTGACGGTCAAAATCTACGGACCAGTCGTTTCCGAGAAAGCCAGTTTTTATATCCCTACCCTTTGAAGGAGACAACATCGCGAATACAATCAAGCGAAGACTACTTTGTTCCATACAGAGAACTTACTATGCAGCCAAACTTGTTTTCCTCACTCCAACTAAAAGCCTTCCAGTTAACCGGCCAAAGGAAGTCTTGCCTTTGCACGCTACCTCAAACTGCGTATATGAATTCACCTGCACTTGCAGTTGCAAGTACATTGGCCATACGCAAAGGCAATTGGCAACCAGGGCTGCTGAAAATTTGCCTGCTTGGATTTTAAAACAAGAGAACAAACTATCACGATCATCTATTACAAAACACCTATTAGACAGTGGTCACTCAGTTGACACTAACACATCTTTCCGTGTTCTTGTTCGAGCACGAACAAACCGGACCTCACGTTACATCGAAGCATCCTACATACGGCGGGAGAAACCAAACCTATATAAGCAACTAGACCATGTATTTAATCTTCAATTGTCATGGTAAATAGATACCACACTTTCATTTTGTTAATTCCCCTCTCTACTTTTCGTCCCAAGTTTAAAGTTGACATAACTATTGACTCTTTGCCACGTTCATACAACCTTGCTATGATCGATTTTTGTGTAAATTCAAATTGATGTGTTCTCTAAACATTTCGTTACTCATGCACAGAGCGGAAGCAGCTGATAAGCGCTCTCGAAATTTATTTGCTCAACTAAATTCTGCTATTTTGGCTTGCTTCAAATTTATACCGAGGAAAAAGTGCTCTAAACACTGCATTAAATCAACGTATAGGGAGGGGTGTGGGGGTTGAGAGAAGTAAACGAAAATCACTTGGGGACTAAAACTAAGTGCCCAATTACAAGGGTAATTGATGACAACATGGTCAAACTGCTTGCATAGGTCGGGTTTCTCCCACCGTAGGTAGGTAGCTTCCAAATAGCGCAGGGTTCGATTTGTTCGGGCCTGAACAAGCAATCAAAAGGCTGTTTTGACGTCGAATGAATGACTGCTGTCTAGCAGATGCTTGGTAGTAGAGGACCGTGGTACTTTACATTCTCGCTTGAAAAGTCAGTTGGGCAAGTGCTCAGCGGTCCTGGCTGCCAGTTGTATTTGCGTACGCCCAATGCACTTGCATCCGCAAGTACATGTGAATTCGTACACACAATGTGAGGTGGCGTGCAACGGCAAGGCGTCCTTTGCCAGTTTTACTGGA
>JAYGXS010000008.1:6052006-6065233 GCA_036362985.1 Ligula intestinalis
ATACGGGTAATTCACGCACGAGGGAATTGTTGTATTTACAGGATGCGATCGCTATGTTTTTGTATACCCGTGACAGTTAAAAACTCCCTTTTAATCGGGAATTATTGCCCTCTGGTGTGATAATCGTCGCATATCTCTAAAACTGCATCAGCCGTGTCGGATGTTGACGAGATTATTGCTCGGTAAAGAAAAGAGCCCATAGCGCAGCGGTTAGAGAATTTAGACTCTAACTAACAAGGTCGCGGGTGCAAATCTCGGAAGTGGCCACCCCTCGGGTTTAGTTTGGCCGGCTGATGACGGCTAGCAAGCCAGAAATGACCATCCCAGTCTCCCTTATCTTTTTCTATAATGTATTTCTGTCTATAATATACGCTAGCCATTGAGCGGCTGTTGTTTGGGTTCGAAAACGAGCTCCAAGGCATAACACGGGACGAGTAAGCTTCGTAATCGATCAGTGAGCGCCTATCCGTCATGGAGCATCCTATCTGTCCGGCTATTAATGCTTCTCATGCGGTATACAACCTAGTCCATCATCATCGCAATCACCGTCTTCTCAGAAACGTTGAGAAATATAGGCTTTCTCCTCCACTGAAAGTATACAGCACGTAGCTCTGAAACTCTAAGCAAGAGTGCAACTTCAAGTACGGTTCAAAATTATTCAGGAATGGAAAGGTGTAGCCGACGCTCAACATTGCTTTCTCCGGCGTCCTTGTTAAAGGCCAGTTGTTTCAAGGTCACTCACTACCACGATGAGCGCTTTTAGACACGCTGCTATGCAGACACGTGGCCGATTTACGCTCGGACATACACACGTGCGTCCGGGTAGTCACGGCTGCCCCAGCGCCACTTGAACTCGTCCCTCGGCCGACAGTCTACGCCACCAGACACAATACCTCGCAGGTAATGGCACACGCACCAATTGGAGATCACTTGAATCTGCTCCACAATCCTACTTAAAAAAATACCACCACCGTCTCATGCTCTCACAGGTCTGGCTGGACGCAGCCAACGTTAGCCCTGGCTTAGCCAATAGCCACTGCCATCTGAGACTGCAGCTGGCAGTTCTGTATACAGGTGCTTTCTGCCCTTCACCTTTAACCTGGGAATTCAGCGTGATGATTGTAGTGATCCGAGTACTTCGACCGCTACAAATGTTTCGTTTAAACCAGAGGATACACCCTCTGCAAATGCCAAATTTGACGATGTTATCTGCTACCAAATCCGTCCGCAAAAAGAATAGTGCTTGTGTTCATGCATTCTACAAAATGAATTTGAGCACCGAAAACCAATGGCTAAATTCATACTACTTAGGTGTTCATACCTATTCATTTAAGCAACACCTGAAGACAACCTGCAGACGCGGCGTCGAATATTTACCAAATAAAGTGTAAAGCATTTTTTCCCCAGGCGCAAATTTGACAATTGCAATAACGTAAGCAAGTTAAAACACCTTGAGAAACAAAGGTGGCGAATAAACTTTTAAGGCAAAAAGATGGGGGCAGGGGAATATGTAAATCGGGGAGCCGGATGTTACCCAGGCGCTACCTGGAGGCAGCCAACATAAAACGGTTAAAACCCGACCTATGTAAGCAGATGGAGCACATGCTGGACCCAAATTCGTCTTGGTAACATCCGGCTCCCTGATTTACACATTCCCTCACCCCCATCTTTTTTGCCTTAAAAGTTTATTCTCCACCTTTGTTTCTCACGGTGTTTAAACTTGCTTACGTTAGTGATTAGCCTTCGTGGCCATTCTTTGTGACCTTGCTGGTTGCATTGATTTTTCTGCATGAATGCGATTTTTGTATTCTCTCATAGGTTATTTGTGTTATGTAGCGGCGAGGGGCCGCATCTGAAGAGCACTCGTGAAATTTAATGGTTCCATTAAAGTCTGTTGTCTATGCAGTCTTCAAATTAAATGAGGTTTGTACCGTTTCCCAGGAAACGCATATATGGCGAAGTGTCGAAAAAGACGAGGGGGAAATTAGATAACTAATTCTGGCTTCTTGGCCGTCATCAGCCAGATTTGGAAATTGTTTTTTTTTTGTTATGGCTGTGATAATGCCTGATCTAGTCGGCCTCAATGATGTCACGAACGGTACCTCTCTATGCGTGGCGATTAGCGGCAGCAGATCTCGAAAGCTCCACCCAGTCCCTTCTCCAGCGACGAAGGCCGAAGATAGAAGGTCCAAGAACCGCTTTCATGTCTTGACGGACGGTGTCTAGCCAAGTCTTCAGTTGCCCTCCTCTTCTACGTTTCCAGGTGGGCTGCGGTGCCGGGTCGAGGGCAGCATAGGTAAGCTCGTGGGGCGGACGACGGAGAACGTGTCCAAACCACCTTAGTCGCCTTTCTTGAATGGCTTGAGATATCCTCGTGATACGATCGCAGCGGATGCGGACTGTCTCATTTGAGATTAAGTCACTATACTTTACTCGCAGGATCGTCCTCAGGCACTGGTGGTCAAAGACCTCCAGTCTTCGCTCATCTTCAGCGCGCACAGCCCAGCATTCACATCCATAGAGGAGGACTGACCGGATGGATGCACGGTATACACGAATCTTCGTGGCGATGGAGATGCCACGTCAGATCCATAGGCGCTTTCGAAGGATTGAAAAAACCAGCGAGCAGCATCGATACGGGAGACAATGTCGTCCTTGCTCTCCCCATTCGGTAGCAGCCTCGCCCCGAGGTATTTAAAGCTGTCCACTTCTTCAAGTTGATGGCCATTTATCCCCAGGGGTGCCTTTTCCTGGTCAGGGAAGCAGCTCGAGAACAAATTCCTCTTTCCGAAATTTATGGACACGCCTACCGACATAGCGATCTCATTTAACCGCGACACTACTGACTGTAGACCATCAAAGTTTGAGGCTAACAGCGCAATATCATCGGCGTAGTCAAGATCAGTTAGTCGGCGTCCGGGTGCAAGTTCAACACCGTTCCCTTCATTTAGGGCTTTGCCGAGAATCCAGTCAATGACGTAGTTAAACAGAATGGGCGAAAGGACGCAGCCCTGTCGGACACCAGACCGGATATCGAACGTCTGAGACAGATTGTTGTGGACCAGGACTCGTGCGGTGGTAGACTGATAGTAGGCCTTAATCATCGCAATGAGTTTGGTCGGCACTCCATCCAGTTCCATTATTCGCCACAGGGACTCACAATGGATGGAATCGAATGCGGCGGCAAAGTCGACGAAGCAAACGGCCGTTGGTTGTTGGTAGCTATGGCGGAATTCTAGAGTGCGCCTCAGTGTGAATATTTGATCCGCACATCCACGCCCAGCTCGGAATCTATCGGCCAGGTTTGCAGGGTCTGAGATCGAAACCATTCTTCTTTGATCGTCAAGCACCATTAGGGCTGTCAGGGCCTCTGATGAGACCTAAGGCAGAACGGACAAATGAGTTCCGTTAGCGGTCACTGAATGTTCATCAATGAGTGTCAATATCCCTCCAACCTAAACCGACAAGACAAAGAGCTCGTGGCTCAATGGTTAGGGCCTCGACTCTGATCAAAAAGGTCGAAGCTCGGGTGGGACAACACTTGTGTCCGGGTATGACTGGCTGACCACGACTTGTAAGCCAGAAATGGCCATTCCTGTCTCCCCTATCTTTACCGGCATTACTATCGGCTCAATACTACTAATAACAGTTGTTAGGGCTATCAGAGCCTCTGGCAAGACCCAAGGCAGAGGAGGACAGATGAGTCCCGTTAGCGATCAGGTGAACTTTCATCAGCAAGCACCATTAAGACCAAAGCTCTATTACGAAGCCCTAGGCAGGTTGTCCGTCTCGTGGGAGAGGTTTATCGTGCACAGAGCTGTCAGTTGCTGTCTCGGACAGCAGTGGCCCCTGACGAAGCCTATGTTTATGTTGACAAAGTGGTGGCAGCTGCTTTAGTACAGTAGTCGCCGGTTATTAAGCCCACCTCGGGCCCAGACCAAATTGGGCTTAATAAGCGGGACGCGCACTAACCGGAGAGTCCTAGTTCCTGATTAGCAAACGCAGGATAGGCACTATGCATTACGTACTTACTGTATTATGTGTAGAGCTTGGTTATGTACAAGAAAATAATTCTGTTTGTCTGTATTTTACGTAATAACAGAAACAAAAAAATGATTTGCGACACGTTTAAAAAAGCGGTCTAGTGTCAGTTGTTTTGGAGGAAACATCACTCGCTCTTCTTGAACTCAGGAGTCAATACATGGTAGGCGTCGAGTTTTGCCTTTATGGACGATCGAAAAGTCGACACGTGATGGCTTTCGTTTGGTTATGGTGCAAAGGAACTGGATGAAAGCAACTTTAAATTTCTCGAGACCTAGGGAGGCTAGCCAGACGACCGTGGTATGCTTTGGGGTCACGCCTGTCGGCATCGTCTAGCGTGAGCCTGAACGCGTTGTTCCCTTTGTGTGTGTCCTCAGCGGTGCGGTTCGAGCGCGTTAGCTTTTTGCGCGTGCGGCTTTCTCATGTTGGAGATTTGTCCTCCTGGCCCCTCATTTCTGCTGCCGTCCGAACAGCGTGTCGCAAAATTTAACTTGAAAAATAAAAACGAAACACATCCGGCATCTTGTTTTGCGTAAGACTGGCCAAAATTATGCAACCAGTTGCGCACGCAGAGGTGAGAATCTCACTCTATCCTGTTGGCAAACTGGCCTTTGTAGCCGGCGACTGGGCTTATTAGACGGCGGATTTTGCTATGTAAAATTCAGTCCCAAGCTGATTTGGGCTTAATACGCGGCTGGGCCTATTAACCGTGGGATTAATAACCGGTGACTACTGTAGTTGTTGGGTCTGGCATTACCCGGGGGGACGTCGTGCGTTGCCCAAAGGGTAGCATGCTCTAGTGGCGCCTGTGCGGCCGCGACGACCTAGACGCGCATGTCTGTGTGCAACCGGAAGCCGGGCGAATGTCTGCAGGTCCGCACGTCTGAAGGCGCTCATTGCGAATTTGCCTGACCTTGAGGCAGGTTGACCTTGAACAAAGAAGTCGGACAGCGACGTTGGCTACTGGCAACGAAGACGGCCTTTACTTGTCCTAAATTATGTCGTCTGGTCTGGCGAACGCGCCAGCCACATTTCAAGCGACAGCTTGCCCAATTGGCATCGTCCACGGAAAATTTATCTAATAAACCACCACGCATCTCCGGAATTTTTATTACGGTTGACAGATGCGGGTTGTGTATTATGGGCAGGGCCGTATGCCTTGGATACTGTCAGTATTTGGTAGACATCCAGAACCGAGCAAGGTCTCGCGTATACACGAGTGACCGTCACCGAAGACGAGCTAAAAGGTTTGACCTCAAAACGCTGCTAACATAACTGTGCCCCTTACTTTAAATCAGGAAAGCAATGGACATCTCATCATCCAGATAAAAACAGGCTGGTTGAATTGCCTAAGAGAACGACCAATAGGACCTTGTCTACATTTTTTAATCGTAAGCCTCCAGCTAGCTGGAAAGTGGACTCTTTTCAGTGCTTGTAAACGTATCGGAGCGCGGTCTACGACTCGACCGGATTTTCTCCTGCATAACTGTAACCTCGCCATAAACTGCGATTTCCCGCAGATAGTCATTCTTCTCTAATTGCCATTAGGAGCCTTAGTATGAAGAGGGTGCATCTGAGTTGCTGCTGCTGCTGCTAACATTCAAACGGCATAGCGACAACAAAAATCTTACCACGACCAAAACAGTGGCGGATCGGAGTACCACGTTGGCGATTCCGTACTGTTGTTCAGGCCGAGACGAGTCCTCTAGGCAGGAGGGTTGCCAAGTTTCTAGGAAGTCGAAATCCTGGGCCGAAGAAACGAACAAACATTCACAGAAGTGCTCCAAGCAGGGCCTACCACAGCAGCTTTCATCAACTATTTTTGACTTTCCTACCGCTTACCACACCCTACGCACACAGTTTAATCAACGGAACCACTGCTGGAAATTCTGACCGGACGACGTCGTAGACAAGATCAGGCCGGACAAGAAGACAGGTGAGCGTGAAGAAGGGATATCAAACACCAATACAGACGTAGTGGAAGCCAGGGAAACGCGAACTTCTGTCGGAGCTGGATGTATAGAGAGCGCAGGAACTATTATGAACGGAGCTACCAACCAGACAGGGACAAAAAAAGCGGAATTAGAATAGGAAACGCCAACCGCAGACATACAGACAGGTTCGAAATAGAGATAAGCGGACTTGATGCGTATAGTGACAATGCAAATGAGAGCAGTAACCGTTGCCATCCCGACACCACACCCAGAACGATTGCTGAAAATCATTTTCATCATGACAACAATCAATCCATCCCCACGCGGTGCAGTCTGTACAAAACAGTTTTGGGGGGAGGGGATTTGGGTATGGTTGACCGAAAGAAATTTTTTTTCTTTGTGAAACTTCTCAATTATTTCTACGTAATCTCGCGATTATGCAACATCCTGTACCTAGTCCGTCACCATTTTTGAGTTATGACTTTCGTAAGAGGTTCGAAAATCGTCACGAAAAATCGGCATGTTCTACTTTATTCATTGACTCTATATGAAGTCCATTATCGGGGCTGCAACTAAGGCTTATCTTTTCTGTTGGGCAACAGATTTACTAGCTCCAATTAATGATTCAGGAGGTTTTGGAACCACTGCAAAATATTAGCAAACAATAGAGGGATTAACCTTAACTGCGCAAAAAGAGTCAGTGGGGATATACGAACTTCGCGTCACACCTGCGAAAAAAACAAACCACCCTCAAAGTATGCTGATTCTGTCGATGTGACTGACAAACTGCAAACAGTCGGTCGAATTGGCATACATGAGAGTGAATTCCCTTTAAAACCGCTGCGTATGAATGACGTTGTGGCGGCTTGCCGCGAGACTAGGCAAAACACACTGAGTCCACGATATTTTTCCAAAGGGAGCGCGGCATGACAACCTTCTTCGTACCCAGCACCAAAAGTCATTCTTACATAGTACTGTTAGGAACCACGCATTCAGCCCGCTCTCACGCTACACTATCTGTCCGACCACACATTAGGACCCGCCGACACCACTCAAGGCTGCAGGATAGGGGCTCAATAAATAGGGATGAACCAAGCAGACTGCCAATTGAGTCGCTACTCACTCGAGGACACAATCTGATTGGTCCGATATGATAACACTTGCTTACTTAAATATCCGTACTAGGTAAGCAAAAAAGGTTTCCTTTTCTTGCGCCCTTGTCTCCTTGTTTCTCCTTGGGAGATTGAAGCAAAGCGTCTGGGCCTGGCAGAAATCTTGGCTTTTGGCAACGTTACAACAAGTACGACTGCCATAAGACACTTTTTGTGATCAATTGGTGTCCTTTAATTCAGCAATTAGGGTTCCAGAAGGACAAAGGAAAGGTAGAAAAGAGTCCACTGCCTGAGCCGCGATTTTACTCACATACTTTTTCGAGCTCAAAGAAAGACTCAGTGCCGGGGAGCATGCAGACGCAACAATAAAGAAGAGAATAAAGAGGGTCAATTGACAGCTAGCCATGTATGTGTCGTTGTGTGGAGCGGAGTGGAGTCATATGAGGCAAATCAGTCTCTAAGTAAATGCACTTAGATGTTTCAGTTAAGAAGACACATGATTATTTAACGTTGGCTGCCACCAAGGCACGTGTAACGACTGTACCGACAAGGGATCGCGCCTTCGTATGTCAGTTTGCGATCAGGCCTTTTTGTGATTCAGTTGACTCAAGTGCGAAAAATTTGCGGCCTCGGTGGGACTGAGCGAAACCACATACGCTGGGAAGGCTTTAGCGCAGCCAACGTTCTACTAACTGAGCTACAATTCTCACTATGCGCCGCGAAGCTTATCACACTTGGAACGATTTTACCCGCTCAACTTACTGCTCGTATGGAATCGACCATTAGGGAACAGCAGGCTGACTGTCCAGGCAGGACTTCCTAACCTGAGTTATTGCAACGGACAAATGGGATACGAAATGAGAAACGGCCTGCCCTCTCCACCAAATCCAATACTGACACGAACCGCTAACTTACGTCAAAGTATGGCTGTTTTTCACTGCAAACACTTAGTGTACCACTAAATTCCTCATTGTTTCTCGTTGTCTGAACATCGCTAGGCATTCTAAATAGTTGTTTCAGTAGAGAGGCCAGGTTTTATTCATGGAAGAAATATTTTTGTGTCTCTTATGGGCGAACCTCGGTCCTTATGCGGTCGCTTAGAGGCACGGATACCTCTTAAAGCGACGAAAAGTGACGTGTATTTGTGTGAAGCCCCACATTCAACACCATATTAATCCGCCAAATCGCACTTTTGATGAAGGTCAGATGTAAGGAAGCAAGCAGGCAAGCACAATGGACCGCCGAGACATTTTCGGAACGTCTTTGATGTTCACACGCGGTAGCAATTAAACCAGGAGGTGCCACTTCAGAGACCTAAACAAGGCTTTGAATAACATTTTCCTAGTTTGTAGTTAAATTAGGAAATCGAGCATAAGAGTCACACTGGTCATACTGATTAAAAACTGACAAAAGCGCAATCTATTTAGCTTCTTTTTACTCGCTTAAAAACACATAGATGGTGACTATAAAGATTTCAAAAATTAGTGTGAGAGAAAGCAGGTCCTTGAGGAAACGACGATTTGTATTGGGAGCTACTCATTTGTTGGACCCAGGCAGCTGCAGGCTCAGCAGATAGATAATAATAGTAATAATAATAATAATAATAATAATAATAATAATAATAATAATAATAATAATAGTGCTATAGTTTCAGTGACGCACTTTGTCATTACGCTTACCCGAATTTGAGAGCATACGAAAGAAACTAATTTTCATTAGCAGATACGCGTACACCGATCTGTTAGAGGACACACTCATCCGTCTATGTGGCTCTAGTAAGAGTTCTAATGGCAACATGGAGGGACAACTGTGCCCTCTAACAGATCGGTGTAGGCGTATCTGCTACTGCACATCCCCGAGCTAATACCAGCAAGACTGCGAGCCCGTATATCAATGAATAGGACGTTCGCCTCTGACCGGAGAGACGTGAGTTCGAAACTCTAGTGTGACAGCAATTTCAGCGGCATCACTGGAGTTTGGTATCACTAGCTGATGACGGCTAATGAGCCAGAAATGGTCATTATAGCGTCCCATATCTTTGTCAGTACTGTCCTTCTGACTAATTTCCAGCTTTTCAAAGGATGACCGTCGGTATCGACGACGTCCACCACATGCTTCAGAAAGCTGAAGGCAAACGCGGTGACTTGCGCGTGGAGTAATTTTAAGTGATAATATAGTTGAGCAGCATCAACGCACTCGCTCACAGCTGTGCCCGTTGACAGAGCCGGCGAACCCGCCTCCGTGCGCCACTTACCACACATGACTCAATTGCATGCTGAAAGAACTATGGTAGCGACTTTTATAATTGGCTTGTAAAATTATGACTGTTTGTGAGAATATGCCGCACTTTGAATAAAGTACACCAGTCTCCGAGACTCGATAAAGCTATAGATAAATCATGAACCGAACTGGGACTAAATGTAGCTGTCTATATGTATCTATAGACACGCAGGACGTATGGTGCACAACCCAATGGACGCGTATAAAACGAAGTCAACAGATTAATGTACTGGTGTGCTCAGCGGGCAGGAAACGTTCGTCTTACAATCAAAAAGGAGTACGACGATGAAGTACATGTGAGATGGATCTCCAAGGGCATCTGAAAGCTGAACGCGAATACGGTTTCTAACAGACGGGTACAAAGGCGAAATCCGATAGGTGTACAAAAAAATATGTTTAGGACGATATCGTGGGTCGAAGGAGAAGGAGAATACACGACATAGATCGGTAGATTCCATACAGTGAGCAAAATTAGAAGCTGACTATGGAGTGGATTTGATTTGTTGAAGGTAAATGAGGATTTGACTAGTGGAATGCGGAACAAGTCGCTGCCGAGGATTAGTCTGTGGACAAGGGCACATTCGAAAATAAAAACCCATACACAAGGTGTCATACTAATTCATTTCTCGGACCATTTTCTAACTTTCTTCTACTACTAATACTACTCTGTTTTCTTTTTTTAGTTCCAGTATGAATAAATTCCAATTTTAGGATTTAAATTCTGACTCTCTCGTCTGTTTGGCTTACTCAATCGAGTGGTTTTCCTATTCTGATTAGAATACACGGATAAGTTAGACGTCGATCGTTTTCGTTGTCTATGATACCCCGTCTACAGAGGCACATTCTGGAGCGGATCACAAGCCCTGTTTAACGATTCAGAAGGCAAGAATATAACAATATAAGTTCAGTTAGCTAAACTAACTGGTTAGATAGAGCGTATTCAGACTTATTTGCTAACAGGCACGAAGGCCGCTGAGCAACAGCTGACACCCAAAGCAGCTGCTCCAAAAACGCGCATTCGTTTTTACTGTGGAGGACCCCAGACAAGCTGACGTTACGATTCAACCAACCGATTTCCCCGGATGTCACGGACATACAAGCACCTTAACCGCCATGGTCGTCCTGGGTTCCGGAAACGCTAGACGCTTGCAGTTTTGTATGTAACCCTTGACCTTAATACGATAAACCCGCAAGAAGAGCTTTCAGAATAGGTTCATTTTTAAAGAATCAATTATACCAACAGCATATGAACCAGACACGACTATGACTACTGCCCATAGAAGCATTGGTTTCGGACTTAGATCGATCATTGTAATGATAAATATAAACGCACTACACCAGTCACGAAGTGTCTGACCCAGTCACAATAAATAATAGGAATAACTTGATTCAGTGGCCTCTTTAGCTAACTTCCTCACCAGTTCTATTTTCATAACCCTCTGAAATAGAAAATACCCGAACTAGCTCAGTTGGGAAAGGAATCCAAGTGCTCGACGATGCCACAATGTGAAACAGTGATTATTGCTAGGTTAGATGAAACAAATATTAAAATGATATCTTAAAGTTAACCCTGTAGTTAAACTGGAGTCTTACTTGGCGTAAAAAATGTTGTGTCGTAGTCAACAATGACAGGTTTGCATGACATAGGTTCGTCAAAAATATCACACTAAAATTAGACGATACCAATTTATGGATAGATTATTGAAGGAAGAACATACTAAAAAAGGATAAAACGCACGGCTGTGCTTAAGGGTTGGCCGAAAAAAGGTTGGATGGGTTTCTACGTTTACTAGCGACGGCGGACAATAAATAAATAGATGGGTTTACTACTGCGGATGGAGGTGCTTAAATACCCTTATGGGCTGCGTTTACTAGCGACGGCGGACAATAAATAAATAGATGGGTTTACTACTGCGGATGGAGGTGCTTAAATACCCTTATCGAAGTATGGCGCCGTATCGCGAGTTTTCCGCTATGGAATCCATGGCGACCAGACGACCAATGTCCGCCATGAAATCCGGCATAGAAACCAGACTTTTCCGACCGGAATCCACTATGGAATCCGGTATGATTTTCTACTAGGGACAGTGTAAACACAAACGGTGTTCTTATTGTATTTTATTCGTCACTCAACCATCCCCTCCGTAAATCAGTCATATCGACTTTAACTTATGCAAAAAATAACCATACTCCTCAACCCTTGAAATTCTGACAATATTACTGAAACTGTTGGAAATGAACTTGCTTTCACAGACAAATTATATGAATAAATAACTTTGACAAAACGGTCAAAGTACCTCTGAATATCAGCGTTTGTAAGCAGGTCTGGGCTGTATCCAGGTGTTGATTCGGCATCCTCATATACTTCTACTGCGAGACAAACAAGTTACCAAAAGAACTTATACTTACTTGGGCCATGGCGTTGCGAGAAGTAATCACTATCAGCAGAGATGATGTCCGATCGAGCTGAGTCAACGGACAACTTATCAGGAACGCGCATCCTCTGGTTGATATCCGTTCGGTATTTCCACTCATAATCAGAGAGTGGGGTTCCACTTAGTGGATCCATTATTGGGAACCGTCAACAGACGAACTTAGTCGCGGGCAATAATTTTATAGGGTCTTTAGGCCCTGAGTTTCCTATGATTAGTCGGTTACTTTGTTCGCTGATTGGGTGTACCCCCAAAGAGATCGTTCCTTTAGGATAGCAAGTGACAATGGTAAAGGCGGTAGGTGCGCCAGTGTCAAAGAAGTTCCAATAATTTCCATCTCCACGCAAATTTGCATCTTTTTTTAAGTTGAAAAGGTAATTGAGCGTTTTCGTCACGTAAGAAGTTTACTTTGAATACTAATCAAATTTAGGAAGCAGGCTATATTTATACCGGTGAATTCACAAAATGTGAAAGCTACAAGGACCAAAAAGTAGGTGTTCGTACAAAACAGCTTTAAGTGTATAAAGTTGTGCATACTTTAATTCTGTTATGTGTTTTGACATGTTTTGCGTTATATTTTATGCACAAACTTGTGAACCCTGGTGCGTTCTTCAATGGCATGTGCCAGTCAGGGATCTGCCTCGTAATTATGTCATTCTGACCGAAGCATTAGTATAAGTACTTTACTGTAGAGACCTTGCTCGAGAAGTAAGACATTCCAAGTTCCGATCTGTTAAAATATCGAACACTATATGTGCCTTCACCAAAGAATGATAAGGTGCAAATTAATTGTGAACGACATTTGTAGCGCAAGAACAACCACGTATCTGCCGAAAAATTGTTTTGATAATTTTATATCCACCGTGAAAAAATGCAAAGAGAGGAACTTTAATAACAAATATTTTGAGTTTAAAGTTTCGCAATACGTACTTCTAACTGATGCACTGAAGTACTCTAAGGTGTCCTTCAGTTTGTCATGTGAGGGGGTTTTCAACCCTGGTTCAAAAAAGAACTCGACGTAAGCGGATAAAAAATGCATTTTTATACAATGGTGGTTGGTAGACAACGGCTGCGGGAACGCGGTTCATCGTAATGGAACAAGCTTATCAACTGCAGGTAAAAACCCTGCATTTACGTCAGAATCAAAAGTGTAGAAGAACGACGGTTGTTGAGTGTGACAGTGAGAAAGTTAAGCGGCTGTACAAGAAGTATCTTGTTGGGAGCCGTTAATGCTGTCGGCAGAGAATGTGGATCCAGCATCTTCTGGAACGATAGTGACCATAATCTCGCCTTGCAGAAAAAAATCAGGCCTTCATCCAACTTGAGATTTTTAGGTAAGGATTCGTTCCAATGCACTGTTTATGTTATCATTAATTATTAACGCCTACTTGCAAAATGTAAGTAAATATTTTTTGACCCTCCTTCCAA
>JAYGXS010000008.1:6075233-6105233 GCA_036362985.1 Ligula intestinalis
CATACTGCAAAGCCAAACCCCCGAAGATGTGCTTCACCGGTAGCCAGTAGTAGCTGATTGACCGCGGGCAGTGACGGCCGGACAAGGACGGAGCTGCCAAGCTCAACGGAAAGCGAAGGTAAGTAAATGTACGTGAATTATTGTTTTGTATAAAAGGTAAAAAGTAGGACGAAACTAAGAAGTGGCAAAGTGTACGGTACAGCGGAAGAACCTATCGGGAGGCGTATGAGAAAACGGAAGCGGATGTTCCCGAAGGAGGACGAAAATGATGAGGAATAATGCTGCAACAGGAATCAGGAAAAAGTAGGACTACTTGACCATACATGCAATGTAATAGCAAATAGGCAGAGGATCGTCAAGGACTTCACCACACGCAAACGGGACAGACGACATGGAGGAAGGAAAAACGCCGACTGTGCATTGTGTATCGAAAAATGTTTTTGAATAGTAAAAGGATAGTTAAGTCAAAGAACTTAATCCTTCACGGTATGAAAGAGTGCAGGCCGAGAAAGGGTCTGCTGCATTCTATGCCTGTGCCCTAGTACGATCCGCGGCGGGAAAATGCGGTCAACATATCCGCTTCGTGAACTGCAGCAATTAGCGGCAGGACGAATGCGAACGTCGTGCTCAGCCGCAAATCTAAGGAGAAGGATGATCGCGAACACTTCGGCGGCCGTATTTATGAAGCTTAGTCTGCGGTAATGTGACCATAGGTCCATGTCACCGCGCGTCGTCACAGGGGGCGAAATGGATGGTGACAAGTCAGCCGGAATGACTTCGGTATTTGAGCTGCGCAATGCCCTTAACAAATATGAATCTAAATACTCAGGTGATTAACTTCGCGGTCCTCCCTAGTTGACCCAATGCAAACAGCGATCATATTATTAGCCACGAGACCTTTTTGTCATAGTCTACGCGACCTTTAAACAGCCAAAGACCATGCACCGTTCATGATGAAATGTGGCTTGGCACTTAAGCATATATTTGAAAACACGATTTTGATGAACTGACTTCATTCAGTTCTGCAAAGGCTATTTCGTTAGGAAAATCACCGTTTTAGTTAGGTTTATTAAGAGAAATGGACATTTATGATCGCGGAAATGAGAGGGGTCTCATATCGAAGGAATTTCCTATGCTATTACGAATGACCGAACCAAACTTTTTATTTATGTGTATTAAACTGAGAATGAACTCCAAAATAAGTGATGAAGGTATGGAACGCATCACTGCCAAAATCGGAAAAAAATTTCCGAAATTGTTCAGATGAAAGTGACTTCAGGTTGAAGGAATCGCTGTTATTTTCGAAATCAAGGAATTATTCCACTTTTTAGTCTTTTTTCCGCTTTTCTGTAGAGTTTTGTGCCACAAAATGCAGTAATTAATTGATATGACAAGGTTGTCTTACCGCTGCGATAACTTTCAGCGTAACCTTGATATAGAAATGGGAAGGCATGATATGTCTTTTTGGTAGGAATTCGTCATGGGGCAGCCAAGTGAACGCGAAGCGCACCCAACTTCAAGACGGGAGAGTTGTTATAGGGGATAATATGGGTGGGGCACATCAGGGTGCAAAACAGAAGGCGAATAGGACGAAAAAATCGTTAAATTTGTTTTACTGAACTAAAATTGGGCTTTAAATTGGTAAAGTGCACGAAAAAATTTAAAAAAGAAGCTAAAAAAAACAAGGAAATGTAGCGGAAGCAGGTAATTGACCTGAAATATGGCGGAAACTGAATATTTAGGTTGAAGGTCACATAAGTTCGGTTGGCCTGATCTTAAAACCAATGGGAAATGGCTAAGGATTCCGGTAGCCGACAGAAGCTTTCCACAATAGCCACAATCATGCCATCAATTGGCAGCCAGTCTGACGTTTTTGGAATGGAAATGTAAGAACCAACAGACCATGTGACCTTGACCTTAAGCCTGACTGGACACAACCTTAATTTCTGCTCTCCAACGTAGATTATTTGGATTCTGATACCATTTCGCCAGTACTGTTTTGGATATTATTGCTTCAATTGTATGTGCAAAAGTACTTTCTGCAACTCGTGAAATTCGTTAGTGGGTCGTACTTCATCAGAAAACGGAATCAAATTGGAATTTGTTCTTCACGTCATTGAACTGAATTCGCAGCCTACAACCAATGCAAGTGAAAACAGCCTGAAAAAACCACTAGTGACATGATCAGCAGTTATTCAGGACCTCGAAGATCTACAAACGGCTGAGTCGTTCCTGAATATCCTGCATATTGTTGATACACATTTGAAAGTGCTTCTAGGTAATTAAGCGTATTGTTTACTCAGTCGGATAGAAATATTTGCAATACTTTACACACCGTCAGAAGATTTTCGTTATTTTGAATACCAGACAACACTACGTTATAGTCGCATTTTGAATTTAGTCGTTTCGTTTGCAAATGGAAGTAGCAAATATTACCCTCGATAATTCTACTAAACTGTCAACGGGGCCAGGAATCCAACCGCGGACGCCTCGAGTGGAAGTCAAACGGCTAGACGATGGAGCTTTAGAAGAGTACAGTAGTGAGGGTCAAATTAGTTTATCAACTACAGAAGAGCGGTCTCGAAGTTTATTGCAAAGTCCTCCCAGCAAACGGTTGAAAAGTCTCAGAAATGTAAGAGGTCAACTGATAAAGATGAGGCTTGCACATCCTGTCTTACGCTTCTGCACAAATTTGCAAACTACAATAAGGAGCTCCATAATCTGAAAATGGAAATGGAGAAATTGAAGAAATCCCCATGCTTCCTCCTTAAAAAGGACAACATTATCGTACCTGACGTTGAGAGTAGACAGCAGAGAAGAGTATTTGCAGAATCCCGGAGCGGAGCATCCACTGAGAAAGATGAACAGACACCGGCAACCCAAGCGGCGAAATTGGTAGCTTCCACCTCATATCCTCTCGATACTGCGTGAAACAAAACACTCACCAAACAACACGCTCCAATCAGAGAAGGAGATTGTACAACTCCACTTTCTTGTGAAGTCGGTTCGGGCACAGAAAGCCAGCATAAAAAAGATAGTGGGTATGCTAAGGCTGCATACAAATCACTGAAAAAAACCACAAATGCGGAAGGGGGGCAGCACGAAGACAGCTCTGAACAAATCCATCCCGGCTTCCAAAAGAAGCCTATCTCTGGTGATGGTAAGTCACAAGCCATTCCTATCAATACCTCGGGGTCTTCCGATGGCAGTAGGGCTGGAAATATATCAAGGGCCTCCCTTGACCGCCAAAACTGCATAGTCGTTCAAGGCCTACCTGAATCAGACGGAACTACTCCGAAGGAAAGGACGGATGCGGACGTCGAAAAGTTTCGGGACCTGCTTAAAGACATTCTCAGACAGCGAGAGACAGTAGGAGTTTGTGGAGCTTTCAGGATAGGCAAACAGGTTACTGAACAGTCGGAAAATGTCCGCCCTCCACCTTTCAGGATAGTCTTGGATAACAAAGAACAGGTGAACTTGGTTCTGTCCTGGAAGACAGCTCTCCGCCACTCACATAAGACGGTGTTTTTTCAGCCGGACTACTCTACAGCAGAACGTCTGAAACGCCGAGAATTGGTGGCGGAACTACGGGAGAGAGAGAGCTGGAGAGAGCAATCTGGCTATCTTCAGGGACCAAATAATACAGAAAACTGCCATAGTGCTGTGGAAGCAGTCAGTCCTGATGACGGCTGCGGTCCAGTAGTACTGGCAAACTCGCGCCCAAATGCATTGGACACTGCCACGTACATGAGGGGTCTACCATACTGAAAACAATCTGAAACGTCGTTGACAAACAGGCAAAATAGGAGCGGACCCAGTACACTACCCTGTATAACTCCACTCCTCACATGCGTGGGTTTGGAGATAACATTGGAAATTTTTACTCGTTGTGTGCGAGCATCCAAATAGGAAGATATGAAGTTCAGATGCTTGCTACCTATGCCGAAGGAAGCCAGTTTCAGAAGGAGGAGGTTATGATCGACCCGATCAAAGGCCTTAGCAAAATCAAAATAGACGCTATAAATGACAAAACCGCTGTCTCTAGATTGCAGCACATAATCAAAGAAAGAGAGCTGGCAGGTGTCACAAGATCGTTTCTCGAGAGAGCCATGTTGAGCTGCATTGAGCTGTATTGAGCAGGTTGTTCTCTGTCAAGTGACGCATCATCTTTTCTTTGATCAAGGTCTCCAAGATCTTCGAGGCTGCGGGAAGTGTATTTATTGGCCTAAAGTTGTCAAATGACGTCGATCGGCCATGCTTGCGAATAGGCATTATGTGCGATTCCTTCCACAACGAAGGAAAGTTTTCGCTCTCAAGAGCAAGATTAAATAGCTAACAAAGAATAGACGGAAAGATATCCTTTGCCTCAGATTTTAGAAGGCTAACTAGGACGCCATCTGGTCTTGGACTATAAGATTGACGATAACGATGAATGGCTACAGTCACGTCCCAGAGGGTTAAACTTATGGTTTCAAGTACGGCACCCATCCAAGCCCGGATAGCCGGAGGTGCAACGAACGAGCTTTCACTAAACGTTTTGGATAGGAACGCATTGAAGTTATCGGCGGTCAACTTAGCGTCAGCTATGGCGTTTCCTAAGGCGTCCTGAAGTATGGGGTATTGCGGTTTCCTCTGCGCCGGATATCCTACAAGATCACAGTCGATATTTCCCCACGCTCCTCCTAGGACATTTCTTCATCGATATCCCCCATCAATTACGATCTAGGATATTGTGGCTGCATTCGTACGTATAGAATTTTTTTCCTGCGTCTCTGGAATTATTTTTCGTGCGTGGACGATCTTTTGAAGTCGGAATTTAAGAAGATTTTGTTTTCCAACCAATTCTACCGAGACGCAACCTCTTTAAACCGAACGCAACCTCTTCAAACCAACAAATTCGCGGCCTAGTAACAAAAATCGTCCAGATCCGAATATTCTCGAGACCTTCAAAGGCTGAGTCGTTTCCTAATATTGAATACACCTTTTCAAATAATTTTAAAGTGCTTATTAAAAAATAGCTACAGTATTGTTTCAGTTAACTCTGATTATTTGTCGTAAGTCATAAGCTGAAAATCATATCAACTGGTTTTTTCTGAACGTAATAACTAATACAGTTTGTGAAACAATTTTAAAGGATTTTAACAACCAGCTGTGGTAAAATCATATAGGCTGAATTTTTCTAAATCTTCTCACATTTAAAGCAAATTTCCATTAATTTATGAGAACGAAAATTATAGCTCATCGTAAGATATCTGCTCCCAGACACAGGCGGTGCCTGACCACGCCTACTAGTCAATGCCTTGATATCAACATGCAGCCCATTGTCAAGGCTAAGCAAATTGATTTATCTGCATTACAGAACTATAATGACTTCATGATGAAGTTTGGTTCTGTTTTGTCAATACTAGGCAATCTGTTTGATGGTAAGTTATCAGATGTGCCCTCGCAAGATTGTAAAAAGTTAGACTCCCTCATCCATCTTATAACTACGGAAGCTTTTGATAGACAAAAGCGAAACTTTAACTTTATGCTAAAAATGCTTCCACATTAAGTCACCCTTTGGATATTGCAAAAGATTTTCTATTTTCGGGTGGTTTCAACTACGAAATTGCAGAAACCAAACGCTTCCAATCGCGTAGCAAAAACCCGCCCATCCTAGTTAAATTGTTTTCACGATCAAGGTGGACCCAATCTTTGCTCAACAGGGTCGCATTTCCCGATATTTAGAAATTAATAAAAGTTTCCTCTGTCGAGATCTTACACCAATGGAGCGAAAAATTGCGGCTCTCCAGTCCAATAGACCAATGACTTCTCAGCCTACTATTCCTAAATCTGTTCGTTGTCCAGATAGGGTAATTGCACTCGCTAATCTTCCACCCCGGATATCTGCTCATGCACCCACTAACATCAGTACACCTGTTATCCCTGCCTCCCTGATGTCTATTCATAGTCCTGCAACCGTCAGTACACCTGCTTTCTCTACCTTCAGAATGTCTATTCATAGGCCCATAAACATCAGTGCACTAGTTAGCCCGTCCCTCTTGATGTCGGGACCGTCTAACCCCGCCACTCCATCATATACTACGATTAAAACTAGTCTAAATACATTCTCTGTCCAAACGATCGATTAATTCCGCTGCCTCTAACTCGGCAACAAACTCATCAAGAATGTCGCCAAAACCGTCGAAAGCGTTTAAGCCGAGCGCTTCCCCACCACAACCTAGCTCCTCCTTTGACCGTGCAAGTCATATTATTCCCCCGTATAGTGCGTTATTGAACACGCCGGGCCCGAACCACGAAAAATTTAATTTTCACGGCAGTAACCAAAATGGTATGGTTTTAAATCTAATTGGATTTGCCGTACAGGACAATCACTGATTAATACCACTAGTCCTTACGCGAGCGGCCCCAACACTAATTTTATGTTACCGTTCCCCCCTATCAGTTCCTTTACCCATCCTCTACCACCCAAACGTGCAAACTTCTACAGGCCTTCTCGCCCCCCCCCATTCCTCCCAAACGCCCCAGAAGCTTATTTTGGTTTATCCTCTCCCCTTTTTACCCTGCCAGAAAGTGAGGCCCCTAGATATCTTAGACCTTATCAGCCATCCATTATTGGCTACCCGTATGCTAACAGCTCCATACCCGTCAGTACCTATTCCACAAATAATAACGGCCTACAGTTTGCCTACCCACCTTCAAATTCTTTTTTATGAATAACGATAGCCATAGTCCTGCCACTCGAAACACACTAGATGTCATATTTCTTTATGCCAGGTCTGTTATAAATAAAATGCCTCAACTGCGAGCAAAAAGCGATTATCGGATGTGTATAGAATCTTCCTAACTCTTCATCTGAAGAAGATGCAAATTTGTGTGAAATATTCAAGTTTATTTCAGAATCCGCTTTTGAAGTTAAAATTATTGCTGGAGATTTTTATTTTCCTGAAATCGACTGGCTGTCAAAATATTGTCCACCTAGATTTCAGCCTTTCCTATATACCATTAATTTTTCTTACTGGTCTCAACTAGTTAGTTCCCCAACAAGACAGAATCATATCCTTGATCTGATTTTCACAAATGGTATTGCCCCTCTCATCGTTGATTTTAAGCAGGACATCTTCCTTAGTGATCGCGCATTAATTCACTGTTGCCTTCTGCTTCATTCTACGGAAAAGGCTAGTGCTAGTCTTACCTATCATGCGTATGACCTCGCAGATATTAGCTCGATCAACAATTTTTTTGACTCAATAGATTGGCAGAGCCTCTACTCCATAAACGACGCCGCATATTTTTCTGAACTCATGTCGGTCGTTTCTTATAAAATGCTGCAATTTGTGCCCACTAAAATTGCAAAACCCTACACACCACAATCGACCGTCCCTCATTTTCTTTTGCCAAGACTAAAGACATTGAGGAGGCAGCTGAAAGATTGATCTACTAGTTCGCTGTCTGTGCATCTAAGGATCGCAGAGATCTTCGAATTAGCGTCAAAGATTCGTCTTGCGCGTGACCAGCACAGGGAATCTTGCGCCTTGAGTGAGTTAAACTCTGAAAAATCGGTTGCACAAGTGTTTCGTCGTAGGTCCTCCGCAAAACGATGAATTGAAATACCCCCATTGCTTAATGAAAATAAAACATTTGTACTCGATGAGTCTGGTAAGGCTGAATTGTTAATTGCTTTCTTTGCAAAGCATTTTACGACAGAATTCAAACCGGTCCCGTCGTTTCAACCATACTCAGACAATACTCTCTGGAACATTGATTTCTCTATAGAATTAATTCGAAAGCATATAATATGTCTAAAAAAACTCGCACTCTGCGGGAACTGATGGTATCCCCAATTCAGTTATCAAAAGAGTGTCAACCTTTCCCAAATTACTTAGCCCTATATTTTCAGTCTATCTCTGAAATGGTTTCTTTCCTGACACTTGGAATGCATCAATTATTCTTCCAGTTTTTAAATCAGGATCTCGTTCGGACATAAATGACTACCGCGGTGTTCATAAACCCCGGCCCTAGCTAAACTTCTGGAGACGATAATTTTTAATCAAATTAAAGTTAAAACTTTATCGCATGTATGTTCTACCCATCCTAGAATATTTCTGTCCCCTCTTTGGTCTAATGAATGCTTCTGACCACGGTAAGATTGAAGTGTACAGAGGGTATTTACTCGCAAAATATTCGCTCTTTCTCGATCCACTACTTCTTATGCGGAGAGATGTCAGTTAGCGAACATGACATTTCTTTGGGTCAGAAGACTCGAAGCGGGCCCCTGTTTCCTTTTTTGCGTTAACTCTACCCCTAACCTCCCACGAATTTAAGCTCTTATTCCCGCAGATATACCTTATGCCACTCGTTAGTCCTCCAGGATAATTGCACCCCCCTTTAGCTCCACTTCGAACCATTCTCGCTTCTTTGCCTCAAAATATGCCTTCCTCTGGAATAATATTCCCCTCGAAATTAGGCTGTCGTCTAACTAAGCAGTTTTTAAAGTCAATTTACGTAAATACTTAACTTCGGAAGATATAAAGTCTTTGTTATCCATCTCCTTCCCAAACACAACTTTTGGGCTTTGAAAATGGTCCCCTGGTATCTGAGGTGGTTATGTTTATATAACATTTTTTCAATATATGTCTTTTTCTTCCGCTTTTGAGTGATATTTGCAACGATGTTTCGTCCACTTCTCTGTTCAGTCATCAGTGCCGTTTTCTCCATTCTCCGTTTTACAACCCTGACGATAGGCTTCATGGTCTTTAGTCATGCTCATGGCGGTTCTGCTATTTTCGCCATGTCGTCGCTGAACTCCGCAGTCTGCAAGGTCACTCTCTGGCGTTTCGTTGATGATCAGGTGACCTCTGCCATTCACTCTCTTGTTGACCGTGTTGTCTGCGATGGCCTCCTCCGGTCTCACTTCCCTGATGTTTGACCATGAAGCAAGTCGAGCGGTGTTACAGTGGTGAACGACAGCCTCTCCTGTTATATGATTTCTCCAATTACAAGAAGCGTTTCCAACCCTCATACGTTCTCATCAACAGTCCTGTCTCATTTTCACTACAAAAAATCCTCTCAACCAACCCCCTTAAATTTGTTGAAGCAGTTTTTTCTCCTTTCGTTTTGTTTTTGTAAGCGGGGGTTCGCTGAACTCCGCCCCAGCTTTAATGGTCGAAGTTTTTTTCACTGCTTCTTCCTTAGTTCACCATGCGTTTCAGAGAGTGTTGACTACTTTTTTTAAATGACGATCTGTTAGTGAAAATGAATTAATCTACGAACACTACTAAACGCTCCCGTTGCCTATGTGGTTGTTTCACGGAGAGCAGCATTTATCAACTCTGTATTTATTTTTCCACAGCACTAAGTTTGCAATGACTAGGCCCTCCGGGCCTAAAATATAAAAATTTATTTATTTATTTTACTGTACGCGAAAAGAGTTTCGCAACATCTAGGGAAGGATTTTCAGCGAAGTGGGCCACATCGGCTATCTGCTTTTCTTCGGAGAGCTTCTTAGCCTGCTCAAAGATCAGTGTGATCAAGGGCAGAACGGAAGTGTGGTTCTGTCGATGCAAACGACGGGAGAGTTTATGCAGCCTACGACGGAAAGACAGAGCAAGGTACACTTCATCCTTGACATGTATTACTTTCTTACGGGGGACAAAGTGGAGGATGATTGGATCCAGCACTTTGTACAGTGCATCGGTACAAACATTTGCATCCAAACATTGGAAAAATTCAGACCAGTTGAGAGCGTTTAGATGTGCCAGTAGGTCCGCCGAGTTTGCTGATCGGAAGTCATGATAAAAACTATACTTTTGGGGAAATGTTTCATCCACATCCAGTTCTAGTTCACTAACAACTATGAGATGGTCTGAACTCCCAGGTGCGTCTAAGGATGACAATTAAAGTGGTTCGCATCCCCTACAAAAAATAAGGTCGAGTATGTTTGCTCCTCGAGTGGGAAAGTCAACTACCTGATCCCACACGCCGATATCTACTGCCTCAAGTAAGTTCTCGAACTCTGAAGGACCGGATGGTGGAAACCATTGCACGTCAAGAAGGTTAAAATCGCCTGCAATCAAACAATACTTAAGATTAAAGTCAGCTGCGGCATGAAATGCCTGCAAGAGACAAAGATGGTAGTCAGCATTGGCATTAGGTGGGCGATAAACACAGCCAACAAGTAAGGAGTATTTGTTTTTTAGAACAACTCGTAGCCAGCAGCTGTCCTCCAACGCCGTGAATTGTGCATAGTCCAACGGGAGGAATGCAAGTGGCTGCTTTATATAGATGCAGCTTCCTCCGCCACGGCCATTGTTTCGACCGTTCCGAACGCATGCATAGCCTAGAACAGAGAGTTCAGAGTCAGCTACACAGGCCGATGCCCATGTCTCAGTTACCATAACAATGTCTGGGCGGTTGACGAAAACCAGAGTCTGGAGCAGAGGCATTTTATTAATCAGTGATCTGGCATTTAAAACGACCAATTTAAGAGGGCATGTCTTAGGTTTCGGTGGCGGGATAGCTAGGCCGTCACTGTTACCGGCTTCGACCAGAGAGAAGTCCTTTAGACTTGAACTACTTGTCCCTCTCTTATTTTGAGATTTGTCTCGCCATTGGTTCTCCGTTTCTCCAGCTCTATTATTAGCTGTCTCATCTTTCTCCGCTCTTTCAACTCGTAATCCGGCTGAAAAAAACTTGCGAATGCAGACTCCGTAAGGATGGTTTGCGCTCTAGCAAGAGTTTTGCCTGTGCTTCAGTTTCTAAAATAACTTTTAGAGGTCGTGGCTGAGAAATTGATTCTGGGACGGTTAGAGCCTTTTCTATTCGAAATGCCTAAATAATGCGGAAAGACTTGCCTGGTTTTAGCAACGGCTTGGCGTAAACTCGCATAAGACCCACGTCATGGTCAATTCATTCTTGTGCAATTGACGAATCTGACTCTGGGGCCCCCTTTACAACTATTTTCTGCTTGCGACTCAATGGGGCATATGTTGCGAGCTCATGTGTTTCGGCCAAGGAAGCACTTGAATCCGGTACACTCGGTTCTGATGTACTGGCTATTCGGTAAGCTGAATGCAAACCCGTGAACCATTTGGCTTTTTGGCTTATGCCTATTTTGACTTCTGATCTTTTCAACCTCTTGGTCATCGCTTTCTTGTGCAGAGTTGAGCAATGATGTGGTGCTCGGATGCAAATCCCGATAATTGCTGGTGTCGCTTAAGCTGAGTGACGATGGTGTAGCCCGTGGACTTGACACATGACCCGATATGCAGGTTTCAGGTGTGTCGTCAGACATGTCTAAATCCAAGTCCATATCAGCGTCAACTCGTTCTTGTGTAATTGTTGACGCTATCTCTGGAGCCCCTTTTACTACTGTATTCTGCTTGTGACTCACTGGTGCATCTGTTGCGAGCTCACGAGTTACGACCAAGTGGGCATCTATATCCGGTACTTTAGGTTTGATGGGTCCTGATGTGCCAGTTTTTGGGTTAGCTGACTGCACACCCCTGGCCCGTTTAGACTTTCTAGCCTTTCTAGCCCTATGCTTTTTTGGCTTACTGATCTTATCGACCTCTGTATCATCGCTTTCTAGTGCAGCATAGAGCAACGATGTGACGGTAGGACGCAAATCCAGATCATTGCTAGAGCTGACTGAGCCGAGTAAAGATGGCGTAGACGGCGGATTTATTTGAGTTTATTTGCAATCGAGTCAGACGTCCGCTGGATTACTTGGTTCGGCAGATGATATGCGCGTTTCAGGTTTACCGGCCGAGGCTATCTGAGCATATGTACTTTTATTTACCCACGGTTTTTGACCGACAAGGGCTGTTTTAACCGCTGGATAAGAAATATGTGTTTTTAGATAGGCTATCTCTTGTTTCAGTTTATTTACCTAGTGGTAAAGTTCCTCACAGTCTAACTTCGGTAAACGTAGTATACATCTTGGCCGTTTGGCGGGAGGTGGAGAATTAATAACCTTATCTAAGTAGCCACATCAGCAGTTACTTTCTGGTTGTATCTTGATATGGTTGTCAAGGGCCCGTGTCGAATCGGCCGGGCAGTAAACGGTGCTCGTTTCAGTTGGTCGATTATGAACTCTGACCTTGCACTTGGCAGTGTTTAGCGTGCTAGATTAACTGTCCGCCAAGCATATTTATGATCGCTGGTGTTCAGGTGCATTACCTCCACTTGGGCACTTGTTGGACCATTAGCCCCCTCACCTGGGTGAATTCACACGCTGACGAAAATTAACGTCCTATAAGTACGGGCCAGTTGAATTTCTATATGGGACATCTTCGGAGAAAATATTTCCCGGGTCTTCATCCTGATCTATAATACCATCAACAGTATTCCTTAAAGCTCACAAGGTCCTCGTTAATGATGTCAACATTATGCTTTGATACACATAACTGTTTTTTACACCATCCACTGTATTATCCAAATTTAATAAGTCTACCCATCGCTCATACTGTAACGAGCCAACCCAAACCATGGATGTGTAACGCACCAAGGTCACTTTTGGCGCGGACTTAGGATGGAGGTGATGTAAGCGAGTGTCAGTGAAGAAGCCGGTGCATTTTTTCCTCACAGACGCTGACCTCCTTCCCGTCGTCGTCGTCGTCGTCATTCATATCACAGTCCCAAACTCAATGTCAGCACTCCCGTCCCGCACCTGCACTCGCCCACAACACTGCATTCCCCACCGGTAACTGATCAGAACTAGAAAACACCCTCCATTCCAGATGGGTCATTTGTACAGACCCTTGGTTATCCACCGTATCGTATACCATTCCTCTTTATATAAACAGACCTTATTTCTTAATATCACGTTATTCTTCTATATTTTTCTACGATTGCATATTGTAGTGATTGAAAACCCCGTTCGGCGTTACTTCTGGAGAATTATTTGCGTGAATTACTCTTTAAGGTGGGTGCCAACCTCGAAATCCCTGGCCCGCTGCAATACATTTAGTGCAGATGGATTACCTGACTGGTAAATTTCTTATCAAGCGGCCGCAGGAGTTAAAACACAAGTGAAGTGGGCTGTTGGCTAGAGAGGATGAACTATGGTCGATCAGGCAAGTAAAATTGCTCAAGGTTGCTGTGCGCTGATAGGATAACCTGTGTGAGACGTTTTTGCGTAGTAAATCGTTTTAGAATGATTTTTATTCTTTAATTTCTTGCATTTATAAATTCTGATGATTAATATTCTGCACAGTTTCGTTTTCTACATTGAAACTTATCCGACTAAGTAAAACTCAAATATTGGTGTGCACCAAAAGCAACCGAAAAACCAATTGCATAATGTCGAGGATCAGTATCAGTATCAGTATATTGTGGGATATGTAGGAAAAATTCCTTTGAGTGCCCTATTTGTACATATGTGCAGTGGTAGCAGAAAATTTGTTTCTCAGACTGTTGGCGAGGCCAGTTGTCCTGTGTTATAGGATGAAAATAGGAGCAGACAGTGAAAAAACTCCTCAGGGATTTTTAGGAGAAAAACTGTCGCCCTTGTGGGGGTAATGCGTGGGATTTAGGAGAAAAAAGGGGGTTCCCACTGGGGGGGGGGGGCATTGCAAAGGTTCCCAGGATCATCACCATGTGGAAGCCACGTCCTGATTCTTCCTTGCTGATTGCAGAGTCTGCCAACGGAACTGGAAAAACAGAGGCATCCGTCCAGATCGTCGACAGTTCGCTTTGGGTCGAACCAAGGTGAATGTTTAGGCCGTCAGGTCTGGCTGATAAGATCGCTAGCTTGTTAATTACGGTACGCAGATAGCCAAGTAGGGTAGACCGCGGAGACCTTCGCATGAGGCTATGCGTGGGAGGGCGTTATAAATAGCAAACGTGAATGGATATAAAACTAATACTACTGAAAATTTGAAAGTAGTATTATTATTATTGCAAATTGTCAGTTCCGATCCATCGTGCACTGCTATATCGATCCAGTTTTCGCTTGAAACCCTCTAGTGATTCCGACATAACGACGTCCTGAGGAAGCGCATTCCACGCTCCGAGCACCCTTTTTGAGAATAACTGTTTCCGAGTGTTCAGCCTGGCTCCTGTCACCTTTAATTTGAGAGGATGACCCCTCAGCTTCGTGGTCGTTGCTAATTCGAAAAAATCCCCTGATATAAGACAGCAGTCTTGAAGACGTAATACGCGGAATGCTAGTATCAGGTCCCCCGAAGCTGCCTGTAGCGCAATGGGAAGAGGTTGAGATTTGAAAGCCGTGTTTCATAAGGCTGCAAGCCCTGCCCCATAACAAGTTTGGTTGCGCGCCGTTGTGCCTTTTCCAGGATGTTGATGTCTTTCCTGGCCCAGGGTCTCCAAGCTTGGATAGCGGATTCTAGGTGCGGTCGTGCGAAGGTTCGGAAGACTTTTGTGAAGCACTCTTCATTAAAGGAAGAAAAAGCTCGTCTCACGAGGTATAGGATCGACATCGCGGACTTGGCTACCTTTGTGCAATGCAGGGAGGGTTTAAGCGAGGGTGTGATCCAGACTCCCAAGTCTTTCTGGGCGTTAACTTCCTTCAATGGTATGTCATTCAGTCGGTAAGCCATGCCGTTTGAAGAACCGCATTTGCCAACTTGAATGGTGGTGCACTTGCTCTCATTGAACGGTAAGAGCCAGTCCGCCGACCATTTTTGAAGTCTATTTAAATTTTCCTGTAAGTGCACTTTGTCAGCCGCAGTTCGAATTTCGCTCCAAAGTTTTACATGATGGCGATGCCGCCATCCAGTTCGCGGACACAGTCGTTTATGCAGATAACAAACAAGATAGGGCCGAGAACGGAGCCTTGGGGAACACCACTCTCAACCTCCACCTTGGCTGACTGTTTGTCGCTGATGTGGACAGTTTGCGAGCGACCGATTAGGAAGCTTTTTATCCACGTAAGGAGTCTACCCCTTACTCCTATGCGGCTGACTTTATAAAGGAGGCGGTGGTGCGGCACGTTATCGAAAGCCTTTTTGAAGTCAATATAGACAGCATGCACTGAGTTTCCACTATCGACTGCCTCAGTCCACCATTCTAAACAGTAGAGCAAGTTTGTTACGCAGGACCTACCTCTACGAAAACCATGCTGAGCATCCGATAGCAGATGGTTTTATTCCCGGAACTGCATTAGTCGTTGCTTGATAATTTTTGCCACAATTTTGCAACAGATTGCGGTAAGGCTGTCCGGTCGGTAGTTATTCGCTGAGACCCGGCTTCCCCCTTGTATAGCGGTGTAATCCTCGCGGATTTTCCACCTACTAGTAGGCATCCGGTTTCGAAGGAGGTTTGGAAGAGCATAGAGAGTGGTTTGGCCAACTCATTGGCGAGCTCCTTCAAAATATTGGCTGGTACGTTGTCGGGACCTGGTGACTTAGATTCTTTAAAACTTAAGAGTTCCTTAAGAACAACAGCCTCGGGGAATTGGACAGTCTCAACTATTGTATCCGCTTCGGTGTCGTGGGTGGGGTGATCGTATGCCATTTCCTTTGTGAAGACTGATCGAAAAAATTTCGAAAGATGATCAGCCTTTGCTTCATCATCTATCAAGTCTCTTCCCTCAGCGGTCCTCAGCAGGGGTATCGGATCCTTTTTTTTCGTACTCTGCCTGAGGCAACTGTAAGACAGTTTGGGGTTCACTGTGGCCCGGTTAGCAAGTATGCTTCGAAAGCCTGTCTTGTCTTGAGAATAAGACCCTTGACCCGGTTTCTCTGAGTTTAGTAGGCACTGACAGATGCAGGAGTCCTGTCTGCTAGCATTCTTTCCACAGCTTCAGCTTTTTGTTCACTTCTTTTTTTAAGGCCTGCATAAGCCATCGCGGTCTAGTGTTCACCTTTTTTTGCAAAATTGGACAGTGGTTGTCGATGAGTCTCTGCAGTGTGTTCCGGCACGCTTCCCAGTCCGCAGTTATGTTTCCAGAAAATAGAGGTTCCCAATCGGCGTGCGTGAGTTCGGCCTTCATTCGATCGAAATCACCTCGCCAAATATTTCGTCTGGCTGTTGAGGGTCTCTCCGGTATTGAGAATAACGAGTACTCCCATAGCAGTACAACATGGTCGCTTTTACCTAGTGGTGGGAGACATGACACTTCGTCGATGCTGTCCTGCGATTTTGTGAGAACGAGGTCCAGACAGATGGATTGTTGGCCATCGCGCATCCTTGTCGAAAAAGTGACGTGTTGCGTGAGAAATAACTTCAGAGTCATGCTCAGAAGGCAGCTGTCGAAGGTTGGATCGGAGCTATGTGCGCAGGCCACACCCCAGTCGATGTGAGGCGCGTTAAAGTCCCCCACAATCAGGATGTCCGATCGTGCAGTGATTTTTTCCAGCTCTTCTAGCAAGGAGGCATCCACTACGGGCTCTCATTTCGGTGGTCGGTAGAGTGTCAGTACATCGAGGTTGGGTGCACCTGGTACTTTAATGGGCAGCCAGATGGCCTCGGAAGTACACGCCAGTTTATCCGTTTTGTCTAAAACTGTGAGTCCATTTTTCACGTATGTTGCTACGCCACCGCCTTGACGGCCTTCTCTGTCTTTTCTGAACATTTGATAGCCAGGCATGGATAACTCGCCGTCGGCTACCTGTTCAGACAGCCAAGTTTCCGTTATTGAAACTATATCTGGTGATAATTCAAAGGCATGAATCTTCAGCTCGTCAAGCTTTGAAAGCATACTCTGTGCATTTGTGTACATGAAAGTTAATTTTCTGTTTGGTTACAGTCGGGCTCTCCCAGCCCCTTACCGGGTCGACTGTGCGGTCATCCGGGGAGGACCTTTCCTGGGAGAGAACAGTGGACGCTGGATCACTTGGTTGTTGTAAATAACCAAGTTTTTTCGCCCTTGCTGGCCCGCTCCCTCTTTTCGGAAACAAGTTGATCTCATTATTTATTTAATGTTGATTGGCTTAAGAAGGCATTAAGGGTTAGGGTTAGTTTTTGGGTTAGGTTTAGTTTTAAGGTTAGGATTTACCCTTAAGGTTTACTCTTTTGTTTTGAAATTTGTTTGTGGGTTGCATTGCAATTGCATTACATTGCATTGCATTGCATTGCACTGTTTAAACATTGCTCTGTAATGTTCTCATGCTTCCTTAACGCATTTATTTGCATCAGATAATAGGTAAATCTTCTTATTTCTGCTTAAAACTTTCCACAATAATGCGAAACATAATATTTTTCCCGATTTCCTTGGCTTACTTACCAGCATAAAAGCAGCCAGTCAGCGCACGGTATTTTACTTGCATAGTAGACAAATAGCCCTTGTCAAGGAAATACGGAGCGTCAAACTATTACGTACAGCTAACATGACTTAAGCATTTTGTGAGATGCTTTTTAAAGGCTGTTGGCTAGCCGCCGTACTCGATTTTTACGCAAATTCTCAACTTTATTTTAAACTTCACTAAAGAATTGTCCTCTAAGGGTGTTCTAATTGGGCGGTTAATTTACTTATTTGAGTAAACAGTATACGTAGACGTTTCTTTTAAAAATGAAAGCACAAATGTTGTTCTTTTTGTATTGCGTCAATTGACGCTATTGCATTAGCTTGAGGTCCCCCAGAACCTCAATTTGCCGCACACGCACAGGCAGTTGCGTTAAGCTGTATCGTCCTTGTTTGTTGGCTCTCCTCCAACCAAAGCTTTTCCGCAGCAAAGTGCACTGCCCTGAACGTCACAGTCAGTTCCCTCCCCCCTTTCAGTCGTTTTTCCTCACAGGCAGCGCTAGGCTCTATAGCGACACTTGACGACCATCTATATTGTCCACAGTTGTCATAAGCGCCCCGAAATGTCTGTTTTTAAACCGTTTCAGTCAACCAGAGACCACTGGCTCCGGATCGTCGTTGCGTTTTAAAAAGGTGGCTGCGACTTTCTATCAGGGATCCATCTTGAATTCGTTAGTTCACGTACTCTACATACGTGGGCCAAAAAGTTATGATTAAATATGGCATTGTCGACACTGGTAAAGTTTTTCTACGCTAGAGACAGAATTTACCATTTCTTCGACGTCTTCGCGCTTCCGTTAACTTCTATCCAAGTCCAGTAGACGGTTTGATGACAAATCCGTGTCAGTTTATTCTATTCGGTGACGCTCGACACTGGGAACGAGGATGTGTGCCTTCCCGTACCTTCTGTTTATTTTCTCTATGCCATCCTTCACACGTATTCTGAAGGTACGCTCGCCTTCCTACCGGAATATTTTAGACACACAAAAACGTTAATTAGATTTCAAAAAGTATGTAATTAAACTCAGTGAATCGTAGTTAGGCACACGCTGCCTGCATACGCAGTCATGACTAGGTGTGCGCTTGCACAGTCGGAGCTCGATAAAAGAAGGCGGTCAGTAACTGTATGTAGATGTTCTGCCAGTCCTATCGCGAGGCTGCACGATAAAAATGCATGCAGTCACTGTTGGATGTTACCAGAGCGCACAGGGTTGTGCACTTGCGATGGAAGCGAAGTGAGTGATCATTGGTTAAGTTGCAATAGCGCGCATAGGAGGAGTGTTTAAATTCGCTAGCTGATTAGCATAGTTGGTCACTTGTCAGACAGGTAAGTTTCGGAGCTACTTATTTCGTTAATCGAATTCAGGAAAGGATGAATATATTCGTCTTAAAAAGAATTTGTGAAGAAATTTAGAAAATCAGCCTACACAAGCACTCTCACTAGACATTTAATGAGACCCTAATCTGTATTACTTACTTAATTACTTGTTACGGCTGCGACCATGACTGATCTAGCCGGTCTCGACTATGTCGCGGGTGCTTCCACTCCACGCGTCACAGTCTGTGGCAACAGACCTGGCAGTTTTATCGACCCTCTTCGCAAACGCCAGAGGCTGAATAGCGAAGGCCCAAAAACCACTTTCATTTTCCATGCGCATAGCCCAGCATTCACAGCTGTGGAGAAGAACAGCTCGAACAGATGCACAGTACACACTGGCACTATATTAGTCTTGAGGAATCTCAACGAGCTGCATCCGTTCGGAAGACTCCAAACGACAGTTTTAAACAAAATAGCACGAACGACCTGTTTGATTCAACTCGATGGCATTATCGCCCACGGAACACAATATACATCTTCGGAGGTTATATCTCGAACGGAAAAGCGCAAGCTCTTACAGGGGCAGATACTATTCCTTGGGTATGTCTTTTCGGCGTCAGATATGCATCCAGATCCGAGCAAGATCTTCCATATATTTGGATGGCTGACACCCAAGACAGATCAGGAAGTTTGACATCCAAACACAGAACCCGTAGAAGTGGCCATAATTAATGACATGATCAGTTTCTGTAGGCGTAGATCAGTTATTTAGGGCGTTGGCTGTACTGAAGCATTGTAATTGCTGTTGTGAGTGCAAATCCTACCGAGGCTGCCGGGTTTTTGTTTTCATTTGAGTCATATGAAGTATTCGGTGGTTCGACCGTTGCTTCAGCAAGTTGAAGGCAGACGCATTGACTGCGGCTGCATTAAAGTGAAAGTAGACTCGCCGGATTTACCCCACTTTCTGACCATTCCCACATCGGAACCCGATGAGAAGACTGGAGATGGGGGAGGGTGCAGACAGTATGCGAAGACACACCAACACGCGCTATAACAATATCACCTTATTAGGTAGGCTGCCGTCTGGAAGTGCCATTGAGCCTGACTCTCAGTGCGCAGCAAGCCACTCCACACAACAAGACACACATTGGACTGACTGCGGTGTCCAAGTTATCCCATCAGATGGCAACCCTCCAAGCCACAGCTTAAGCACACCGTGGGATAGCTTCAAGCGCATCATATTGTTTTAATGAGGAAAAAATCGCTGAGGGTCGACTTCACTCTCAACCCCACCACCAGCAACAAGCTACCGCCTAGCTGATCGGTCGCCTGAAGAGAGATGGACGCATTACTAAAAAGGAAAACAAGTCGGAGAAGTATGACGTATTCCGAGAACCATATAACCACTGTACATAACTGAATATTTGTTAGTGTATCGGCCTGACGATAAATGACCGAAAACAATTGTTTGCAAAACTTTCTTTCCAATCGTAACATGGAAAGTTTTGCAGAACTATTTAAAGTCAGCCAAAACACCTATTGAAAAGGTTTTTCTTATACCTGTTAATTTGTATAGCAGGGTGGCATCGTGAAAAAGGTTAACATCTTGGTGCTAACGTTGTCATCTTTTTTACTTTTAGAAAATGACTGCTGTTTCCCTAGAAGTCAGTTTGGATCACCTTCGTAAGTGTAATTCATCCAGACACGCTTAATTCCTTCCTCCCTCTCTGTTAGGCCAGCTTCATTCAAAGCTCTACGAGTTCTATAAAACAGACATGATGACGGATGTGGCTATAACTTGTGCCTCCGATCCCACTCCGGTGCGTGCCCACGCCTTCGTTTGCGCCACTTCCGGGCACCTGGCTGACCTCCTGGCTGGCGCTGCGTCTGGTCCGCCCTACGCGATAGCTCTGCCCTGTATGGATGCTAAGCGTCTTCGAGTCTTGCTTGCCTTTCTGTACTCCATGTCTTTGGATCCGGCAGTTCCCCTCACCACCTATCTGCAACTGGGCCGTGAGCAGAAAGTGCCACTTCTCCTTGCGGCTTGTCAGCATGCGCTGAACCAAAAGGTTCAGACGGTGGGCTTTAAACTAGATTCTGTGGATGCAGGCGCCATCGTAGATGAGCTCAGAACGATTTACCTTTTCGTCCTTGCCAACTTCTCGGAGGAGGAGGACAAACTGCGCAAACAAATGATCAACATTTTTGCTGCTCACCCATTTGCCTTCACGTGTAAGTCCCCCCGCTCTCCATTCCCTCTACCCACGCGTTTGTTTTAGCTGATGAATATTTGCGCTTTATCCGGCTGGAGGAGTTTTCCAGGTTACTCGAGGCGGGCTCTTTGTTAATGTGCGATCGTGAAGGTGTAGTATATCTGGGGCGTCGCTACGGTGAACAGTGTTCCAAAGTAAGTCACCCGTTCCTCTTACACTCTCTGTGTAGATTCTTGAGCTATATGCACAAGCACACCAGCTGAAAGAACCTGATTCCCTCCAGGCCGCCTTACAGTCGCTTCTGTCTCGAGCTCAAAGTCAGACTCCAGCCAGCCCCTGTCCTCTGTTGTGTATGACCATTTGCACCGCGTAACATAACTCTCAGCGTTTAGCTCCAGGTGACGATGTTTTTATCGATCGTGACCAGTTTGGTCAACATAGCTTCTACCATTACAAGTGAGTGTACCTCTGTTTTATAATAATACATAATGTTCTTAGTTACAAGTCGCTTTCAAGCCGGACTGTTACCCACGAAAACTTCCCTCCACATTCCTGGAAAATCGGTGGCCTTCGCGCTTACGTAGCCGTCAGTTGGGATGGTGTTCGTCCTCTCGCGGGTAAACCTAAATACCCAAGTTTTGGTTTATTTATATCTTCCGCCGCCGGGAAGGACATTAATGTTTAAGAGAGTTTTAAAAAGGAATATTTTTCGTAATTTATTTAAACTGGTCTCATGCTCAAACGTATTTTCTCTGTCAGTATTACACTAGGCCCGTACTGCCCGTACTTATTTGTGCTTTCCTCGGCTTCTGTCCCTGTTGTAATGGGGCTAGGCTTCGAGCAGACAAATCCCCGTACTACTTCAGGAACACAAAGAAAACCAGGAGGTCTTGACAATATTTGTAGAATATTCGTCCCAGCATTACTCGATCGCCAAAGTTAACTGCGAAACCTGGAAAACGCTTACACGGGACCGAATGACATTGTGAATAGCCTTCAAAACCGAGACGGCCACCTTGGAAACCAGCCGAATAAAGGAGATCAAGGTGACACAATAGACGCGACGAAGTTGGGTGCCGCTGCCCAACGCTGTTGACGTCTTATCCCCGGCAACATTTCCGCACATTTGAAATCCAGATTGGCCGCGAAAAACGCCTTCGAATCAGCGTCAAAACGATCGAATGCCCGAACAACCAGACCTCATCACCTTTATCCGTACACTGACGATTGCCGACGTCTGCGCTTATGCATGAACTGTGCACTCACCTGTTAATGCGATAGCTGCAAGCTACATACCACGCCAACGATTGCACCATATCTCGTCACGGGTAGATCATGTTACAATGGTGGAGGAATGCTAAGCCCCTCTGATCAGAGTCGACTATTTGTAATCAACATAAACTTCTAGCGCTGTCGGTTACCTCTACAGCGCTGGAAGATAAAAGTATTTCTAGCAGGAATTTAGCCTACACTGGGAGCTTTTTCTCTACGTAAACTGGCGATAAAACGCCTCCTTCATTAGTGAGTGGACCACTCGCTGCCCGAACATCCGAGGTTGCAGTAAAAGCTGCACAAGAAAGGTCCTGCTGTGCTAACTCTTACGCGAAAGAAAAAAACGATGACCCTGCAGAATTAATGAATTTTGAAGCGAGTTCATCCCCTTTACGGTTCTTCTTACAACTGGATTACCTTTTTAAATGGTCGCTAACGGTTTTTGTGGGAGAATAGGTTTTATTGGCAGATAGTAGCGACCGGGAAAAAATCGATCAACCCAAGGCGAACGCACACAGCCACAACTTTAAACTTGCTGATCGATAACAGTCAGTATTCGCTTCGACAAAGGACAGCAGGCCCAGCTGTCCGAAACGTCAGCAAATCCACAAATTTATTCCGATGAGCAGAACATTAATTCTTTTTCTCATCCCAGAATTCTGACTTTTTTAGATTTGAGTTTCAAAAGAATTGAGGCGAATTTTCGCATCCCAGGCGTGTGTGTATAGGTACAGAAAAAGGTGTGTCGATCACCGAAATCATAGTTTTTATTATTCTGAGCTTTCGAACTCTTTTTACAGTCCAGCGTCAGAAATAAAAGCGTCAACGAAAACAAACAAGGAACAGTTATAGCGGGTGGGGGCCAATCAATCACTATTGACGTCAGTCCGTAGATGCTTACGCAATGCTATGCATGGCGGCGACAGATCGATAAATCGATTGACTGATTCCTCAGTTGAGGCCAGTCAGGACCAGTCAGTTCTCGGCCTGTCTTGCTGCTGGCGTGGGCGATTGCCTTCGCGATTGTGAAATTAAACTCGTGATCAATCTCGTAGGTGTAGACAGCCGCTTTTGATAATGCGTTATCGCGTCTTACAGTGCCGACTCGTGCGACCAGTATATCCTGGTCCACAGGAGCAACAAAATGAATAAATGCACCGGACATACTACGCGCACTCTTGGATCGTGCATACACAAACACAAGCTGGCCGTAAGAAGGGCTGACCGATTATCACAAGTGGCTGTTCTCGCCTACGAAGCGGATCACGAGTTTGACTTCGTCGCCGTAAAGATAATCGCTCACGCCGACATTGTTTTCCCGGAAGGAATTTGAGCAAGACAAAGTCAGTAGGATTCGCAGGATTTAATGACGTGGAATTTCGTGGCCTCTTATTCAGCTGCACATGGTCATTGCCTATTAATAAGATAAAATGCACTGTCCAATCAAGTATCGGCCTACAGGGTGGAAACGTGATTGGCAAATAAAGCGCGAGCTATTGATAGTTCATCATCAACACTGATGGAGTGCTTCCGGCAAAAAATTGGACACTCAGCGAGAAAAGGGGTGAGATGTCCGAAAATTGCAGACCCGCATACACGAACACAAACTAGCAGCTCGGAGACTAGACCCAAACTCACAGCTTGCAGCCCACATCGGAGACACTGGCCACGACTTCGATATTCAAACAGCAACCATCGTAAGCCGAGGAACCTCAAAAGCCGAAAGTCTGACGCCTGCGGCATGGTACTCAGATGCCAACTCCGTCAACAGGCATTTAGACCTCCCGCGGCCCACAAGGTATCATCCTATTATCTGAGTAAAAATGTCACTGAACGTAGGAGTTGAAAGCGAAGACGACCCCATGACGAGCCGGCCGGAATCGGAGGCAGGATCACCAGGACTATCTATCGTGGGGACAAGGCGTTACACTCATTACTGTTTATGACCCCGAACGACTCCCGACTTCACTGACAGTTCATTAGCGTGTACCACTATAATTGCCTCCTCCTATCCTTTTCGGTTGATGTTTCTTACCCCCTGACGACCTGATGACAGTTGATCGGCCTATGTCCACTATAATTGCCCTCTCTTCTGTAAGAGTACAATGAGCCAATTGATCTGGTGCTCGACACGTCTTCTTCCTTGTCCAGGCAAATACTTGAAACGCGAACGTTTTAATTCATTCGTTACCACAGCAATGCTAGCTTAATCACGTGATCCATCTGCTTAAAGAGTATTACACAGTACAGTGGAACCTTGGTTAAGGAGTTTAATTCGTTACGGCATCGAAAAGTAGCCAATCAAACTGCATCAGCTCACTGATTGGGGCTGCAGACGACCGAGGACCCACGCTCTGATGGGATCAAGACGCAACTGCGGACACAGGCACCAATAGTTCATTGACTCAGTGGGAACTCGTCAAGCGTAGCAAATTTTGTGCTAATGGCAGGCTCTGTGTTCTTGATCGTATTTCCTCTCCGATGAAGCCGCGCCATAGATTGTACCAACGCGGACCTCAACAAGAGCCTGATTTTTGCTATAACTGCATGCACTGATGAGGATCGTTTGTAAAATAAGACGCGGGATGCTACCCGTAACTGATTGGGGTTAAGGCTGAAGTTGGGGCTAGGTTGTTAGATTAAAGGTTGGTACACGGTAAGAAGCACCCTTCCTCGAATTCAGTCCAGGATCACCTGTATTACTGGAGGAAGGGGTGTACTAATCCAATATATTGCGTAAAATACAATGAAACTTCATACAAATGTCCTCCGCATGCTTGCAATAAATGACGGTTGTGACGGCTGCATATAGGCAGGGGCTGTTGCTTCCTGTTATGACACGCGCCTAGCGCTTGTACGTAACCAGCATTATGAACTTGTGTTCCCACAGGCAGTTAAGCTTGCATGCAAATTCTCTTATGTATTTCCGTAGGTGGTTACTGATGCACCTCCGACTTGTTTTCCCTTTCAACACTGCGCCTTAGGCGGCCGATCAGCTACGCGGTGGTCTGCTGGTGGCGGTAGGGGCGAGAGATATTAATGTTTACTACTACTACTACTACTAATAATAATAATAATGCTTCTACTACTACTACTAACACTTACACTACTACTTCTAATACTACTAGTACTAACACTAACACTACTACTTCTAATACTACTACTACTACTTCCACTACTACTAACACTAACATTACCACTTCTAATACTACTACTAATAACACTACTACTACTAACACTAACACTACTACTTCTATACTACTACTAATAACACTAATACCACTACCACAACCACACCCATCACTACTACCACTGCACTGTGTCCATCTCACCCCAGGCGACCTATCAGCTAGGTGGTGGCCTGTTACTAGCGATGGGCGAGAGAGTTAGGTTGATCCTCAGCGCATTTCTTTTCTCACTATAATCAATCTGATGTGCTTGAAACTATCGGGGTGCGCTAAAAGCTGCGGCTTCGAGGGTTGCCAACTGACGGGATAACTCGGACACTGCAGTCAATCCAGCGTGCGTCTTGCTGTGTGGAGTAGCTTTCTGCAGGCTGAGAGTCAGGCTCAATGGCTCCTTAATGTGGTTGGTATGGCATGCTATTGGTACGCGTATTGGCCGCACCAGCCACCTGCGCCCTCTTCCACCTCCGGGCTTCTCGAATTTTGGCTTGACATCGGCGACTGTACTTTCACTATAATACAGCGTCCGCCTTCAGCTTTCTGAAGTTTGTGGTAGACGTTAACAGCGACGTTTGAACTGTCGGTTACTGGGGTAACTGATCATTTGCAGCTTGTTTCTCAGTTTTATGCATATTGACATAGTTTATCTGTATGCTTGTCGGCAGAAGAGGATCTTCAAGAAATGAAGTCTCGTCCCTTACTTTTTCGTCCATCATGAACTGCAGATTGGTTGGCATCGATTTCGGTTGTTCATTACAGTAGCCTTAGTCTTATCAGTAATGATACGGATGAAGGTTTCGTCTACGCAGCGCGCCTCCTCAAACAATTGCCAATCCGGTTTTCGTTTACAGAACTGCCTCGGTAATGAGTTCAGAGACTGCACAAACTCATCAAAGGGCCTTTTATTTATTCTGATGTGAACGGAATTAAATTCTAGAAAACAACATTTTGCGCCTCAATCAACCCAATGAACTAAATACAAAACCTCAAGTGTGCGTTAAATCCTTTAATCTCCAACCTTTCATCAGATATGCAATCTACTGTACAATGGAACTTCGGTCAACGAAATTAATCCGTTCCGGCACCGATCTCGTCATGTGAGCATGCACGTCTTGCGAAACGTAGCCAATCAAACTGCATCAGCTCACTGATTGAGGCTGCAGGCGACCGAGGACCAACACAGGACCCGGGAGCAAGACTCAATGGCAGAAAAAAGCATGCGCATGTTAACTGAATGGAAACTCAGCAATCGAAACAAATTTTTCTCTGCTACCTGAAATTCACTTAGATGGGGGCTGCTCGCCACCGGCAGCTCCATTGTATTTGTTTTCCCACTCTATTTTTCTTCATCTGAGTTGTTTCCTTCCAACCTTATTCTCCTGAACTGTAGATATCCGCTCCGTTTGTATTGTCCCGTGTGTGTTCGCTGTTTAGAAAATTTTTTTGGCAAAACTGTTTTGTAGGGTCGTCTAAATATCTATTCCCCCTGCCCAACTACCTTACGTAATTTGTGGTTAAACATGCAATTCTTGGTTAGTGAGTGTCAATGTATATTTAATTGTGTTGGAGGCAATCCAAAAATATTAAATTAAAGGATGTAGTTGACCCAATTGTGAAAAAACTCGCGGCATTCGGCGGGATTCGAACCCGCAGAAGGCCGACTGCCCAAGCAGGATTTCCTAAGCAATCATCTAGAATCAACCAGAATGACTACTAGGCTGACTTAATTATTAATTTGGTTTGGCAGATTTGGTGAAGCGCGACATTCGCAGCTCAAGTCGGTAAACCGTTGGCTTGCGTAAAAGGCCTCCCTCCTATGCGGATAAAATCCCGCCGAATGCGGCGAGTTTTTTCACAATTGGGTCAACTATTTAACCAAATCTGCCAAACCAGCTTAATAAATTAAAGGATCTTATATTTGTTTTAATGTAATAATTAGAATCAAATCCATCAACGTAAACTCCTGTTGCTTAGGAAACTGATGCCAATTGAGGGATTGTCGACCTTAAATTGGCGGCATTTAACGAAAAAGGGAAAGTGGGGTTGCTGTAAATCGTAAAAGTAGGTTATTTTTATAAGTCAGAGCCAAAACGGGCCTCTTAAGACAGTCCTGCCAATTTGTTGTATTTATGAGTACACATGCTGCTTCCTGAATTGTGCCGCACTTTTCTTTTTCTAGGCTTTGATGTGATCTACGAGAACATCTGGACTGGAGAACTAAAAGAAGTTCCCTGGACCGTTGACCGGGATGCCAGACAATACACTAGGCAAGTTCCTCACTTCATTTGTTCCTCACACAGTACTGGTTGTATAGAAGACGGAAAAGCGTTCTCTGGGACCAGTAGATCATTCGCCCGTCGTTTCGAACTCTCACGCGAACCTATTGTCAGAGGATAAAAAAGTGTACAACTCACTACCTATTTAGGTCAGCTCTGCCGGGAGTGACCTTGAGCTCGGCCATCGATTTGTTCGCGCAACATGAGCTAGGCATCAGGAAGATTGATATGCCTTTTAATAACCTCCGCGTGCGAGTTTCATGCCTCCTGCAGCACGTGTTCGAGGTCGAAGCCAAACAAGTTTGTCTTTCCGTTGCACGGCCAGTTCGTACTCGTGCGGTCTCGTACTGGTTGTTTTTGGCCATCGACGTCCTCCGGATATACAGCAGATTACCTATATGATGAAAGGTTGGGGATTGGGGGATTTAACACATATTTGAGGTTGTTTATTTTGTTCATTGGATATCCTATTTTGAGGGCTTTGGTTAACACGTGGAATATACTCATTATTTATGTTCAATCGACTAAAGCCAGTGAAAGTCGTAAAGTCTTGGTTAGAATTTCAAGTAAGATTTTAGCCTCTTCGTAATCAAAATCTCAAAATAATTACAAAAACTGTGGTGGAAGGCAATTACTCTTAGTCTACAAAAAATCTTACGTTTACAATTGCACCTGACAATTCCATTTAAATTTATTAGTCACTAACCGGCATGTCCGCACGTGAGCTTGAAAAATATATTACTCCTCTGATCTCCCAATGGGCCATATCAAACGAAAACGTGGCTGCCTTAATTGAACGTAACTCAGGCAATACATAAACAAAAGAAACAACTAGCAATTCTCGTGAAAACGTGTTAGAATGCAGACTCGAAATTTGGGCTGTTCGGTAGCACCCATACATTACATTTCACGTAATATGGAAGCATATGTATCACAAAATTTTACAAATTGATTATTTTTCAACGTAATTTTACTTGTGCTGGTTTAGTCACTCTGTGATTTCGCATGAACGGGCTTCCTCTACATGTAAAACTTAAGCTTACCTAGAACACCCGATTTCCACTTTTTCGGAATTTTCCACTTTGCTGAAAAAGCTGGTATTTCTATAAAACTTTGTATTCTTTCATAAATCACAATATGCGCTATTATGAAGAAAGACCATTACTTTATTGCTGTAAGACTTTGGAGGCGCAGCTTGGGCTGTGTTTGAGTAACCGGGAGTTGCTTGTAAAAATCCTTGGATTTCATGAGTTCGGTAACCTACTTTACACCTGAAGGGGAATGCTAGGTTTCTGTGCGGATTGCTTGCACCACATCGCAGTTGCGGGCACATCCGGCGAAGAACGAAGAAAACTAACAGGATGGCCAGAACCGACACGCTGGCGAGCAATGCCTTATATTGCTCGTGTATCCGAAGAATTCGCTCGACTGGTCAGCGAATTTAGGATTGGCGTTGCTCACCGACCGGAAGCAACAATCCGCAGACAACTTATGCGGCCTAAAGACCCAGTACCTGTTAACCAAAAGTCCGGTGTCATTTACCGCATCGACTGCCTCTGTGGTCAAGCCAGTTATGTTGGTGAAACCGGCAAGCGGGTTCTCACGAGAATGCACCAGCATGAACTCGCCGTGTGACGGAATGAAAAGCGTTATTTGGTAGCCGCTCACGCATCCGTGCCAGGGCATGGCTTCGACCTCGAACATGTGCGAATACTGGGTCAATCGGATGACCGAATCTCATGCCTGCTGCAGGAGGCATGTCACTCACGCGGATTCAATTAACAGGTGTTTATCCGCCTTTTACTAATGAGTGTATTAGAGCTAGCAGGCCGTTGGAATAATAACAAAAAGTGCGTATTCGAGTCACCGGTGCCCCACTAACTCTGCGTTGGGTATGGCTGGCTGATGACAGCTAGTAAGTCAGAAATGGTCGTACCAGTCTCCTCCCTTTGCATCTTCAAAATTCTCCCTAAAAGCATGCAATTATTTCAGAACCGTGGCCTCGCCTGGAGCGCGCAATACGCAACATGGGAAGCTTTGTCAGGGTATTTAAATGGGTCAGAGAAAGTTATAAATGCGTCAAAACAACGCTTGAGGTGGATGTGCTCGGGTTCAGATCGTGTCAGTCCAGACGATGTTCATACGTCACCGACACCCGATGCAACACAAAAGTAATTAGTAGGGAGGGTTTACCGGGCTTGAATAGTTCATTTAACCCACTTGTCAAAAAACGGGATGGCCTCGGTGGGATTCCAACCCACGTCAACGCGTAGAAAGGTTTAGTGCAGCTAACTGAGAGCCACGAGGTCCCACCAGTGTTGGGATATTAGCCGGACCAACTGTTAGCAACGTTTGAAGGCTTTCCTAAGGCGTCGAGCCTAGCCAAACGCCTTTGTTTGTTGGGTCTGACCGCATAGAGGCGATGACTGTCCACAAACAAACCTTAGACCTCACGAACGCACACGAGCCTACGCAAGGCACAACTGTTCGCTGTTTCCCGAGGGTCAATTGGCCGCGTGACATTATCCCA
>JAYGXS010000008.1:6105243-6118584 GCA_036362985.1 Ligula intestinalis
TATAAGAGAACGCGCAGACAATCTCTTACAAGCGACTGTCACCCCTGACAGGGAGAGTTGCAATAGCAGACGCAGGACCCACTAGTCCGCCCCCAGTACCAGGGCTTGCCCCCGAGGCGGGACAAAGAGCGCGCTGGAGATCAACCAGCGGCAACAGCCACCCGAGACAGCTCCACCTGGTTTTGTACACCATAAAACCTCCTCCGGGTGAATTACAAAAGTTACGCCCTTCCAATTGTGTTCTTCTTTGGAGATTCAATTGGGCGTAATTCAACGGTGACACACGTCAGGTGTCACCGTTTTAACATTCGCGACGTCGTTATAACAACCGGGAGACTGGAATTTAATCATGCTTGAGTCGACTTACCAACCCAAATTAATGCACGTATGGTTTCTACCAATTTTGATGCAGTAAGTTGACTGTCCTATTTCCTAAGCAATCAATCTTAAATCCGTCGGAGTGACCACCAGGCACTTGTGGTAGGGCGGATTTGGTAGATTTGAACAATTAATTTATTTGTTAAAAACTGGGCGTTGCGTAAAATGCAACCCTTCCATAAGTACCATAAATGATTGCTCATTTCCATTCTCGGCTTTTGTGCATTACCGAAGTGGAGTTTGGTTATTAGCCTAAGTATTGCCGAATCAACCGCTTTCGTATTGTTTTCTCAGCGGTAAATAATCCGCTGTCGACAGCACGGGTGCGTGTAACGCTATGAAGGCAAGCCGAAACTTTGAATTTAATTACACTGGTTGACTTGGCCGCCTAGCTTCTGTTCCTATCGAATCCACCATTACGGACACAGTAAGCTGAATGCCCAGGCAGGATTGCCTAAGCAATCATATAGAATCCACCAGAATGACAGGCAGACTCACTTAATTATTAGGGGAGTGTTGTGACCCGCGCCTGGTACTACTAACTAAGTCGAATGCCGAACCGAGGAACCCGTAAGAGTGAGACTGAGAGAAGACCGGTTGGCTAGAGAGAGAGGGAGTTTACTGCGACAAGCACGTTACAGAAAGTCAGAGCAAGTCCTGTCAGAGACAGGGTGCATGTACTTTAAAGGGAGCGCGAGAGACATAGTGCGACAATAGGCCAATCAAGATCGGAGAAATATCGAGAGTCACGTCGCGCTCTCATGACAGCTGCGTAAGATGAGCTTGCGGGCCTTTCTGTGAAATGAATAATGATGAGCATGGGTGCGCCGCTTGCGCAGGCTATCTGTTAGGCGTATGCTAACAGAGTAATCGTCGGAAAGGGCACATTTCCCGCAGAGAGGTTGGCAGATTTCAATAATTCAGTTGGCCCAATTGTGAAAAATGTGTGGCCTCGGTGGTTTTCGAACCCCACATCAGTAAGGAAGGCTTTTGCGCAGCCAACGCTCGACCATTGAGCTACGAGGCTGACCACGCGCCGTGATTTTGATCACATTTGGGTCGATTTGCCTGCCCAACCTACTGCTCGTATGAAATCCACCAATACGCATCAAGCAAGCTGCTGCTGCCCAGGCATGATTTTCCAAGCAATAATATAGAATCCACTAGAATGATTACTACTACTACCACTTCTAGGCTCACTCAATTATAAGGAAGGGTTTTGACAGATTTGAATTATTCAGTTGGCCAGATTGTAAAAATTCGTGGCCTGTCTCTGTGGGATCCGAACCCACACACACCAGGGAAGGCTTCTGCGCAGCCAAACCCTCCTTATGAATAAAAACTCCTTTGCACTGCCTGCTATTGTGCCATCTGACTCAACAGGCCTTATTGATTGTTGCCTCTAATGCCAGAAGTATCGCGGCATTCGCGTAAAACATCAGCAAGCAGGGAAAAACTGTTGCTTAAACTAAAACTCATTTGCGCTACCTGCTCCATCTGACTCAACACGTCTTCAGAAGATAAACTGGCGAACATACGTTTGTTTTATATAAATTCTTGTCGGACCTGTGCACTTATATCGTAATTAACTAAATGAACTATGCGAGTTGGTGGAAAACAATAGTCCGGGCCCAAATCAATGGCGTGCGCACACAGCCCTGACGAAGCGTTCCCACGGCAAGCGACCGGTTCGCTCACACAAAATGCCCTCGATGACGCCGCGTCAGTGCAGTCGGTTGCTAATGCACCAGCTGCGTGTGCATATAGCCAATGAAGTCCCCCCTTTCTTGTGACTACCATCTAGTTGGTCCAACCTTGTACATACGCGTTCGCTTGCTTTTAAGTATGCTGTACCAGGTTATCTCGAAGACTTCTGCTTTCTGCACACTTCTTGTTGTGTCCTTCCTTCGGGGCTCACACGAGGCATAGTTAGACGGTGAATATCGCAGCTTTGGCTACCGTTACAACGGTATTTGGGACAGAAAGTGTTGTAACGGAGGCCCAGGTGGAGATATCACCGCGCAATGCGTTGCCAAATTGTTGCAACGGAGCCCAGGCCAAAAATATTCGCCGTCTAACTACGCCTCATGTGAGCCCCCAAAGAAGTGTGCAGAAGGCAGAAGTCTTCGTCTGTTAGAGGTACAACAAATTTAGGGAAACGAACGTGTGTAAGGTAGGTCCACGAACCAATCAGATTCTCTTCCGAAATAGTGGCAGACCCATTGGTTGTTGGCTCAGTGGATGATTGTAGTTTGAATTCTGAATTATCGATCGATTGACGGCTTGTGTACGTTCACCCGTGTAGGCCGATCGATAGCCTGCTTCGAGTGCGGCTATGGCTTGCAAGCGTACTTAGACGGCGAATATTTTGCCCCGGGCTCCGTTACAACAGTTTGGCGACGCATTGCGCGGTGATATCTCGGCCTGGGCCTCCGTTACAACAGAAAATTGCTAATCCAAAAGCACGCAGCTCATCACGTGACTCGGCTACCAATTCCCCCTAGCGCTCATCATATGTTTGACCACTCTTAATTCAACTAAAACTCAGTGGACCCAATTTTGTAAAATACGTGGCCTGTCTCGGTGGGATTCGAACATGCGCCAGCCAGGGGAAGACTTTAGTACAGCCAACACTTTACCGTTGAGCTGCGAAGGCACGCCGAAGCTTTGAATTTAATGTAATGTGACATTACGGATACAATAAGCTGACTGCTCAGGCAGGATATCCTAAGCAATTGCCGAAGCTGCGAATTTTCCCAATTGGGACAACTGAATTATTAAAATCTGTAGCGGTTCTACAGCCCACCTGGTTCAAACGCTTGAAATCGCAGCCGTGGGCTCGCAGTGACAATCTTGTTCGCCTGTTTGCGCTCGACCCAGCATGATTGCCGATGACGAATACGACCTTTGGCCTCGCGCGATCGGGGCGCACACACGCAACTCAGATTGGTCTGGCCTATCAATGACCTGAAGTTGACTAACAAGCGAAGCCCGCTCGGTTGCCCTTGTGACAATTCTCGCACCAGCGGACACTTGGAGTTCCTCCTTCGCGCGTCGCGGTCGCGGCGACGCCGACCTCTCCCACTGGCCTCACGGTCGGACGCCCCGCAAAACCAAATGAAAACTCTCTCCTAACTGTTGTGTACACAATACATTCTTCCTTCTACTCTGGCCTTGCAAAGACTTCTTCCATCCCCTAAGGAACCGGGCCTGGAAGATTGTAGCTGTTACGGTTAACTGTATTAGCCTTAACTCCTATAAATCTGCCAAATCCTGATAATTAAGTGATCCTAGTAGTCATTCTGGTGGATTCTACAGGGTGCCCCACGAAAAACCCCTAAATTTATGATAATGTTTATACTGTTATAAAAATAAAAATTATTGATTACAATTATAACTAACAACTTTATTGTGTAATTAAAAAACTGTTACCTAATAACAAGTTACAGATACCGCTCAAAATGCTGTCCATTAACTGCAGAACAGCGACGTAAGCGATCCATCCGGCTCTGAGCTGCTCGACGAATGACATCAAGAGGGATGTTGTTCCATGTGTCCATTAACACATGTTTTATTGACTCAATATCAGTGATTCCTATTCTTCGTCTCTGAACCTCCTGTAAGAGTACACTCCAAATGCAAAAGTCCATTACATTCAGGTCAGGGCTCTTGGATGGCCATTGCTGGGGTGTGATGAAATCTGGAGTGTTAACTCGGAGCCAGGCGACAGTGTCATTGGCAGTGTGTGGCTTTGCACCATCTTGCTGCCACGTCCAGGGTTCTCCCTGCATTACTTGATCAATATCCGTAAACATCTGCAGGCACATTTCCTCTCTGTAAACAACTTGATTTACAGTTTTTTCGTTCTCCGACTCGGTGCAACACCTTCCTGCCCAGCAGCATCTCCTTCAATAAAATAGAGGTCTGTTTTGCCTTGCCAGGAAACAGCACCATAGCAAATGATAGATTTTTGCTGCTTGTCTATCTCCACCAGCAAATCTTCATCAGGAATATCAGTTTTGACTTCCACTGCACGATATATGCGTTCATTTTGCCTATTCAGTGGTGCAGACAAGCAGAATGATGATTCATCTGAGAACCACACTTGTTTCCATTTTTCTCCTTCACCGAAGCGCTGAAGCATGGCATCACACTTTGTCTTTCGAGCTTGCTGGTGTGCTTCAGTTAAAACATGGCATTAAATACGTCGAAAACATTTTAAATTGGATTTTGCAATTGTTCTGTGCACATACCCTTTGGAAAATCCCAGTTCTTTACAAATTTCACGTTGACTTGAATGTCTTCTGTGATGATCTGGTGGAGTTACGGCAAGTTCCAAGACTGCTCGCCTTGTTGGGGAATCGTGCCTGCAAGAAGTGCCACTAACAGGCTTACGCACCTTTGAATGCATCTGCAACACCTCTAAGCTGGTCAGTTGTAATGGCACCAAAAAATTTAGGCAAAATGTTCCGACATTTCTGCAACCCCCATGTTGCATGTTCTTTCCGGAATAGGACGATGACCTCGCGCTGGAAATTGGTTAGCTGTGGCATGGGTCTACACGTCTTTCCAGAATATTCCTGGCATATGGTGCGCAGGTGGGCATTTTAGAACCTTCTCCTCTGCGACCACCACCCACGTTGTGTGGGTGCTCCTCACCACTGAGCGGAACATGGCGTGGGCGACATGAATGCGGGTGCGAACCAACGGGGGCGGCTTCACTTCGGATGTGGCCCAGGTGTTCTGTTTTCTCCGCCATCGATCGTGATGGCATGGACGGTCCGGCCGCCGTAACAATCACAAACTTAGGGGTTTTTTGTGGGGCACCCTCTATATTGATTGCTTAGGAAATCCTGTCTGGGCAGTCAGTTTGCTGTATCCGTAATGGTGGATTGCATATGAGCAGTAGGTTGGACGGGTTAATCGACCCAAGTGTGATTAACTGCACGGCTCAAAGTGAGCCTCGTAGCTCAATAGAAGCGCGTTGACTGCGCAAAAGCCTCCCTGTTGTGTGGGTTCGAATCCCACCGAGGCCGCAAATTTTCAAAATTGAGTCAACTGAGTGGTTCAAGTCTGCTAGACCCTCCTACTAAACGAACAGTCCCTTGCATTAACCGCTTTTGTTCAATATGACTCAACACGTCTCTGTTGCCTCTGATGCCTTCACTCCTCCACCCCCTACCTAGTCGGTACTTGAGGGTGCCTCCAGGTGATGTCATTGAGAATGTGCACATTCGCTACGGCTGACTCATCACTTGAATCACCTTTGTTACATCTCCTTTCCCTCCACACTGACGACCTACAATCGCCAAATTAATGTTTGCTTATTAAATATGCTGATGATATGGTTGATGGCCATCCTCTTAAAATTCAGATACATCTCCAAGTACTTAAGGATGACCTGGACCACGTCTCAGTATGTTTATCAGCAAATGGCCTCCTACTTAATGACGGGAAGTCAGTCCAGTGTGTTTTTCGACTGCGACCTCCTCCCAGTCCTGAAACCATTGACATTCTTCCCAACGAGGTATCTTCTTTCCGGTACCTTGGTGGTACCCTGGCATCTAACTTCTCATTTAAACTTTCTGTTGAAGGCCTTTCTTTATTGAAATCTGTAAACAGTTTTATTTTATATCCGCCGCTTGCGTTCATATCGCACACCGCAAGCTCTAGTCTGGCGATTTATCGATGCGTGCACTCTCTCCCTCATTCGTTACTGTTCTCCAGTTATTTTCCAGCTTTACTTAAAAACGACCTGTTCATTGCGAATGCTCTCTTCAGCTGCCGGTGTCTCCTATGCCTTTTTAGCTGACCTTATAATACAGCGACACTTTCCGACGGTCAAGCAATTTGCTAATCGCATCCTAAGTGAGGTCGCTCATCCTCTTCACTCTGAACTGACGACTGCGTAGTCTTCCCGTACTGTGCGACGAAGCTTCCGTCATATGTCTTGCCATAGATCGGCGTATGAGCACTCTGTACTCCTATTCCTAGTACGCTGACTCACGTGTGAAGAAACGGAAATTGATTTGTGGAAATCCGACCTGCCTCCAAAACAGATGTGGATATAGTGTAAACCTTTAAACATTGAGTATTCTGTGACCTTTTACCATGACCCCTAACCTTAGCTCATTCCTGCTCTCCGTGAATGGAACCAGTCTGCTGAAAGTGTTGGCAATTATCTTCAAAATAAAGCTTTCTCTGTCTCTCAACCACAATGATCTCCGTATCGCACGTTCTTATGGTCTCCCAAAGATCCACAGGGCAGACGCACCCTTGAGGATGATAGTGCCACTATTTGGATCGCCTACGTATAACCTGTCGGCAATGGATCACGGTACAGCATCATCGACTCTCATGGTTTCTTCCAGAGAATGCAAGGCCTAAATGAAAGTGTTCGTGATCGTGCTTCTGCTCGTGCCTACATAACTTTTAAAACCGGAGAACAAAGTACCACGCTCATCTATTACAAAACACTTACTAGACAGTGGTCACTCCGTTGACACTAACACATGTTTCCGCGTTCTTGTTCGAGAACGAACAAACCGTACCTTACGCTACATGGAAGCATCCTACATACGGCGGGAGAAACCCGACCTATTTAAGCAGTTAGACCATGTGGCTAACCTCTAACTGCCCTGGTAAACACATACCACACTTTTGTTTTGTTATACCCCCCCCCCTACTTTTGGTCCCAAGTTTAACAGTTGAAAAAACTACTGACGTGTTGCCACGTTGATACAACCTTGCGTTTATCGATTTTGTGTGAATTCAGATTGATGTGTTCTCTAAATATTTCGTTGTTCATGCACGGAGCGGAAGCAGCTGGAAAGCGCTCTCGAAATTCGTTCGCGCGAATAAATTCTGCTATTTTGTTTTGCTTCAAATTTTGGATATTACCTTCAAAATAAAGCATTCTCTCTCTCTCTCTCCCTAGTGAGTACTTCAGCGTGCCCCCGGGTGATGTCATTGAGGATGTGCACATTCGCCACGGCTGGCTCATCGACCAGGTCACCTTTGTTACACGCGAGGGTGTGCACCTGGGCCCCTGTGGTCTGTCCATGGGCGGCAGTGTGTCCGAACTCCGTATGAAAGACCGCTCCCCCTCCTCCTCCCCTGTACTCTCCTACCGGTACCAGTCTACCTCTTCGTCCGATTCTGACGCGTACAATGAGGCCTCTGATTATGGAGCTCACCCGCCATACACCAGCACAGAAGAATTGAACCAGGATCAGGACGAGGAAGTGGTGGTGTTAGCTGAGCCAAAACCGGCGACGGCGGCGGCCCCCGTGCTCACGGCCCTGCACGGTTTTCGTTACTACACTATTGTGAGCCACGGCATGAAATTCTGGAATTCTGTCAAGTTCTGTTACGCCACCATCGATCCTGAGGTCTTTAAATCGAACCTGCCGGCACTTTCGCCGTCCGCTAACTTTTCTGACGTCCATTTCTCGTTTTAGTACTTGCGGGCTATTTTTCCATGGTTTATTATCTTATGCGTGCGGTCTTTCATCTGTCAGTAAACTTTTTTATCACAGAGATAAAAAAAATTATGCAAATTTCAATCAGTCTTCCCATAATATCCTGCTCAATTATATCGTGCGTTGTGCCGGTATTTGCCATCTTTCGGTAGTGAATTTGTCTCAGAATGGCCTTCAATATCCACATTACCGATATGTTCGTTGTTAGCGTTGGTTAATTACTGAGAACGGCGTTGTTTGGTAGTTCGCTCCCATCCCGTATGTATTGGCGGTAGCAAATGACGTTCCTAGGTCAGGGGTTTGGGGTATCGTGTGGAGTTAAGGTTAATTAGGTTAAACCCTAGCAGCTGCGATCTTTAGACCGGTTCTTTGGGAGGGCAGTGTTGTAGGAACAGTTTATTCTGTACAGAAGAAGTGAAAGAATCTGACTCTCGGATGAGTGCAGGCCGGCTGCGAGGGCGCTGGCGTCCGGGGGGAAGGGTCTAGCGCTGATGCAGCTTTTGTCTCCGACGCCGGTTGACCAAGATTGCCATCACGTGACCTCGTCTGTGGCGTCACGCGTTAGACGGTAGAGTTGCAGAGCCACCACGGGGTTCTTGTAGCTGTCTTGATCACAACCATTTGAGTCTGCTTCCCAAGTAGGAATTTCACAGCATTTTACATCCGCGTACACGTGAGGTCTCTACTTATTTTTCGATTTACGGTTTTCCATGCATGCCTTTTGACGACGTTTGACACTGAAGTAGTTTTAAGTTGTTCGGCGCCGATATCAGTAAAAGATTCACCTTTTCTTCTTCTGTATACTTACTGATCATTTTTTAACTGTCTGGGGGTTCTAGGGTGAGCTACTTGGGCGCTACGAGACGAACATTTATCGTAACACAATTAGCAATCGACCCCCCCACGCTATACAAACATAAGACCAATAATGAAATATATTCGCTTGATGATACGATTACACGGCCAAACCATATGGGACAGAGCAGAAAGACGCAAAGGCGACTATTAGAACAGAAAATTAGAGATCGTCTTAGTGCTCGCCGGAATGAGTTTATGTGTTCGCTGACGGTTCGGAGAGCTGGACCGACTCCCCTTTGTCAACAGGCGTCTATATCTTCCCGAGCCCTACAACGTCCTATGCCATAACGTGAATAAAGGACAGGACAAGGTCAAACCGACTTCGCAAGCCAAGACGAAGCCGCCGAGAGAGGAAGCAGGATTAACATCATCCTCTACCGCAGAGACAAAGCGCTACACTAACAGACTTCAACGTGTGCCAAAATCCAGGGGCCAGGAAGCGAACGGGGAAAATCGATCTGCTCACGGCGAACGCCTACAGCAAAAATCCAGGGGCCAGGCAGGGAACGCGAAAAAATCGATTAGCCGACGCGCACAGGCACAACTTCACACTGCTGATCGATAATGGCAGTTTACGCTTTGACAAACGAGAGCCGGCCCAGTTTTCCGAAAAGTCAGCGAACACATAAGCTCATTACGGATCTCTAATTCTTATTCCGGAACTCTTACTTTTACAAACTAGAACAGAAATTGCTTTAGCACGTTTGGATGTGAGTATGGGCTTCAAATCTGCCGAGCGCAACATGATAAGTACAGCTCTGTGGTAGGTACTGCACGATCCGTATGGGCTGAGACAGCCACGGACATTCGGCGTAAGTGTTGCCAATAGTTATTTTCAGACAACGCAACAGACTAAAGCTGGAATAATAGAGCCGAAAATTCGATTCCCGGGTGGTAGATCAGAAGAAAGAGGAGCGTTCACCAGAAAAGGGGAGCGTTCATGCCAGGAACAAGTCCGGGCATGACGGGGGACAATGGACCGAACGCTCAGGAGACCGACGCACGAGAGACTAGCACGTGGACAGCCAACACCGCGGCCAACGTGTGCGTGCCAGGAACCACTCGAGACACCACGGGAGGTGACGCGACGAACACACAGGGGGCTGACACCGGCGCAAGCCGCATTACCACGCGGTCAGCCAACGCCGCGGCCAACATCCTTATTCCGAGCATCAGTCATGGTGTCACAAAAGGCCGCGGAACTAACACACAGGGGGCCGACACCAAATTAAACGACACGGCGACAGACAGGAGACTGAAAACGCTGCGAGAGACACACACAGTGGCTCAAACAGGATTGATAGAACGGGCACACGCAAGAAAGGACGGCAGAAAGACGAGGATCGTTAGCCAGACTATACATTCTCTGAAGATGGGAAGACGAGAAAATTACCCGAAACGTCAGACTTATAATAAACCTCTCCCGGTGAAAGCTGAAATATTTAAGGCATTCCAAGAATTGCCATCAGAAATGGACGGTAAACTATTAGGTTTCCCAAAAACGGAAACATTTTAAATAATTGTAAGCTTGGTGTTTATCGTAATTTGATTTGAAAATGTAACAATATTTAAAAATATCACTTAATTGTTTTGTTGCACTGTATGTTCCCAAACTGACGTCCATTTTGATCTAGACACTGCTGACAATGATGGGCAATGGAGTCGCACATACCATGAAACAATTCCCTCGGTATTTGGGCGCATTCATGTTCAATGGCTTCTCTCAATTCAGCAATTGTTGCGTAGACCTTGTCCTTTAGGTATCACCATAAGAAAAAAATTAGTGGTGTGAGGTTTTGTGAACGGGGAGGATATTCTGAAAACTCTTCGTCCAATCGACCTGTTTGGTTACATCTCATCAAGGAAGGATCTTTGATCGCGATGGTAATGTGGGGATGCCCCATATTGTTGAAAATAAAACTCATCATCTTCATAGTGTTCTCTTATGCTTTGCATAACAGACTGTTGCAGCAGGTTCAAGTAAATGAGACCAGTTGCAGTATCGCCAAAAAGAACGGTTCAATTAATCCTGTTGATGATAAAACGCACTACCCTGCAATTCCCGGTAAATTGGCATGGTCATGGACAATAACATTTGGATTCTCAATTACCCAATAGGTAAGTTTGTGGTGGTTTATGGAACCATTCAATTTGAATGCGGCCTTGGCAAATGTAGCTTATGTAGTCCCACACATATACCCCTAATCGTAGCATTTGTCCTATGAAAACGGTGGTTATAGGGTTTCGGTGGGGGTGGGGAACTAGGGTGGACAGAAAGGGAAATTTTTGGAAGAAAGTGTTAAGTTAAAAAATGCCGTCGAAGTTGTTGGGCCGCGGCCGCTGGGAGTAAGTTGTTCCGCATGTAACTTCGAGGTGTGTGCGGCGCTTCGCGCTGCGGGCTATATTAATCTAACTCCAGAACGGTAAAGTGGACCTGAGATAAGTTAAAGTAGATGACCTCCTAACCACCATTTCTATTTTTCGGGAATTTCAAGAAACCTGCAATTTGAGAATTGGGGTTTTCTGCAATAAGTTAAACGATAATACAGATAAAGAAAATCTACAGATATGTTGGGATGACCCGGACGCGAGTTAACACCGGTAATCCCGAGACTACCAGAACAAAGGAACCTGACTTATGGCCCGTTCATGCAGTTACAAGCTACCTTCAAAGGGCGGACCCAAGGCTGGGACAAAGGAGGCATGCCGAAGCGAGGTTGCACTGGGAGCCGAGCCGACTGAGGTCACGTTGTCGACAGACGCACAGGGAGGCGTTAGCGGAGTGCGCACGACCACTGGAGAGCCAATCGGCAGCAGTAACGACTGCCCTTTAAATAGCGAGGCGTGAGCTGAACGGGGACTCTGCTGTAGGACACGCTGCCGACTAAACGACATTGCTGCCGAAGCGAGACCGACTGACGGGCATTAGGCTAGGACAAAGGAGGCATGCGCGAGCGACACTGCGCTAGGGTCAGATTTCTGCTATGAGTGAGGTCACGCTGAGGACAGATGCACAGGCGCGCCTTATCGAGTGCGTTCATAGCCACTTGGAGAGCCAATGGGGAGCAATGACGACTGCCCCTTAAATAGCGAGGCGCAAGCAGAACGGCGACTCTGTTGTGGGAGACACTGCTAACGACCCGAGGCTGCTGCCGAAGCGAGACCGACCTCAGAAGACAAGCTGCTGGACACACGGACCAGAGTTCGTGTACAAGTACCAGTGACAGTAAAGTACTAGTTGTTATCCCATTCTGTCTTCTCTTCCTAACACGCACTGGGGCTGGCTGGCTAGTAGCCCTTGTTGGATCCGGAGCCCCACTTACTGCTATTATGACTTGGCCGGAATCAGCCTGGCAGGCGGTCACCCGTTGGGGACCTCTGACCACCACATGAACTTTGTTTCGTTCGGAAGCCTATTCGATCGGTGTTCGCACATTCCTGAGTGAATATATACCCGATCAGCAGTGACAGCAAATGGCAGGTGGCGAGGCCCTGATGAACTGCGGTTCGATGAAGTGCTTATGACCCATCTGATAGACACCAGTGGTGGACCAACAGCGCCGTCTGTAAGTGCGTTCATTTGTGTTGTCCGACCAGCTGGTGTTCAGGGTTATGCTTGGCTGATGAAGGCTAATAAGCCCGAAACAGTTGAATGGTGCTACGGCCAAGCCCGAGGGGTCATGTGTTCTTTATTTTTAATACAATTGCTGCGGCCTTTTACAGCAGAGATCACATGGACTTGCTTCTTATGTAGGTCACCCTGTACAGAAATTCATGCCAGTAGACCACAGTTGAACTTCGGTTAACGAATTTTAGCTGTTCCAGCATCGAGCTCGTTATGTTAAGCGCTCGTTTTGTGAAATATAGCCAGTCAAACTGCACAAGTTCACTGATTTGCTGCAGATGACCGAGGACCCATTACTTGGGAGCAAGACTTCACCACAGAGACGTGCACTGTCAACTCGTTAGCTGAGCGCGAAAGCTCATCAATCGAAACAAATGTTCTCCAACCCGCTCCCTTCTTACCTGAAATGCTCGTAGATATAGCTGCTCGTCACCAGAGACTCAACCGTATTTGTGTTATAGGGACGCGAGCGGCCATTCACTCAGAGCCTGCGGCCTGGATTCATGCGCACAGGCAAACAGCGAATGCTAACGACCGTTCACACGACATGGGGAACTATCGATTGGAGGGTATACGTAATGACCGCTTACACGGTGCGGCAAGATATCGATCAGCGGCAGGCCAGAACAGCGGTCGCATGCTATTGGGTCAGGAGTATTCTAGAAGGCCAGCGCCTAATGAATAGGCTGTATTGGAGAAGCTAAGAGTTCCGTTGTGGCTATTTTGTCCTGAATAAAGGCTTGCTATCAGAACTGGCTGTTTACTGCCTTCTGCCTACTAGTCGGAGATATAACAATTTTTTTGTTTTCGAAGGAGTGGGTTAGGCTGGGCCACCTGTTGATAGGCCAGCCGCTGGCATCGCCGTGTCGACACAGCTGAAGGGAACTAAACCATAAGTTTATTTTTAGTAAATGAAAGCTCCTCTTAAAGAAAATCAATTTCAGTGGTACCAGTAGGAGTGAAAAGCGGTTAGGTTGCATAATTTATAGGGCGTTTTGG
>JAYGXS010000008.1:6118594-6262279 GCA_036362985.1 Ligula intestinalis
GGGAACGAAGCCTTATCGAAACAACCACTCAAACAATTCCCATTCTGTTTGGCCTCCCAAAAATCCCGCCACCGTAATTCGAAACACGCGGAGTCGCGGTGATTGGCATCCGGTTCGATATCCGAACTTGAGAGAGGCTTGGGCTCTTCAAATTAATGACGCTGATTGGTTAGTGCCGAAATAAGATTAAAAATGTGATTACCAATCAGGCAATTGTATCGAGCCTGACCCATGTCGTTTTCCGGACCGGCATATATGCCGACCAAATCGAATGGATTATCAGAAAAGTTGGCTTACTAGTAATGATAAATAAGATAATGTGGATTCCTGAATGTTTCTTCGTCTTAATAAGTGAATCCTGCCTGTAAGTAGTCGGAGAACTCTGCTTGGCGTATTTGGTTATGTCAAATAACTCCACTTATTACGCAACATCGACTTTCTTCAAACTATAGGTCATGAGGTCACGTGATCGCACTTCTCGTCCTGCCTCTGGGAAAACAGAGAATTTACGAATACAGTGCCAGTTTCTGTTGGGTAAATTGGAAACACCTCAGAGCGCGCACGAATACACAAGGCAGAAAACTAATCAATAGTTTGGTTTAATGAGAAGGAGAAGGCAAAGAAAAACATATAGTATAAAGAAAGGCTGAAAAACAGATCCAAGTATTACAAAGTATAGTGGAGGCTCGCCAGGACATCCGGTGAGGGCGAGATGGGCATCTTGCGTTTTACCGCGTCAAAGTCCAGAGCGGAGTAGCAAAAGCGGACATTATTCCAAAACACCATTCCCTGGTTAGAAATCTTGACATATTCAAAGCCGTGAAGGGCGACCAGCGCGGGAGCAGGGTCCTGAGAAGATAACGTGGATGACGATGATTCGGAGTCCCCATTGTCTCCATTGTCCACCGGTGCCGCGTCGTAGGCAATACGGTTTCTCCAGGTCCGGGAAGTGCGGGGAGAGGGCTCAGCAGTGTAGGGAGAAAAGCAAGTAGAGTCTTTCATGGAGAGTTCAGAAACGTTGCCACCCATTGATAGACCACAGGGGCCCAAGTGCACACCCCCGCGTGTAACGAAGGTGATCTGATCAATGAGCCAGCCGTGGCGAATGTGCACGCCTTCAATGACGTCACCTGGCGGAACTTGGAAATCTTGCCTTTAAAAGAAATGGGAGACATATACAGATAGACGGTAAACAACATAAACGGCTGAGATTAAGCGCTCCGAAAGCGTTGTAGTGACGACCTACGGATTAGCTCGATCTTAGATTCCACCCCCTCTCCCTCCAAGATTGCTGTTAAAGATAACGATAAGAGAACTCCTAGTTTCCATAATAACACTACTAGTTCAGAAGGAACGGGCGCACTGTACCTGCTACGACTGTGATCATGCCTGATCTAGCTGGTCTCAACGGGCGCGTAACGATTGGCGGCAGCGCGGATCTGGAAAGCTCCACCCATTCTCTTTGTCTCCAGTGACGGAAACCGAAAGTCAAAGAATGGTGTCGAGCCAGATCTTGAGTTTCATGACTCTTCAACCGCTCCAAGTGGGTTGCGGCGCTGGATCGAGGGCAGCGTAGCAAAGCCGGTGAGGTGGACGACAGGGAACGTGCCCGAACCACTTCAGTCGTCTTAAATAGTATCGTAGGTGGATATTGCATGAGGAATCTGGGAGATTTTGAATACGGGCGGATTCCCAACATCCACTCTGATCATTTGTTGAAGGTTGTCTCCTCTAGCACTTTCGCTCAAGAACCTAACCACAAAGCAGTGGTGGCAAGCAAACCTATTTAATGGCGGTTCACGCTCGTCATGTCACAGTGCCGTCATTGGGACTTGCGGCATTTTATAAGGTAGTCGGTGCGCCAGACCTCAGCCCACCGCGCCCTGGTAACACTGTTGCTGCTGCGTCCGCGACTGCTTATTCGCCAGACCCTGGAGCCTGCTTATTTCGCAGCTAGCCTTCACTGAAGGCCGCGCCACTATCCGCCACCCGTGGACGCGCCAGGTAGCCTGCAGCTTGGCTAACGGGTAACCCTCCTTTCTACTACTAAAATTGAACTTGTCGGAGTGAACATTTTGTTTGGAAACAAACAAGCAAACAGTGCAGTAACCTGCGCGTCAGATGAGTAGCAAAGTTGCTTGAAACTGCTCCCGATGCGTATGCGCTGTGCTCAAACGGAATTCAGTAAAAGAACTGGACAGGAGTCAGGCTGCAACAAAACAGAGGCTGTCCGTTAGATTTCAAAATCAGGACTTCAGCAAGTACGACCCCCTTCCAGCCATGGAGAACCGAGAGTTTACACGAGTAAGCATGATAACTGTCGGTTGGCCCTGGCCGCGCCACATGACTGCAGCGGAAAACAAACATACAAACAGGCCCGAACATACAACATGTGTGGTGTGAAAAAGAGAAGGCGGATTTTGCAAGCACAATGCGCAACTAAATTCTCGAAAGCCCAATCTTACCCCCTAGAGGGAAAGGAATACACACAATTGGTCTACCAGCAGAGAAAGGAAAAAGAAAACCGATACCACTACTAAAATTGAACCTGCCGAACAGAAAGTTTTGTTTGCAAACAAACAAACAATGCAGTAACTTGCGCGTCAGCACCGATGCTTGAAATTGCTTTTAATCGGTATGCGCTGTGCTCAAACTGAATTCAGGAAAAGAACTGAAGAGGTGTCCAGAAGCAACAGGGAGGCCACCCGTTAGATTGCAAAAAGTCAGAACTGACGCGATCAGGACACAGTCCAGGAATTAGAGTCCGGTAAAATCAGCAATCGACTTGGATACATTCATTAAGCTAGAAACAAGCTACGAAGGCATTCAGAAACCGCAAAGAGAGAATCAAAGGGCGTACATGGGAACTCACGATGCCTGGGGGCGGAATAGAATACGTCAGGTTCGGATGGGACGAGCAACACAAAGGCAAAACGACTCCAAAAACACAAAAATACCTGCAGCCGAAGTGGCGCGTTTTTCATAATAGAGCTTCAATCTGCATACTCAAGACCTAGAAAGTAGAGTTGTGCTAGCACGAAAACAAGGGCCCAGCCTTCAAGAGAGCCTCATTGCGAACGATACCCACTCGAGACGAAGCAGGACGCATCACATTGTTGGAGACTTAGTTGGTAAAATTCCATACCCCGGAGAGGCATTTTCTTGGGACCATGCTATAGTTGGGGTAACCTTCGACTAATACACTACGCAAATTACTGATTGGAGAGAAGCTGTCAGTTCCGGGAATACCGGAGGAGACAGTTGACGCGCCACCACAGGGCAAATCAGCATGACGCAAGGTACAAACAGTTGGTCAACCAACAGAGAGGAAGAGAGAGACAAAAAGAAGATATTCTACTACTAAAAGTGAACTTGTCGGAGTGAACATTTTGTTTGGAAGCAAACAAACAATGCAGTAACTTGCGCGAGAGATGAGCAGCACCGATGCTTGAAACTGCTCCCGATGCGTATGCCAGCCTGGGTCAAAAGACGGGACTAGATTTCTGTGCTTAAAGCCTCGGTAGTGTTGGTTTGCCGGAGCTTTGCGACATCAAGGCGTCTCGCACGTGGCAGTTTGGGCACAGATGAGAGGTGAACCTTCAGGCGCGTGCGAACGAGAACATGGTCAGACCCGTGGACGTTACCAGTTTCGGCACCTCGCATCGACCTGCTATCGTGGACCCAGCTGCGAGACCGTGAACCAACTAGAATTTAATCGATCTGACTGGCGGTACGGCCATCGTTCGAATACCAAGTCAGTAGGTGTTTGTGACGATGCTGAAAGCATGTGTTGGTAACAAACAGTCGGTTCTGTTCGGCAAACTGCAGCATCCTCTCACCATTGTCCGTTCGAGAGCCAAGCCCAAAACGACCAAGGTGGCTGTTTGTCGGGTCACCGGGCCCAGTCCGGCCATTCCAGCCCCCGGCAACAATTAGCAGATCTCGACGAGGGAGTCGTTCAGCTAGCTCCTGCAGCTGCGAGTAGAAATTATCTTTCTCTTGCTGCTCAGCCGCCGACGTAGGTGCATACACAGATACGACCGAGATGATCGTAAAATGGCCTTTTAGTCGAACATAGGCTATTCGGCCGTTGACTGGTTCCCATGCTAGTAGTGCACGGTTAGCTTCTTCTGAGAGGGCAATAGCCACACCGTGTCTACCAGATGAGTCACTCGGACCACTGTGATACAAGGTGAGATGGGAATCGACCCCCGGGATTTTGATTTCTCGGGCGCCTGAGTCGGGGAGTCGGACCTCTGACAAGCAACAAAAATCCACGTGATATTCATGGAGACTGTGCGCTGTCAGACTTTGAGTACCAGGTTTCAGAAATGCTCGCACATTCCAGCATCCAATACCAAGAGTCCGTTTTTTGTTTAGCAGTCCAGCTTGCACATTATTCGCCCGCACCACCGGACAAGGGTTGCGGAGCGCGTCGGTTCCCGCGGACGCCGTAGCATGGGTCGTAAAATCGTAAGTTGACATGTTCATGAGGTTTCTTTGGAATTTTGAATGCAGGCGGGTCCGTAACGGCCGCTCGGATTCTTTGTTCGAGGTTGTCTCCTCTAGCACTTTGGCCTAAGAACCTAACCACAAGGCAGTGGTGTTGGTGGCAAGCAAACCTATTTAATGGCGGTTCACGTTCGCCATGTCACAGTGTCGTCATTGGGCCTTGCGGCATTTTATAAGGCAGTCGGTGCGCCAGACCTCAGCCCACCGCACCCTGTTAAGACTGTCGCTGCTGCGTCCGCGACTGCTTATTCGCCAAACCCGGGAGCCTGCTTATTTCGCAACTAACCTTTCACTGAAGGCCATTTCACCATCTGCCACCTGTAGCTAGGCTAACGGATAATTCGTCTTCCTGGGTAACCCGCAAGGCCACTGTAGAAATGGAACACAGTCCCCAAGGTGGTATACCAGAGAGCCCGTAGTGACCCTGTAGCGTCTCCCGCTTCCTTCCGCCACCTTCAACATGAGGTCACGTGATTGCAATCCACACAGCAAGACACACTGGACTGACCTCACTCCCTCCCCCACCTCCCACAGAGACAACAGCAGGCAAACAACCTGTCGTCGGAGGAGAAACTGACGAAGGAGCAAATACAGGTCTTACAGCACGAAAATTCATGCAATACGGCTGATGCTAAAATTGCAGACAGGACTGCAGAAGGGGAGTCATTCATCAAGTAGACGGAAGCAACGGAGGAGACCAAGAACTCTATCCGTTGCCCGTTATCGTCCCTCCTTATGGCTCATCAACCGCGAGGATTGCTCCCCAAGGTCGAACGCATTGCACTGAGAGCACTCAAGACCGACCGGGACATCGTCATCCTTCCAGCTGACAAGGAAGGTTCCCCCGTCGTATGAGACGGGAAAAACAACTTTCAGAAAGCCCAAGACTTGCTGGAGGAGCTTCATTTTTATTTTCCATATGAAAACAACAGCCCCCCCCTTTAAAGGGGCTGACACGCGAAATTAATTCGACTCTGTTGACATTAGGGAACACTTTCGTCTGACCGACGCATGGCGAGAGTGCAAGAAACGACCTTGGCCTACTTCTATGGCCTTCCCAAGGTCACAGGGAGGGCGCTCCTCTTCAACACATAGTATCGCTGAAAAGCACTCCAAAGTACAGCCGAGCGAAGTGGTTGTTTCGGCGTCTCAAATTTATCCCTGCTGATTTGGACACCATGGTCTAGTCATCAACACAATTATTGGAGAAACTTAAAGGGATATGTCTCCTGCCAAATGAGGTCATGGTTTCCTTTGGACACGCCCGAAAGCCGCAGCTTCTGAAGTTCTATCTCAGAACGAACTTCACGCTTGACGGAACAATCTACGAGCAAGTGAAAGGAACACCAATGTGTTCACTGATTCCGGGACGCGAATAGAGTCACTGGTCTGCGAACACCGCAGGCCGCAATTCGGGGCGTGGTATGTGGAGGATACCTTTGTGATCATCGAACGGGATTAGGTACTCACGTTGAAAGAACATATAAATAGCCTTTTCCCGAACATACAATTTACGATGGATGTGGAAGAGAACAGCCAGCTGGCCTGTCCGAATGGCCTCGTCTGGTGGCTTAGAGAAGAAAGTACTCAGGAGTCACAAATACAATGCAAGTACTGAACGTCAACAGCAGCCACCTAATCAGCCACAAACGCAGTTGCGTATGGACGCACTGCAGTGAATTGGAAGACAAGGTTGACGAAATGCAATATCTTCGACAGGTGTTCAAAGAAAATGGATACCAGTACCACTTCGTCCACCAGTGGCTACGCAGGCAAAATGAGCGTCAAACTCCAAGTTTTGGTGAGTGACTCCGTAAGTCAAAAAGTCTCGGGCTATCAGCCGCATTCTCGCACTACTTAGAGTTAGAATCGCACACAGGCCAGAGGCAACCATAAGGCGTTAGTTAATGAAACCAAAGGACTCACAGTCAAATAAAGAAACGCTTAGAATCCTTTATCGAACCTGGGACAGTTTCGAGAAACTAGAAGAATTCTGAAGACGCGAATGGCCGAACACGCAACAGCAGTGCGGCGAAATGACGCCAATTCTCATGTTGCGGCTCATTTTACAAGACCCGAACACACTATTAAGTTCGATGAGATCGTAGTATTCGCGAGATTTGACAGCAGTGTGAGCCGCGAATTGCTTGAATGATGGTTTACGGGCCCCTAGTCTATAAAAAAGCACAATTGCCTATCATACCCATTATGGATGCTGGGGTCCAGTTTGGCCAATACAATTCGCCACTCGGGGAGCGCACAGACAAACGCGTCTTTTAAAGGCCAGTGCCAAGGAGCCAGATGGCCGGACAATCACGGGGGATGAACGTTTAGCAAGTGACGATCCTCAGGCTGGCCATCACGTAATTAGCATACCAGTGGGCAACTATTTTTTGACAGGAGGAGCTATGTCTTTTCATGCGTATGCGATAGCACAGCAACTGTATCCCAAAAATATTCTGCAACTTCCTGTGTTTGAACAACCCGTTTCCGTTACTGTCACTGATGATGTATTTACGATGGATTTCGAAACGTCAGACCAATAAAATTCTTGTCACAGCCACCACATCGGCTTATTCTTTGTCTCAGTTACGTTTTGGAACTGGTATTTTCGTTTTATTAGCAAGTAATTCGATAGTTAAGCGTTAGAAGGACAGTTGACAGTTAAAGTCCACCTAGTGTAGCACCAACCTTACGGTTATAACGCCATGCCAGCCGTCTGCGTCAAATCTTGACACTGGGCACAGATGCGTGCGAGGGTGTACCTTCACTGAAAACTAGCTCACGTGCAAGTCACGATACCTGCGCCAGCATGCTTTACAGCACAGGGTAGACCTTATCGGCTTAGCTAAATGACGCCTGCGTAAAAGCAAACTGCGTCTCGAAAAAGAAAACGAGACTGGCAATTCATTTTTTCGGTGTCAAGAGAACTTACACTATGTATGATGTTCGCTGATCAGTAGTGTTCCACAAGCACTCCTGAGTCTCACCGGTCCATATGTTTTCGTAGATCACGTCAAAACCTAGTAACATAGGAAAATGTAAGGCAAAAGACAGGTGATTCACACAAAACTACGCAAAACCACACCGAGTTCACGACATTAGGCCTTTTAAATAATAATATATAGTACGTAGGACACAGTCGTCCGCCTCTGGTGTCTTTGGGGGTCTCTCTCGAGCCACACCGCAAGGCAGCTAACGATATAGGCCGAAGATATGAGACACTAGAATGACTATTTCTGGCTCAGTAGCTGTTATCAGCCAGTCAAACACAAACCCAAGTGATGCTCCACCCGATCTTCGAACCCGAAAACTTGTTAATTAGAAGTCCAACACTCTAACCGCCACCTATATCATTAGCGGCGTTGAAGGTACGAGGACATGCACCGAATTATATTGAGACTGACGTTTCGGACACTTGTGCGGTTCCACCATCAGCGTAACTATGTGAGTACTCCTGGTTGCCGTGAATGTTTCGGCCATGCCGCATGCCTGGCATTAGATTCGTGTCCTACGCACGAACTTTGACCTGTCTGTTCCCTGCCTGTCCTGGCCAGCGGTTAATCGCACGGTCAACGAGCAGCGAGCAAACAGTTCAAAGTTAGTGCTTTGGGCACGGATATAATACCCGGCATGCGGCACGACTGAAACAGCCACGGCAAACAGGAACAAGCACCGAGTTACTCTGGCGATGGAACCAAGGGTATTCGAAACGTCATTCTCAATATAATTCGGCCCATGTCTTCGTACCTTTTTCTCTGTCTTTTTCGGGGGATGATGAAAACGATAGGATATCTGGACTTCGAATATTCACGCATATAATAACTATTCATTTATTATTTTAAATCATTCGTTAGTGAGATTTCTGTTCACCCACAACAGGTATACACTTTTTTACTTTTAAAGTACACTGAAAGGTGAGTCATTGCTGCCTCGGAGTTGTGGTAGAGTTATTCCAGACCTAGGACCTCGATAGACCCATTTGGAAATGGATTTCCGATGGAATAAGTCATTTTGGTGAACGAATTAGTAGAAGCATGCATCAAAGCAAGCACAATCTCACATCCCAAGACTTCATGAATCATGAACTAAAAACGCTCCTACGTAGATGTATTCATGATGGTTGCAGTTTAAATAGTAGCGTTACGTCCACAGCGCAACTACGACCTAAAATAGCTTGGCGGAGATAGATGCTTCCGAAATCGTTTACGTTGATCTGCCGGGAGTGGTCGAACGCAGAAGACAGGCCAGAGCCGACCATTTTATCCTCGTGATTCTACGTAAAAGTAAGTGGGCTTAAGTTTTCCCGCGGACGGCATTTCTGTAGTGGTCGCTAGCGGCCACTGTTGGAACCCATGGCGGCTGACTCATCAGGCCAAGGCTGCAGTCACGGTGACTGTCCCCTGTCCACCTCACGCCAAATGTCCGGCGTGACCTACTAACACGCCCAATCGCGGCTGTGCCCATACCGCGGCGTGATCTCGCGCGGTCTGACCAATTACCATCAAGGCAAAGACAGCTAAAGGTGGTCGCTCGAATATCTGCCGCTATACGTCAATCCGGACCCGACCCGACTAGGGAAGAGATGCACTATTCTGCGAGTCAAATCACCTACGTTCTATTTTTCAGTCCTTCTGTACATAATAAACTCTTCCTACTACGTTGGCCTTCCCAGGGCTTCACTCCTCTCCTAAAGAACCGGACCTGGAAGATCGCAGCCGTTAGGGTTAACTCCATTGGCCTTAACACCACGCGATAGTCACACCCTCCCGTTCGAGTGCTTCAAAGACATCACTTGAAGGCGGATGTCCATTTACCTTAGTCTTTTTTCGCCGTATTATTTGTTTTCACGCAGGTTGTAAAATATAATAATTTGTATTAAGGGAGCCAGAATAAATGCACTTATTATCCGACCCTACATTTTAAGAGCTAAGGTACAACCGAGCTAAGGTATGATTAGGCAAAAAGAGCCACTTCGTTCGCCGTTGACTTTAATCGTCATAGGAAGAAGGATTCTACGATGGGTAAGTTATCAGTAATCTTGCAACATATTCCCAAAGTCTGTACTGGTGATGTGTTACACAAGGCCGAAATCACAAGCCAATACACGCCACACCTAAGTGCTGGCACGTTCATCTTCTTTACATAAAGAACCCGGGATTCGCAGTGGCCGCCAGCGGCCAGTGTGGGAACTCGCGATCGCTTATTCGTCGAGCTGTTGCCCGCAGAGGTTGTAGTCGCGGCGACTGTCCCTAGCACGCGCTCTTGCGTGAACCACCGCACCCTGTCCACCTCTCCTTAAATTTCGGGCGCGACCTACTAGCAAGCCCAGTCTCAGCTGCGCCCACGCCGGTGCGTAACCTCACGCGGTCCAACCAATCACCTTCAAGGCTGCATAAGACCAAGACAGCTAACAGTGGTCGTTCGGATGAATGTCGCCAGATATGACTTCGGATCTGACTCGACTAGGGAACGAACTGCACTGGTTGGGGCCGAATCTCCTTCGAACTATTCTTCCAATCCCTCTGTACAGAATAAAATCTTTCTACAACTCTGGCCTTCACGTGACTTCTCTCTCCTCTTAAGGAACTGGGTCTGATAGATTTAAGCTGTGAGGGTTAACGTTATTAACGCTTAACACCCCTCAATATATCCATGCAAACGAAATAACCATGCAGCAGGGAAACAGAAGCTTAACCTCGACTGCGTTTGCAGCAAAGGAGAATTAGGGGGTAAACTTCCGTACCGGCAAAGGGACGAAGACCCTCCCAGCTTCTCGCTGCGTATGATCGAAGGCCACATATTTTCCAGGTGTGTGGGAGAAAGTCTTTGTGAGTAGCGATTTTGTCCGACAGGACTCTAAAAAAAGAGGCATCAGATAGGCACCAAACAAGGCTTTAAACAAACGTGCAAAGAGCTCGATTATGACAACCGAAATTTTGCCTCGAAATGAACATGCGGGCGCCTGGAGCTATCAAAAACAGTTAGAGCGTCAAAGCATTTACCTACACAGTAAAGGACATGCACTGACTGGAGCCGGACGTTTGGCAGCACGGTCTAGAAGCGACAGTAAAGAGGCCTGAAGAGGACTGGCAGCCAGTTCATGTGCTTCAGCGTACACTTCAAGAAGCTGTCAGAAGTAAAATGTAACGGAGCGAGACTCACCCTGGAACACTGTTCCCCATAGCGACGACCCAGGGAGACTACACCGTTTGTATCACACATTAACAAACAGCCCTCCTTCAGCAGCCTGACAAACACGTCGGGCGGAATCAGGCGCAAACAGGTCCCAGCTAAAAACCAAGTGCGTGAGTAGAGGAGGTAAGGGAGGATGAACCTACACATAAAGGCAAACGGGTGGGCAGCAAACAGGTTGATCATTTGTTCGCGCAGTTTACCCTCCTCCGAGAAGGTAGTAAGGATGAAGAGGTATGCTGCCCTCAATTCCTCCATAGCGGCGCCTGCTTCGGCAGAATCTAGCTTAAAGCCAAACGCCTGAATCTTCTGGTTCAGCACCTGCTGACAGGCCTCGGGGAGAAGCGGCACTTTGAGTTCGCGGGCCAGTTCCAGATAGGTTGTTATGGGGACTGCAGGATCCAGAGACATGGAGTACAGAAAGTCAAGGAGGATTCGAAAACGTTCAGCGTTCATCGAGGGCAGGGCTAGCGCGTAGGGCGGACCTGATGCAGCACCAGCAGCAAGAAGTTCAGCCAGGTGCCCGGAAGTGGCGCAAACGAAGGCGTGAGCACGCACCGGAGTGGGGTTGGAGGCACAAGTTATGGTCACATCCGTCATCACGTCTGTTTTATAGAACTCATAGAGCCTTGCATGAAGCTGGCCTAAGAGGGAGAGAAAGAGAGCAAAAAAGCAAGCATGTCTGGGTAAAGTAGAAGGTGAACACTTACGAATGTGATCCAAGCTGACCTCCTGGCCAGCAATCATTTTCTAAAATAACAGAATGAAACCTTCTGTATGTGTCTTGAATCTTGCAGAATTCACTAAAAGCCAAAACTACTCGCTTTCAAAGTCAAAATATAGAGGATGTAGGGAGAGGCAGAGGGTTCAACAGAAAGAGTTTGAAATTGTGGGCGGATTAGTGTTTTTAGGAAAATTGAATAAATAAGGTTGATTTTCGTCAAGTTAAGGGGCGAAAAATTCGGAACAAAAACACAGATGTACGTAATTGCACACAAAACTAACGTCAAAAATACTGAAAAGCTCTAACAAGCCTTTAGAAAAGGAATGCGATGACTGCTAAGAAACAGAAAGTCTCGCAATTTTATCTGCACGCTAAACTGCAGGTTTTAAAATACTAAAATGCGGAATTTGGAGGGTAAAGAGAAAAGGGGGGATTTATAACGACGAAAAACAATTGATAGGCATAATTTCCCTTCACAATTTAGATGTAAACGAAAAAAGTATGCAGGTGCTTACTTGTTTGTCTGAACGTTGTTTTTTCCCCTTGGGATTCTCCATCCGTGTGTTGGAACGTTTGATGAAGTTCATGAAAGCTACAGAACAGAAAAAACAAAAACTTTTTTACTGCCAAACAGGTTTTACTTTTGGGGTGCGGCTGCATTTGGGCATTTTGTCTGATGTTGGCGACAAAATCTAACACCATTGAATTGGCACAGTCTTTACAGACGCCAATGTTGGTGGCGAAACACTCCTCTCGATTTTATGCAGGAATTTCGGTTAAGTTACTAGGCGGAATGCCCTGATTATGTTTCGGGGGTTATCAAGCAGGCTAGTATGCATTTAGGCTGCTATTGAGACCATTCTGGTCTCGCACGGATATCAGCTTACGTACTAAGCTAGTAATATACTGAGTATCCATCAGACCGGTGTTTATATATGCCCGCAAAACATGGCCAAGCAGAAAGGAAGACATTCTTTGGCTTGAAGTCTTTGATCGTTGGTGTCTTCGACGCCTCTTAAGAGTCTTCTGGTAGGATAGAATTTCCAATGTCGAGCTACACTGCAAATGTTTAAAACTACCAAGTTTAGCATTATACATCCGAAATCGATGATTACAATGGTTTGACCATGTCCCGCGCAAGCCATTGACGGACCTCTGCGGATTGGTCGTGAACCCCTCTCGTAGTGCAAACTAAAATACTGACAGGGCTCAACACTGTCAAGTCGGACGTCAAACGGATGGGCTTCGTGACCGTTTACAGCTCGCGATACTGGAACAAACAATGGGTTAACATCTGCAAAGAGCCCGCTTCCGATCACTGTTAATGGGCCAGCGCTATCCGTGAAGCCGATTTATCCAATAATAGGAGCTAATGGGGTCAAGTACAAGTAAGCATGCCATACGCCCAAGAGGCCGAGGAGCATGTGAGGACTCGAGATCCATCTCTAAGCGTGTCGTGAGTTAAACATCATTTTAGGTCGTTTTCTGCCTTATATCAACTTCCCTGCAAAAAACCGAATCCGGCCGTAAAGGAGGGCTAGTGACAGACCAAGTCCTCTACCTTAAATGATTAAGATTTACATTCTGTCTACCAGCAACCGCAGCCAATTTTGAGGCAACAACATGGAAGGTGGCTTGAAACCGAAAGTAGATGTGAGAGAAGAAAAACTGCGCGAGTCGCCGTCCCCATACTTACTCTGCTGTAATGTAATGAAGCAGAAAATTGAGCGATCGGAATGGACTGAGGTTGGTTTGGCCCTGATCCTAGATGGAAATTGTGCGTCAACGAACATGACGGTTTTTCCTACAATTTCTGACTCTGAATTCTTCCCCGCTTTCAGTTCTCCGCAGATTTCCTCTAGCACCAGCATCTTTACGACCCCACACGCAGGTACCGACAGCAGTGCGATCACAACCTGTCTCTGACTGGTATCATTATATTATATCCCACACCAACCAGATTTTTTGTGCAGTTCCTTACTATTCCGTTGTAGCTTAAATTTTTCTTTTGTTATTCTACGATTGAGTATAAGATCGATTTTATGTGCTACAAGCCCGTTTTCTAATTACATCTGGACCTCGAATATTTGCGCATATTAATTATGCCTATATTTGCGTGTTTGTTGCGGTGTTTAACGGTTTAACCCAACTTCACAAAATCGAAAGGCTATTTTATGTCATCTATTCAACCGTGTGGGCGAACTCTGGTGTTAGCAGCTCCTAAACTGGAGCAAGAGATAAACAGTTTCAGAAACAATAGAACTGTTATATCGCTTCATTCGGCTTCGCGAAGCAGAAACCGCGAGGACTCCGTTCGAGATCGGAACTCAAAGCGAAGCCAAATTAAAATGTCTGTCACGTTACTTAATAATCGAATATGATACCAAAAACCCGGCAGTTGTTTAGAGGCCTACCCCTTGTGGTGGTTTCCATTTAGGGTAATTTAAACAGCGCCATCGAAGGTCACAGCACTGGTTGTTTGTATGGTAAGCCCCAGTGATAAATAGGACATTTTAACTCAGATGGTTCAAACTCTATGACTTTGCTGCCTTACGCATCCCGCATGATTAATTTATTCAGGTCAGTCTTTCAAGTGGCTTCAAATGGGGTAGGCTCGATGTCAATGGGTATGTCTGCTCCAGCCGATTGACCGCGGAGACGAGAGAGCTCAAGATCACGCAGGCAAAGCTGCACAACTTCTGAAACACACTTGGCGTGCAAAACTACCCCAGTGGCAAATCTCTAGAGATCTCTATCGCAGTTTTTTTGCTCTACCGGGCCGTTCTGTGTCGCCACGCAAACGTACACACCAAAAGCGCGCGCGCTAACTGTTAGGTTTTCCTACCCCGCTCGACGCCTGCACAGCCTTCGTATGGCAACGGAGTGCACGCAGGCGTTATAAGCAAAATTAATCGATCATTCCCATGAGGCGCGCTGCTTTGGCAGTAAACGACACCTGATCACGCCTGTCAGTTAACATAACTGGTACCCGGCTGCGCGAACGCTGCCCTCCTCCTACCAGCAATTCCACTAACTCCTCCCCCTTTATTTCGCACTCGCTTGCGCACGCACCCTGGCCATCGGGTAGGGAACGGTATGGCTGCGGGTTCGGCGGGCAAATGCACTCTTCACACGGTCGGAATTCGGGTCAGATGTGGTTTGAGTATTTTTGCATAGAAAGCCGGGCGGCCACGACGGGCCAAACTGCTATAGACCGTTGGACCGGCTCTATTGATTTTCTGAATGCTACGGGACGTGGTGCGCGCGTGCGAGTAACACGCGCGCCTGGCCGTACGCGTATAGAGAGAAGCACTGACGATAAGCCAATCACCTGACGAAGTACTATAATAAACTTTTTCACCTACTGATGAGGAACATGGCTCTAGAGTAATGCCACTATGTTTCCTGGCAGCTTCCTGGTAAAGAAAAACTACCTCTGCATAGCTATTTTTCCAAAAATACACTGTTTCTGTCAATTTCGTCTTACCTGACTTGCTATTTGGGGAAACTTCTCCTGTCGCCACTACTACCTACAAGAAATCCAGCTCTTATCCTAAACCAGACCTTTTACTTAAGTGTTCATCTTAATAAAACGGCACTACGAATAATCTCTAATGACAATTTGGACTCGAGTCAACCTTGCATTGAATACGAATGTACGATAATTTTAATGCTAATTATATCTGGGATTCGCGTACGGGTCGCCTTAATTTAGATCTGAATATGTGATTCTTTTTTCATCCAGACTTCAGGAACCAGGAGATATGGCTCCTGCTGGCATAAGCGCTCGAGTTGTCGGCTCCTATTAATTTCTGTGTAATATATTACGGCAATGAGGCATTGTTTTGTAAAACCATTCAAATGGCTACAAAATTTATGTCGACGCTCGAAAATGCGAATGTGAAACGATACTGGATTTGATTCATTGCCTGCACCGCGTGTGTACTAGTTAAAAAAGGTTCGAACACTACACGTTATATTTGTTATATAAAATGCTGTGCAAATCTGTGAGCAAAAATCAAATAAATGATCTAGTCTGCTGCAGTTTACGACTATTTTGATGAGCCAGGTTGCCCATGTAACGCGTATTTCTGCTGTATGCCTGAAACAGATAGAGAAGAAAATTGGTAACTTTGAAGATGGCATATTCTATTAATTGGATTTATATGAACAAAATCGAACTGCAGTAGTGTTCATAGTATAGCCACCACATGACATCGTGCAGCACATGCGAACCACGGGTCCTCTTGTGTTTTCCCGGCCACACCGTCTCATGCTTGCACGTCTTGCTACCACCAAGGTCCAGTTACAGACATGCTCCAGATGGGCATCATCTGTCATTCTGAAAGCGCATGGGCCTCTCACCTCATTGTGGTCGCATTCACCACCACTGGTGATTGGCAACCTTGTGGCGACTAAGGGGTCCTTAAAAATGTCACTACCCAGGATCATTTCACTGTTCCGCATCTTCAAGAAGTTGCTGGTGCCTTATTTGACAGGTATTGAAATTCGATCTGGTCCGTGCCAGCACCAGATACCTACAAGTCCAAAATACGTTTCTAATACGGCCGTCACCAAACCATATGATTTCTTTCGGTTCCTGCGCTTGGACTCCGCGAATACTCCCAAAACTTTAAGAGGTTTGATTTCTTCCCTTTCTATATTTCTACATTTATGACCTTCGGTAGCTTTTTCTGTCTGAGGTCAATAATCTATTTTTAGATTCCACTCGTGCACTCCCTGTCACGTTTGACGAAGTTCGCAACGTCACCCAACAGAATCCATTGTTGAGAAAAGTCATTAAATACCACCGCAGCTAGTGGCCTGCACAAATTTCTGGTAAATTGCAACAGTTTTACCAACGACCAACTTCTCTCTCTACCGTTAACGATTGTGTACTTTTCTACGATCGTGTTGATGTCCCACAGAAACTACAAGCCAGAGTTTTAAGACAGTTCCACACGGGGCATCCAGGCATTTACCGCATGAAGGCTCTCGCTCGCAGTTATGTGTATTGGCGTCACATGGACCAACAACTGGAACAGCTGGCCCGCTCATGCACCAAATGCGCTCTCGCATCAAAGACGCCAGTGAAGACCACACTAAAGCCGTGGCCTGTGTCACAAGCCCCATGGTCCAGGGTCCACCTAGATTATGCTAAACCGCTCAATGGCCAGAACTTCCTCATTGCCATTGATGCATACAGCAAATAACCGGAAGTCATGCTCGTAGAACGCGCGACATCTGGAGCCACAATCAACACTTTTCGGCGACTTTTCAGCAGATTTGGTTGTCTAGAAATCTTGGTGAGCAATAATGGAGGGCAGTTTACATCCGCCGCCTTCGACCAGTTCTGAAAGCAGTCCGGCATTAACCACGTGCGTTCGCCACCATATCACCCACACTCCAATGGACAGGCCGACCGGTTCGTCGAAACTTTTAAGCCAGCTCTCCAAAAGTCAAAGGGGGAAGGACGAAGGAAGATGTCCTAGAACTATTGCTGCTGAACTACCAAGCCACGCTAAACCCTAACCCAAACGGTGTCTCCCCTGCAGAAGCTTTGATGCAGAGAAAGCTTCGCACACCATTTGACTTCATCCGTCCACTGACATGCGTTGGTGTTGGTTATGACGGAAATGGAAATGCAATTCAACTGACGCCACGGTGCAAAGCAACGATTATTTCAACCACGCCAGATGGTGCTTGCAAAAGACTATAGGAACAATCAAGAAAAGTGGACGCTTAAACGTGTCCACAGGAAGTGTGATGACGTTGCCTACGAGATTCAGGTTGGCTCGGACATTTGAGTGCGCCATGCCAATCAGTTGAAACACACTGAATGCACTGACATACCACAAGCCATCCCTGATTAATCATTGAAACTACTATTGGACACATTTGACTTGCTGAAACCCACAGTTCGAGCAGCCAGCCGAACTCTCGAAGCCTCCAGACGGCCTAGCCGAAAAAAGATGCACACTGTTCCGTTGTAGTTGAACCCACACCTAAAATCTTACGATTTTGCCCAAACAAGGTAGGAGTCAGGGGCCAACTTGATGGCGTGCGCAAACAGCCCTGACGAAGAGTTGCCACAGCAACCGATCGATTCACTCAGTCACAATGCACCCGATAACGCCATGCAGGTGCGACCATCGCAGGACGCTAACACAGCTGTCACGTTACCAAGCGCTTCACCCACTCAAGTGCATTATGCGACGTATCGCTCAGACTAGCCCGTCAAATCCCATGACTCACTAGCCAATGAATTCATGTCCTTCCTGTGACTACAATCGAATTGGCCCAACTTGTACATTCGCATCCGCTTGCTTTAAAGTATGCTGTGCTAGGTTTTTCCAAGACTTCGGCTTACTGTACACTCTTGTCGTTGTCCTTCGTTGCTCACACGAGGCGTTAGTCAGGTGGGAATATGGCAGCTTTTGGCCACCGTTATAACAAGTTCCACCGCTGGAAACATGCAGCATCTCGCAATATATCACGTCTCCATGCAGATTCCCACGAAGTGTGCTTGAGTTGAAATTTGGCATAAGTTGAGCCATTTCAAGTGAACATGCGAGTCTCAGGAAGTAATTGAAAAGAAAATGACTCGATCGCTGGGATAATACGTTTATTCGCCTGACGTTTCGACATCCGTCGTGGATTCATCATGAGAGGCATAATCACAAAATAGTAGCAAAATTGGGAAAAACGTGTACAGTCATTACTGCAAACAAACATAGACAATAAATGGCAATTACATTCTTGCGCGTTGATTTGTAGCTGGATGGCATGTGGGCTCTGACCTGCTGAAGTTTTATCACCCGTGGTGAACTTGGGCGTGATGATTGCTCGGCCATATGGACCTCCGGTGTTGGCGTGGGATGAGATGGTGGCCTGTCGACTTGCTTTGGCCAAATTGAGTCTCAGCACCAAATATGGATTGGGCAAATCGTTGCACTTGTTTATAGATTGGGGCCCGTGAACCATGATTCAAGTAATTCTCGACTCACCCGATTGTAACTGAGCAATTATGGAAAGGGCTTAAAATTTAGCTGGCCACCCTCGATGCAATATCAGTTGTCCTCTGTGGCCCCTACGAGCCGGCTCGTAGTTCTGTCAGTTCAAAATCCTTGGGGCAATTCAGCGAAATGAAAATTATAGCCGGCTGTTTTATCTTATTCTTAATTACATCCAAAACCATAGACTGTAAGGCCTTCAGAGAGGGTACATTATTATCGTCCCAACATTTATGAAATGCATATCAAAGACAAGCTTTGCCTATCCGGGGATCGCAAGGCCTTCTTCTTTCCTATCTACACACGTACCTGGGATGCCAACATTTACCTCAAGTTGTATGTCCCGACGTGATGGCACGATTTAAACAAAACGTTCAAGAAGCAGTCCATCAGGCAGTTTGGATGCGTTTGTAAATAAAAGAAGGAGAAAAATTAATATAATCAGTCGGTAAATTCTGGGTTTTATTTCGCACATGGTCATTCAGGTAAGCTGCTCCATTTTCCGTCGTCAGTGCCTTCATCTGCAAACTGCTGCGTACGCCCAGGTGGCAAACTTTACAAAGACCGCGATGCCAATCGATAGTTTTTCATCGGTATCTAAAATTTTTATGAACTTTTCGTTGTTTAAAGCAAGGTCATTTAAGTTGTTGATCGTGTTCTAAAACTCTATTTTTTTTTATTGTTTCAGTTTTGTGGTAACGTTACATCAATTTCTTTCACTAAGTGTTGTTCCCCGTAATGTGTCTATCCAGACTTTTCAGATTGTTTTCTGAAGGTTCCAATACAAGCCAGGGTGCTTTAAATTGCAAGAAAGAGGACAATTTGGAACTTATTAATATATTTCACCCTTAACTGCTGAATTCCACAGTTGGCATCCAAATGTCTGTTGTGTTTTACTAGACCGAAGTTCAAACGCGAAAGATAATATTTCCGTTGATCATAATACGAGATGGTCTATTTGTGCCGGTAGGGCAACTTTCTTGACAGAACTCACTGAATACGCACTCCAAAATAACGAAGACCTAAACACATGTGAGTGCGGTCCAGGTGGCACTTTCGTTGACATCTCGAAGTTAGCAGTATGCGAAAGTGTGGGAGAATTCACGAGCAGCAGAATTCTTCTCATAGCGGAGTGTGATAAGAGGGAGACTGTCGATACCGACGCAGGTAGATCATCACCACAGTTTCAGGCTCATTCAGCCCATCATAACTGACCTTTGTTTGCTCCTGCCACCAGCAAGACACACACATTAGTACATCATGTAAAATAAGCCTGGTTTATGCCTTATGACCAACAGTCTATTTGTAACTGCATTAGCGTAAGAATAACTGCAATCTATTGCCTTTTCAGCTCGCTCACTCAACTCATTATTTTTTCGAGCACCCATGTGGTACCGACAGTTGTAAAGTATTTAGACGGTAGCATCACACACATACTTACCTATCGGTGTGCGGGTGCACGTTCACAGTCGCACACTCGTGCAGGGCAGGTGGGTTATAATGTGTTTTTGTGCTATTGTCTGACGTAAAGTCTTTGCATACACCCCGAGGCTTAATTAAGTCATGAATAAGAACATAAATATCTCCTAGGGTTAGCTTTCAACTAGTTTTGTGATTGAGTGTATCTTGGCGATAGTCCCGTTAGGCGCAGTCCGTACTGTAGTCCTAGACTTGATTGAAGCATGCTGTGCCGATGCAACCAAACAAATCAACAGTGGCAAACAGGTTCGCGTTTCTGAAGTGCTAGTGCAATGTTATCAGGACTGTATCATACTGCAATATTTGGTACGCATCTTTAACTATAATTTCGAGTCTTCACAATTTGATGGGTCACCCCACAAACCAGGGTTTGGTATCAGAGTGAAGCAAATCTGCTTGTAAGCCTTGTCTGCCTTTTTCCCGTGAGCCATAAAATCCACCTTGAAAAAGTTTTGTGTCAGGCAACTAAGAATGCGCTTTCTATTTGGACTTGTGCGCATTGAATCTGATAAAATGTTCCCTCCCCATATTAAATGTTCCAACAAATGCAACAATTTTGCAATTTTATAAAGTCTCAAAACAGTAACTAGAATAGATGTGGTGATTAGAATGAGTTTTTGCATCATTATTCTGCCTACAGTCCTCAAACGCACCCCTAGGTTTTATGAAATCACGAATAGGAACAGGCATGACAAAATGCGATTTTGACAGTCCGCATCTGGGACGGATGTTTGAGGTTCTGAGTCGAATCCGCGCGGGCAGTTTAGTTTGCGAAGTGCCTTAATTCTTTTTCAAAGCATTGAGCGCACACTAAAGTGTAGACCCGTTTGGATTTAGATATTACCATCCCTACGAGTTGTTAGCTCAAGGATGTACCGTAATAATAGCACGCGACATCACCCACTTAGCATATGGTGACGTATTGCTAGTGCTGTTGAACAAGAACCCGTTAATGTCGCCTTCTTCAGCTTTTTGCCTGTTTGATTTTGACGCCGCATCTGTGTAATTCCTTCATATCTCTCCTCGGGTTATTCCTGTTTTCGTGTTTTTTTTTCGATTTTGAATTTCGCCACTTCCTGCAATTCCATGCCGCCCTGGCTACTACTAACGCCCCACCCTATCACCTGTTTAAATCACTCGTGATAACACAGTAGTTTAGTTTACTACTTTTATTCTACGAATTCTGGGTCCCAAGGCGCAGCATACGTTCTTATTCTAAATCTAGAACAACTCGATGACCATTACAGACCCGTGTTCCAAACCTTTTACGTTTGTCCGAAGCTCCTAATTTTAATCTGCTTAAATGATATACAGTCCTTGTCTTTTGTGGGCTTGGAAATCGAAGGTATATCTTTTATCCCCAGCGCTTTTAGTCAACTATATGTTTTTTCTATACTGTAAGACTGCCTGTTTTCGTGCATTTGAGCCTGCGGGATCCACTTGCTTATATTGACAAATATCGCCTCGTTACCCAAAGTCCATTCGGCCGATGAAGACTAGGGCATTGATGAGACTGAGGACTGAATTAACTCTTCAGTTCGCAGCCTCCAAAGCCCCGCTTTCAGCATGCTTTATTAACATAAAAGCGAGTCAGCTTCTTTCCACAGAGGAGTATGTGTCTAGTGCCGTGTAAACGGAATCACAATGTCGACCACCTGGTTCCCCACTGCTAGGTACTGACCCAACGTCCGAACTGGTCAGCAATCTTATGGGGAACTTGGGCGTAAGTAGCTGCGCCGCGCGAGCCTGCACATATGTGTGCCGCCGCAGCGCAAATAGTGCAAGCATAACACCAATTAATCCCCATGTAGGTCCAGCGCAACTAACAAGCAGTCCCTTATACGGGGGGGGGCATGCAAGTTCCAATTAGCGGCATTGTAGATAAGCTCCCTTTCGAATTGAAGGAGTCCGTGCCCGAACCCTCTGTATTACAATTGAGTGTACAAAGTTTAATTTTTAGGAGACCGTTTGTACCCTGCGAGCGCAGCATTTATGCAGATACCGACCGCCATCTTCTGCATGTTAGTAGGGCGCAATTTACATTCCACAGCCGCAATGCAGGATGCGTTGGCCTCGCTGGCCAACGCAGACGGTAGTACGCTATCCAACTCTCGTAAAATGACCACGTACACTTCCTGTCTCCATAGAATATTCTTTGTACAAGTTGTGTGCTGCGTTTTACGTCCTTCTAACCTTTATCCGTCGACAACCGAGGTATACTAAACCATCCAGAAGGAGGGAGAAGGGAACTTGGGATGTTAATTTTGCATGGAATTCACTTTTGGGCCAAATTTGTGCAAGTCGACGGGCGTGAGTGAAGTGCAGGGTGTGTTTTCTATGAGTAATTTCGACGCCGAATGACGTTGCCAACATCTTTTTCGTGGAGTTGTGTGCGCTCACTTTCCAGCTGCCAAAAAACCCCTTTCGTAATAACGAAATGTTATCCTCTAGTGCAAATTTGGGTGCGCCCTTTTACAGCTATCGTAACTTGAATTGCGTGTTATTATTCAAGAGCCTACGCAAAATGTTTTAGAGGATATTGTACAACTGATATTTAGTGTGTCGCAGATTACGTGCTCTACATTAGACTACTGAGAGCTGGATGGGATCCAACTGTCTTGTTCTAGTTTACCGACAGCGGAGGATTCTTTATATATCCTTATTTATAAAGCAACTCGAAAATATTTCCCTAGCTAAAAATGCTTCTAAAAACTTCACTTTCCGATTGCTCACACAGTTCGCGAATGCCACAAGCTTCCACAGCGATCTTGAACGAAGACGCTTTTGAGACTACTATCAAAATCGTACTGTTTCATGGCGGTCATGGGTGGTTTTAGTGTCTTACTGTCTCGCGGAAATTCTAGACCGTTATCAACTTAGTTCTCCGTAGGATAACATTGACGTAGGGTTTTGAAGTATGCCTCGAACAAGGGACTTCACTGCCTACCGTAAACTCCTACCAATGAGGCGTCGCGGTCTCAGACGCATGTGCTGTAACCGTTTGCGACCTATATCAGAATTGGCGCTACCAGGAGCATGATGGCCGCTCGAAAAAGTGGAAGAATATAGCCAGTTATTGAAGGTCTGCTCAAACTCCCTTTGTACTTACCTGTACTTGATCCGATTAACTCCTGTTCTTGGATGACTCAGTTTCACCGGTCGTGGCGGCCCATTGGCAGAGCATATGGCAGAGCAGCCCCTCTTGACTATGCCTCTCCGACTCCTCCTCCTCGCCGCCGGGATTGAGGCCCACCTGGCGGAGTTCCGGATCCACTAAGGACGACTTGCCTGCCTGCCCATTGGCGGTGATCGGAAGCGAACTCCTCGCAGATGTCAACCCATTGCTTGTCCTATGATCGCGAGCCGTAAACGGTTACAAGGCCCATGCGTTCGACGTCCGACTTAACAGTGTTGAGTCACGTCTTCAGCAGATCGCCATGTCGGCATCTCCAGTTTACACGATGAGAGGGGTTCACGACCAATCTGTAGAGGTCCGTCGACGGCTTGCGCAGGACATGGTCAAACCATGGCGATGCTTGATGTATTATGGTAGACTTGACAGTTTGAAACACCTGCGATATAGCTCAACATTGGAAATTTGATCTTGCCAGGCGACTTCTAGGGGGCAACAGTCAAAGACTACGAGCGAAAAAATGTCTGCCTTTCTGAGTGGCCATATTTTGCAGGCACATACCAACACCGGTCTGACGGTTACTCTGTATATTACTAGCCCAGTACGTAAGCCGAGGTCTGCATGATTCGGTTCCTGATTTTTCTTAAAATTCCCTTTTGAGACTAAAATATACTCATTTTCTTGGATGGCTCACAGTACGAAATGTTATTTATTTCTGGATTAGGCTCGTTGGATCACGCTTTTATTACAAATAATCTGCCCATAGAACATGGCTACAAAAAACATTGGCTTACCGGGAGTTAACTTTTTGTCGCGTTCCTTCCCTAACCCTTACAATGCATTCGCATTCTCCGACACGTTAACTTCTTCCTTTTTGACTCACTAGGAATGGAAAACAGAAGCGGACTTCTGAAAACCTATTCGGCTGGCGAACTGAACGTCCTACGCCCTCTCATTCAACGTAAGTAGTCCAATTACATAATCACTGTCCATCATGCATGCACTCATACCATATGTTTCAGTCATTCGTTTTTCCAATAGCCTCGAGAATCGAAGAGAAACGCCTTCACTAGAACTTTGGTATTTCCTGCAAGTGATCCAAATTAAAATAATATCCTCTTTTACTCCCTTTGATAAGGCGTTCAAATCCCTAGTTTTACTATATCTTTAGGGTCTGGTGGCTGATTCTTAACTAATGCGCATTTCAAAATCTGCCGCCTAGCAGCATCTCCCAGTCGCATGTTTCTATGATCCATTCTTCCGGAAAAAGCTTATGTACGTCTTTCCAATGATGAGTTTTCTAAAGATTGACGTTCTTTTAGCTCAGCCTTGTGTACTATTGTGCTGTCATTGATGTCATCCAACTGGCTCGTTAGTGAATGAAAATATTCATCTGCCCTCATTTTGCTTCTATCAGTGTCCACAGCTCGGCGCTATCTGCACATCGTTCCTCGTTTAAAAAAATACGAACGTCTGGATTTTTTAGTGATCTTCATTCCGTCTAAGCTGATATGCTCCTACTTTATTTTTTTTAAAGGCTGGACTCGGATGCCCGTAGCGATTTTTTGCGAACGTTCACGTCATCGTATCTTCCGGCTCATATATAGGGACGTGGAGCCATGCCTAACGCCATCTTACCGTGCTCACCAGATATCTTGGCCTTTTCTGCCAATTAACTGAATAGTTGATTCTAGTCATGTAGAAGCAGCACTGCTAGTGTGTTGATTAAGGAAGTTCATCGTGGGATCTGCAGAGCACCGGGTTGACCCATCGTAGGCGTTTCTTTAATACTAAGCCCGAGTAGGCGATTCTTTCCTGTCGTGAAAACTATTTCCCTAGATTGTCAAATTGGCAGCAGAGTAGTTTACATCTTATCTAGGCATGGTGCCTCGTCACGCGTGATGACCCGTGGGAAGTTCAATCCCTTTTCTTCGCCAACGCCAGAAGTCGAATAGCGTAGGTCCAAGAACCACTTCTGTGCCCTGCGGTTTTGAGCTGCCCTCCTCCTCGATATCTCAAATTTGGTAACTGCGAGGATAGTATCACTGAGCTCGTGTGGTGGACCACGAGGAACGTGTTTAAACCACCTCAATCATATTTCTTGGATGACCTGGATATCCTTAAGACGTTGTCTCAATGAGTGCTGACAGTCTCATTTGAGAGAAAGTCGTGTGCTTCACTCGAAGGGTGGTCCTCAAGCCACAGTAGTGATCAAACACCTCCAGTTTGCTTTCATCGTCCTCGCGCATAGCCCAGCATTCAGGACATTACAGAAGGACAGACCGAACGGATTACCGTGGCAATTAAGATATCGTCTCGGGTCCATAGACACTTGAGAAAACTCGGTTCAAGAGACAGTGTCATCTGTACTCTGTACATTTGGCAGCAACCTCGCTCCGAGGTATCTGAAAATGTCTACTTCGCCAAGTTGCCAGCCGCCAATCTCAAGAGGTGCCTTCTCTTGGACAGGCATGCAACATGAGAACACGTTTGTCTTCCCAGCGTTTATGGGAAGACATTCACACGTTCATAGGTGGCTGGTAGTGGAACGGCTTTCAGTGAAGGTTAGCTGTGAAATAAGCAGACTCTCAGGTCTGGCGAATCAGCAGCCCCGGGCCAGCAGCGACAGTGCTGTTGCTGAGTTTCGCGGTAATCGGATTAGGGAATAAGAGACCCGACTTGCGACAACCCTTTGAACCTCGGTGGAATTAATGGCTTTCAGTGGCACATCTTTCTAAATGCAGTCGACAATTTAACCGTTCAATCGAGTGGCGACGTTTGCGGTGAGTGTATGCAGTTATTTCCCGCGAACACGTAGCAGAGCCTTTGCAATGCGCAATGAAGAAGAATGCTATATTGAGAATTTTACAAACCTGAATTTTCAGCAAAAATGGTTCCATTCACGGAGAGCAGATGGTAAGGTAAATTAAGGGTCATTTTAATAGGACAAAGGTAAAAGGTCATGTAATACTCACAAGTCAAGTTTTTCACGACATTCCCATCAACTATGGAGATAGATCGGCTTTCAACTTCTCCATTTCCGCTTCTTCACACGCTTTTTTCTTCGTGTTGTCATCCTACGGAGAATTGTCGATGTTGCTGTTGTTTGTGAATTGCATATGCGACAGATTGGCCGCATTTGACAAATATTGGGATGGTGATATGTTATAGATAAATAACTTGTTTTCGTGCATTTAAAAAGGTAACAGTGCACTGTAGATATGACCTCATGGTCACAAATGCAGACAAACAAAGCAGAGGATTAGAAAGGATGGTATAGGATAATAAATTCCCCCGTGAATGTGTGACTTACCTAGCAGGCCACGAATTCCACCGTGGCGGTTCACGGTGGCCATGTCGACAGAATTTGCAGCATTTTGTTGGCTACTGGCGTTTGTAAGTACTTGACACTCTCGCATGTACCGCAGGAGGTTAATCAATTTAAACCCTAGTGTTACGGAGGCGGAAGCCCCCGTGCACCCAAGGCAATGGGCGAAAAGGACCGCCCAGAGTACGTCACGCCCGCACGCCAAACGCGCACGCCTACGCATACGCCGTGAGCCAAGAAAGCCAGACGACCACCCAAATAGCAGGCGCAGTGGGCGTAGTCAAGATTATTCCAGAATGTCTGGGAGCAGGCCATACACTAGGAATATTCGGGAAAGACCGGAGCCGTATAAATATGCCGGAGTTGACAGAATAAAGGACGACTCCGACGGACTGGCAGGACACACAGGACCGGACAGTCACGCAAGCCCCCAGTCTTTGTGTGCGGTTGAATAAAGCCATTGCCTATCAAGACCGCCCCTTGCCTTCTACCTATTAGTCGGGTTCGAAATACCGGGCTGTGATCTTCAGACCATGGTTACTTAGTGTTGAGGAGAGAAGTCGGTGGAGGTCAGAATAGTGGGATCAGTGTATTCTGTACACAGAGGAACGAAGAATAAAAAGAAAGAGATTGACTATGGAGAGCACGACCTTCGCTAGAGCGGCGTGATCCAAAGTGATGTCTGACGGGCGAAAGTGGGGAAAAAGGGACATGTTTGAGTGGTGCTTGGACGGCCCCGAGAACCTAGACGCACGCGTGTGTGTCCGAGTGGAAGTAGGTCAAGTCTCTGCAGGTCATTGCGTCTGTAAGCGCTGATTGAGGTATTGGATGACCTTGATGCAGCTGGCCTTATTTTCTTTTTTCCTGTGATATGGCCTAACCGTAAACCTATGTACCAAGAGGGAGTTCAAAGGCGTTTGCCTATATTTCCTTTAATAAATTTGACTTGACTTGACTTATTAACACCGGTCCCGTAAGACAGGATCCTGAGGCATCCTGGAATATCTAAGCTGCACGGCCAACTTTATAATTGCCGCTGTTAGCAGATTTGATTGAGCTAACCGGAGCATGCGGGCTGCTTGCTGCGTTTCCTAACAGCTACGGTCAACATCAAGTTCTTTTCCCTTCCTGCCCCCCTCTCCAGAGAACTCTTTCCTTCCTGCCTCCTTCTCTCCCTCCGCTTCGCCACTGTTTGGAGCTAAGCCAACCACTCGATGCTCCTCAGCCAATGACATAAGGCATTGCAAGCTGCCGCCTTCTGCGGGGCTACATGTCCCTCCTTACCACCATCACCACCGCCGCAGTCGGTGTCGTCGTAAATCGATTTGCAGCAGCGGCGACAGTGGCAGCAGCAATATCAGCAGTAGCCATCTGCGATCAGGATCCGATACCTCTCCCCTCTCCACTGCCTTTTCTCCAACATGGCCCATGCAAATACACAGCACTGGGCCGAAGTCGCCTCTTCCCTCGTCCGCACCAAAGACCACTGCTGTTGAAGACTCTCTGGTCAACCATGTAGCGACTAACCTCGGTTACTGTCGTTTGGATGAGGCTCCATGTGAAGAAGGTAAGTTGGCGACTTATTGTCCGTCCATTCTCCCCAAGTATGCGTAAGTTAGCCTCAGTGAAAGTGCTCGTGGTAGTCACAGTCGCCTCACTTGCTGCGTCCCCATTTAGGAAAGGCAGGCTTGTAAATAGATCTTTTTCTAAGAAAAAAAGGCTTATCACTGGGCAAGCACCTGTATTAGCCGGAGCTTTTTGCGTCAAACAGGGGGCCATTGTCAGCGAAAATGAGAGAACAGCAGGCATTGACATGTTTTTGTAGTCCAGCTACGAGGAACTGGGGGTCCGGAGGGGGGGGGGGGCTAGCGTTCGAGAATGGTTGAGCCCACGCTCACGTTGTCTGCCGTATTGTCTCGGCTTTCGTCCTTCGCGTTATGGCGTACTAGATCGTGTCCCAGATCGCTACCCACTCCCTGGAAGAAGGCCACGAATTTGTTTTCACGGGAACGCAAATACTGGCAGGAAGCCGTAATAAAACTGGGCGAGAACTAATGGTGGCCTGGATGTCAGCCTCCACCTCCATCAACAGGTTTGTGGATATAGACATGTTGATATACCTCCCGCTTATCACACCCTACGCTCACGCAGCCATGAAGCATTGTCCAGTTCCCTGTCAAAAACGTACGCCGTTACCACCAACCAGTGAAATGGCATGTACTCAGCCTTATAGTGGAAACCACGCTCTGCAAGCCCTACTCTCCTTTATTGTTGCATTCTCACTGTGTCTGATGATAGCGTGTCCCAGTGCTTGTGCGTTCATCTTCCCTGCAACGACAATTTGGGACTCCCATCTTTGTCTCCCTTCAGTGTTAAAACTTTATCGCTGGATATAACAGTTGGTCTAGTTCTCTAGGGGGGGTGATAGAATCTGCGACATAATCGCAACCAGCAACTTTACACATAATCAGGGTTGTACCAAATGAAGGTACATAATACCAACGCCATTTTGCCTCTTAGCTCTGGTCTAATGCTCGTGGGTCTCCTTCGGTCTTGATGTGGGATACCGCTGACGACCACCAAGTAGCTCAGAACTAATTTCTTGCATTTATCGATACTACCTCACAGAGGAGTGGTTTACCTTGCACGTTTGCTTTCTGCAAATCGTTTCTAGCCGTTCCAGACGCCCGTGTACACGCCCCCTCCGTCCGAGTCGGAGGCACTCCTCCGCACCCTCTCGAGGGCACTGCCAAACCTACCTCACTCGTTCCGCTGTCCGCAACTCGAAGACGAGAGTTTGCAGCCCAATTTAGGGATCTGTTTCATCCCATACCGGGGCATCAGCAGCATCAACAGCAACAACCGCATGACAATTCTGGAACAGCACGACCTTTGGTCAGTTGGGATGACGCCTCCCGCCTTTTTCAGACCCAATTTGGCATCCCTTCTTCCGTCGCTCTGACCATATGGTACGTGAGCATGTCCCATGCCGTTTCTTAACCAGCCTTTACTAATCTGTGTTTATTGATGTTGTAGTAACGGCAAAAGTATGTCGTGGGGCCTCAAAAGGTACTTACACATTTAAGTAGGTTGCATTTTCCACAATCTTCCACTTTTTAGCACGCCGGTCGTTGGTTCAGTAGGGCTTGGATAATGATCTTGAACTGCGTAGGGGTCCTCGGAAGGGCACCGTGTACAATAGCAGCTTAAGTCAGTATATGAAGTAAAATAGCTTTTCAAATTAATCCTGAGAGTAACCGCTTTCTTACAAATGTTAAGTAGGACGATTTTACAAGATCTGCCAATTTCTTCACCCACTTGGAATTAGCGATACTCCTAAAATGTACCTCAACGACCTCGCCCGCGGTCAGTGAACACCCCCGACATAAAGCGCTTGCCGTGGGTCCAGTAGGAGTTAGCGATGATGTAAAAATGTACCTTCGTGTCCTCTCCCGAGGTCAGGGAACATCCTCGAATTTACCCTCGTAACTCTTTTATTTTTCAGAATTAATACGAAGTGATTTGTTCCCTGGTGTATCCCGACCATTCTATCACCTAAACCAGGCGTCCGTAAGACCGAGGGGTGCGCTCCCACCGTTGCCATTTATCATATTTATAGCTCAGGTGCTAACTGAAAAGCCAAAACATGCGTTTCGTCGGTATTCCGTCGCTGTTTGACACAGCTGCGTAGGTTCCGGCTCATCAGTGGGTCCCCCAGCTGTCCTTGTTTTCTTTCTGGCTTTGAAAGTTCAGATTTTTAATTTCCTTAGAAATTAATCTCTGTTCGCGGTATAAACCAGTATATTTAAGGTCTAGAGGCGTCTACCGAAATTGTAAGTGTATATTTGGCCTGAAACCCGTCAACCACTGCGAAATATGCACTTGCTGCCAACAGACAGACTTTAGTGGTATATATTCATGTTGTAACTTACCATACTAACAGCCTAGGTACTAGCTAAAAGTCTCAGCCTCCACCAGATGACTGCCAGGCGCACTTCATTGGTTTGAAGGGTGATTAGAACGCTGACTATTGAAGCCTCTCCTCCCTTGATTTTTTGGGTTCGAATCGCACCGAGACCGCTGAGTTTTTCACAATTTGGTTGGGTGAATTAAATATTAGCGTTGTCGGTACCCTTCCTCTGCTTTTTTAGACACCATGGCTGTGCTTTTGATCTTCTCACGGTTTCAGCTACGATTTATCTAACATGGCCTTTTGTCTCTTACCAGACAAAACTGTCACATATGGAGCTGATGCCTGAATAGGTGCTTACCCAAACAGACATACGCTTACCTGTTTTAATTTCTCTCAAGTCCCTACACGTTCGTATGAGGATTATAGCTAGATCCAAAACTGCGCAGGTGGCAATCATTTATGCCTGTTTGAGCAGAATAGAGTGTGAGAGAGAGAGGAATAAAGGCAAATAACCTCATCAAAGCTGTGCGCAAATTTTGGTCTGGACAACTCGTGATGTTATTTTGGTTTGTATCGTTTGATTTTGTCGTAGCCCTTGTTACTGCAGATAGGAAAATTTTGACAGAACGTAGAATAGCTGTGGCTCTAGTTGATTAACGTTTGCGGTTAAATCAGTACCTCTCAATCTAAACCGACAAGACAGTGAGCCCGTGACCCACTGGTTAGGGGATTATACGTCTGATGAAATATTCACAGGTTCGAGCCTCGGATGGGGCACAACATGGGGTTGAGTATGACTGGCTGACGATGGCTAATTAGCCAGAAATCGCCCTTCCCGCCTCCCTTGTGTTTCGGCAAAAATGCCCATTTCGTTTAGGATTCAAAAGTCGTGTTGGCAAACAGCTGTTTTCGGTCATTCACTTCAGGCCGTTACAGTGACGTGGAAAGATAGGCGACTAAGGCAGGCAGTTCGGTACAGTGCTCATATAGTTCTTGAGGTGGGGGGGGGTAATTAGTCATCTCGTGGTTCCCTCGTCTCCTGCGAGCCGGACTCAGCATGCCGAGTACGTTGGGTTGTCACGCTTGTGGAAAGGGGGAGGGACGTTCCGACGATCGACGTCATACACGCAGCGGGCTCTCTGTGACTGTGAGCCGCATGGTCACACTGGGTGTTCTCTGCGGCTGTGGGTAGTATGGTTTCGGGCTGCGTAGCTTCTGACGTCGTGAGTTCTGACGTAGTGGCTTCTGGCGGTGCGGGATCTTTGTATGCGGTCGGCCACGGGAGGGAGATGGCATGTACCAGCGTCTTTTGACAGCAGAGAGCGGGTTTTGCTTAACGAATTGCCACTGCCTCAGCTGTGACTAGCACCCGTTTACGCAGGCCTTTAGAGTAGAGCGTGGGTGCCTGGTATATGACCTGAAAATCCTCTCTCACGTCAATTTGGTGATTTGTATCGATCAGGTGTGCGATGATTGAGCTTGAGATCGACCGATTTTCCCCTTTAACTAACCAGGCTGGTATGTGTTCGCGTATCCTCTTCTCCAGACGTCTCGTTGTTCGGCCGATATATCCTGCCCCACAGGAGCAGGTGAAGGAATAAATGCACATGGAAGTGGCCTGTAGCGGTAGTCTGTCTTTACCCCCCATCCGCAGAAGGGCAGAGTTTTTGAAGAATACGCGTAAGTTAGCCGCCGGGAAAGCACTCGTGACTGCTCTCCTTAGACGTCGTCTTACTAGTTCGATTGCTGCGTTTCCTAGGAAGGGCAGTTTTATGAAAAGGTCTTTCTTTTCTGCCGTTGCTGCGGCAGGCTTTGCGACACGCTCCTTAATGTTACGAAGGATGAACCTTTCTGGATAAACATTTTCACGGAGTGTGTTCTCTAGCTGCTGCAGTTCTCTTTCAACTACTTCAGGAGAGCAGATGCGTCGTGTTCTGGCTGCCAATCCCTGGACTAAGTTTCTTTCAAGATGAAGGGGAACAAAACTGTTGAAATTAATGTATTGCCCCGGCCAGGTTTTCTTTCTGTATACCCGGCGTTGTATTGAACCGTCTTTTTGTCTGTGCAGGAGCACATCTAGGAACGCGATTTCGTTGTTCACCTCCGTTTCCACAGTGAACTTTAGTGCTGCGTGGGCCGTATTGAACGTATGACCTACGCCATCTATATCGGTAGTCTGCTTCGTCAGGCAAAAAATATCATCCACGTAACGACCATAGAACTCAAAGCTGTTGATAGTGTCTTTGAGGCTCGATTCCTCGACTTTGCCTTTGAAGACATTCACGAGGAATGGTCCAAGGGGTGTGCCCATGGCCACACCATCTTTTTGCCTGTAGAACTGGCCATTGCAGAGGAACTGTACGTTTTGCGTGCAGCACGTCAAAAGTTCCTTTAGCGTCTCTACTTGCATCCCTATCTCGTGATTTGTCTGATGTATAAAGTCGCATAAGTACTCAATGGTCTCCACTACCTGCACGTTAGTAAACAATGAAGATACATCTAATGACAACATTTTCAGTTTTCTTATGTTAACATCCTTGATCGCTTCGACGACGTCAAAGGTATCTTTCAGGCTTCTAGGATATAGACGGCTCTGAAGCGGCTTTAGCTTTTCAACAAGCCATTTTGCAATAGAGTGGTAGGGCGAGTTCCTCATGTCCAAGATAGGACGAAGCGGCACGCCTTGTTTATGAATTTTGGGTAGGCCATACATTCGAGGTATTGTGGTACCCACGGGTCTTAGTTCCTCCAACTCTTTGTCCGATAAATATCCTTCCTTGTGAAGTACTTTGAGTAGTTTTGTTAGATGGCCTTCAATGGCCTCTGTTCGGTCTTTATCTTTATCGGATTTTGAAAACTTTGTGCGATCCGATAAAATGTGTTCTAGTTTAGCAACATAGTCCTTCTTATCTAGCAGCACAATCCCGGATCCTTTGTCCGGTCTAGTAAGCAAAATATTTTCATTTCGGCGAAGCTCATTGAGACTATCCAGATGGGCCTTGGTTAGAGGACCTATAGGTCTTGGAGTCTTTCTTAAGTACTGTTGACAGCAGTTGACTAGGGTCGATTTAAGATAGTCAACTTCTCTGGGCTGGGAGGGTTTCAGATCGGAAGTCTGACTAAAGAGACTTTCGAATTGAATTTCTAATTCTAGTTGTTTCTGCTTGCGATGTGCCATGTGTTTGTCGGCAATACTGCCTGCTTAGAATGGCTCACCGGCATTCCACGGACTCTGTAAATCTTTCTTTTTTTGCGTCCACACTATGATGACTATATCAATAAAGCAGCCGATACTCTTATGTCAACAAATCCTGTTGCGTGTGTCAAGGGGGCCAGGTCGTGCTGGGGTGCCCGCAGACGGGTTCCTCGGTACCGTCAGCCAATGCGCCCATCCCACCTCAGGTTACTGATCAGCTAGGCGGTAGCTTGTTGCTGGTGGCGGTGTTGAGAGTGAAGTCGATCCTCTGCGTATTTATTTCCTAACTGGAATCAATTTAAAGCGCTCGAAGCTTTCACGGTGCGCTAAAAGCCACGGCTTGGAGGATTGCCAACTGACGGGATAACTTGGACCGCGCAGTCAGTCCTGTGTGTGTCTTTGTGGCAATCCTAGGCAACCCATGCAGACTCCATCAGACGATTTCCGAGCGCCCTTCATTGGCTTGGAGGGTGATTAGAACGCTGACTGTATTGAGCCCCCCCTTGATTTCCTGGGTTCGAATCGCACCGAGGCCGCCGAGTTTTTCACATTTTGGTCGGGTAAATTAAATATCAGCTTTATCGATACTGCATCTCCTTTGTTAGACACCATAGCTGTGCTTTTCGACATTCTCACCGTTTCTGCAAACATTTATCTAACATGGCCTTTTGTCATGAATCTTTTGCCATACAAAACAGTAACATATGAAGCTGCCAATACAAACGAACATGCGAGTCCCAGGAAGTAATTGCTAAGAAGACGACTCGATCGCTGATGCCTGAATAGGTGCTTACCCAAACAGACATACGCTTACCTGTTTTAATTTCTCTCAAGTCCCTACACGTATGAGAATTATAGCTGGATCCAAAACTGCGCAGGTGGCAGTGAGTTATGTCTGTTTGAGCAGAATGGAGTGAGAGAGAGAGATAACTGCATACCTGGACCGAACTTGGAATTAAATCACCTAACCTCATCAGAGTTGTACGCAGGTTTTTGGCTAGGACAACTCGCGAGGTTATTACTTTGCTAGATTCTATCAGTAGCAGTATAGCTGATGGAGCTGTCGGTGGGTTGCCTTTGAATTCCCGCATTTGTACATGCGTGTTGTAATATCTGAAAAAACTAGTATCTCAGCTTATTGGCGAGGCCAATTGGCAGGCGCTAATGAAGTGAAACGTAGTTGAAAACCGAGCAGACCGTGAAAAAAAAAACTCCCTGCGATTCTTTAGGAGAAAAACTGTCGCTCTTGTTGGGGGGGGGCATCGCAGACGTTTTGGCATCACCCTTGTTGCTGCAGAAAGGTGCTCGTTGGTTAACGTTCTCCGTTCAGTCAATGCCTCTCGATCTAAAGCAGTGGCAAGACAATGAGAGTTAAACTTGTAATCAAAAGGTCACGGGTTCAAGCCTCGGGTGTGGCACAGCATGGAGTTGGGCATGACTAACTAATGACGGCCAATGGGCCAGAAATGGCCACATTCCAGTGTCCTCCATTGTCTTTTTCGGCAATGCTATCGGCTTAGAATGATTCACTGGTATTCCACGGAATCTGTGGAACGTTCTCTTCTGCGTCCATAATGTTACGACCCTATAGAGCAGCCAATGCTGTTTATTTTACCTATGCCATGTCAACAGATCCTGGTGTGTGTAATTGTGGCGCTCGCCGACGGGCTCACTGGAACCGTCAGCCAAGGCGACCGATCAGCTAGGCGGTGGCTTGTTGCTCGTGGTCGAGCAGAGGGTGAGGTCGATCCTCAGCGCATTTCTGTCCTCGCTATAATCAATATAACGCACCCGAAGCTATCACGGTGTGCTGAAAGCCCTGGCTTTGAGGGTAGCTTGGACTGCGCAGTCTGTTCAGTGTGTGTTTGGATGTGTAGAGTGGCTGACTAGCGGACTGAGAGTCAGGCTGCAATGGCTCCTTCTTAATGTGGCCTTTATGACGCTCATGCACACGCGGGCGTCCACCTAGCAAGGTTGTGTTTTGGCGTGTGTTTTGGAGTGTATTTCGCGCACATCGCCTGCGCCCTCCCCCGCTCTCCGGTCTTTTCGACATTTGTATTGACATCGCGCCGGGTGTCGGAGTGGCGAGAGAGAGAGAGAGAGTGAGGTTGATTCTGCGCAAGTCTGCCTTCACTCTGCTCCCGCGGGAGATACCGCGTCTGCCTTCAGCCTGCTGTAGCCCAGGGCGGTCATCGCCAAGAGCGATGGTCGGAATGTCAACCGATGATTTCCTATCCGTCTAGCCGACTGATTACCCGTGTAACTGTTGTAACGGCAGCCAAGGCCGAGGTGTCCCCGCCCAGTTACGCCTTGTGTGAGTTCCCCAGGGGAGAACACGACAAGAAGAGCGCAACAGCAGAAGTCTTTGAGTGGAATAGGTACAACATATTTAGGGTAACAAATGCGTGTAAACTTATGTCTATCGAGCCAGTCAGCTTCTCTCCTGGCGTAGGCGCTGGCACGATTGGCTAGTAAACCACGGCTGACCGCGCCTTTAATCTTAAAGTATCGATTGTTTGCCTGCAATTATGCGTTCGCCGCCTGTAGGCCGATCGATAGCCTACTGTGAGCTTGGCTGCCACTTAACAGTAACTATTTTAGTTTTTAATACATGAGTAACTAAGAAATATCAGTGCACTAACATAGTCTGGATAGAGCGGCTTGTCTTCGGCTTGGTGAACTTTAACCGGCTCATTGAAGAAGGTTACTTTTGTGCGATGTGCTGAATACTCTCCATTTGTTGTTAAATGGGTGTCCTAGTGAAAATTGCAAATGACTGCCCTGCAGTTATAAATTGAGACAGCCAGTTTTAATTTTTCGGACCATCTACTTTAAGTTGCTTGTGCGTATTACAACCTGTCACATAATTAAGAAAGAGGTAAATTGCAAGCTAACATGTGTTGTCCAGAAAATTATAACGGTGATGCTTGCAGGTTTTATGCAGTCCGTTGTAAGTGGTTGAGCACATAAGAAGTAAGTCTCTCGTCATCCTGCCCACGCGATGAGAGGTATTTTCATGTTCTTGCAGCTTTTTCGTCTTCCTGTTCGCATGAAATTAACCGTCGTCGTTTATACCTGCATCGGGCAGGATCCTTTTATCGATCAGTTAGCTAGTGTCATTTCAGTCCCTGAGTGCTGGCGTTTTTCGATATCAGGTTTTATCCGAAAAAGAAGGAGCCTAGATGAAAGTTTCCATTAAACGATGTCACTAGAATTACACACTATCCCTAATGTTTCAAATATCTTGCATCCTTTGACTCTGTATTCAGTTGTAACGCGCACTTTAACTCCCAATGATGACCATAATTGGTGTAGTACTGTACTGTTAAAGAAATAGTGAAGAATAAATGAGGTACTGTTAAGACCTGCCCCTGGTACTTTTAATTAACACGAACGCCGAGCCAAGGAGCCCGTACGAGGAAGACAGAGAAAAGACCAGTCGGTCAGAAAGAGAGAGAGCGAAAGAGAGTGCGTTTGCTCAGACAAGCACGTTAAGCAAGTCAGCACAAGTCTTTGAGGGTAAAAGTTACAACATATCTAGGTCAACAAACGAGTGTAAGCTAGCTCCATCGAGCCAATCAGCTTCTGCTCTGGCTTGGCTGCCGGAACGATTGGCTGTGCCTCAGCGGCTGAATGCAGTTCAAATTTTTGGATTATCGATTGCCTGTATGCGTTCGCCTCGTGTAGGCCGATCGATAGCCTGCTGTGAGTGCGCTGCTTGCTGCATGCACCCAACAAGTACAAAACTTAACAATTGGTACACGTCGGCCGTCGGCCATATATGACGTCTGACTCTAGGCGAAGGAACGACGCATATCAAATAACGCCCCGGTGTGCAGAGCGAAGTCAGGCCTGGAGGAGCGTGTGTGTCAGTGAGAGAGGGGGCGGCCGCTGCTTTTTTGTGACTTAAGAGCCAGTTCACGTAGTGTCCCATTGGTGGGTTGCATTGCCAGATGGGGTGTCGTGCACAGAGGCCCATAACGCGTCAGCAGTAGGGGAGGGAGGGAGGGGGGGGGGGTTCACGTGGAGGGAAAGTGGGTCAAGAGTGCTCACATCAGGCAGGCGCAAGCAGCTGCTTCTCGCGGTGGAGTTCCTTGAACAAGAGAGCGGAGGCGGTCAGCATCGCTGCCTGTCCGCCACAAGATCGGTCACTGGTTCTTCATTTCAGCGAGTCGAAACAGCTGCCTGTACGAGGCAGCGGCCACTGAAAAAGGGAAGGAGGCGTCGGACAGCGTTGTTGGCTTTCGGCCACAAAGTCGTGTCTGCAAGTTAGCGAGTCGAAACAGCTGCCTCTTGAGGCTGTGGGCATTACACCTGGCGGAGATGGGAGGGTGGACAGCAATTTTGAGGAAAAAAGGATAACAATAGAGGACGGACAGCGTCGGTTGAGGGGGAGGGAGGAGGGACATTCAATTTACGATGGAGGAAGAAGAAAACAACCAGCTGGCGTACCTGGATGTCCCCGTTTGCCGCAAAGACGGTGGTTGCCTAAAAGCTTAAGTGTTCAGGCAGGAAAGCAACCAACATTATACAAGTCCTGAACTAAAACGGCAACCACCCAATCGGTCACAAACGCGGCTGCGTAAGAATGCTATACCGGCGCGTTGAGACGCATTGCAGCGAGGCGGAAGACAAAGTTGCTGACGGGTACTGAGAGCGAATGGTTACCCGCGCAATTTTTTCAACCAATGCATTCGCAGAGGAGAAAAGAAGCCACATCCAACTGGCCCAAAAGTTAGACGATCTCTTCCGTACGTGAAGAATGTATCGGAAGCGGTCAGCCATCTGCTCACCCCACTTGGAGTTGGAGTTGCGCACAGGCCAGCTGCAACCATCAAGCGCCGGGTCATGGGACCGAAAGACCCACTGCCGCGGCAGGAAAAGGCTGGAATTGTTTGCCGTAGTTGGTGCAGTTGTGGACAAAGCAACTACTTCGGTAAAACCGAAAGATTACTCCAGACGCAAATGGCCGAGCATGCAGCGGCGGTGAGGAAGAAAAACGCCAAGTCCCAGGTCGTAACTCACTCAACGGGACCCGGCCATATTTTAAAGTTTGACGAGGCCGAAATCCTCGCAAGAGGTGACGACCGCGTGAGCCGCGAGCTGCTGGAGTCATGGTTCTCAGCCCTCCAGTCCATCAATAAGCGCAACGATTTTGCTTTCCCATACAGCGTACTGAAGCATTGCCTGAGCAAGAGAATCAGTCACGTGGGAAGGGCCTGGCCCGGCAACAACTCTGTCGACAGCGAGCATAATTATCGCACAATTACCAAGCCCGCAGCCAACACGGACAAGGAAATCGCGGCAGTTAATGAATCGAACGCGAAGTGCCAAGCTATCACCGTGCTAATTCAAACCCCCAAGCAGTAGTAAAAGGAGCGGGTAACTATAGTACGCACGCGGATGACCGCTACGAACTATAAATACCATGAAATCTGTGCATGTTTCACCTCTATTTGCGCATGACCCAGACTAACCTATCTTTACCTATGATTAAGGATTACCCACGAGATCCAAAACGTCAGGAAAACAGAACTCTTGTTCCAATGGTCGCATCTTCTTCTTCTGAACTGCTTCCTGGAACTCGCGTATTCACTTCTATTGAACACTCGTATGTAGGTCAGACAGAATTTTGCCGGAAGTGGACGTGGAGAATTCCACAAATCGTTGAGCCGAAGATAACAACAACCTTATAGCACAGTAGAGTGGCAGAATATAAACTGCGATTTTGAGAAAAGTATTAACCTTCTGCCCGTTGCGTTTCAAGCTTTTGTACTCATGGCTTCTGCTCTTTAGATAGAAAAATGTTGGCAAACCGATTGCATACGGCATAACAGCGAAAACTGACGACATTTCGCTCGATTGCGGCCGTATTTTCGATGCAGTAAAACAACTTACAGCCTCCCAAGTTTACTACTGAAATTTATGGCACAAAACCCGTCAGATTTGCAAGACGGGTTTTTTGAACTGAATCCGCTCTCCTTTTTCCCAAAGCACTGCCTTATCTCATACTTGCACTTACCTCATTTTCATGGATGAAAAAAATTTTTTCTGTTATCTGAACAGATATAATTAAAATGTTTCTGGTCTTGATCAATGTTCTTTTATAATACAACACGCACACAAAATAAGTTTTTTTTCCCGCAGCGTTTAATAGCATAGGGAATTCCTTGGATATCAAGAAACGTAGGATTTAGCCAGCGTTGACCAACTTGTTCCCTCAATATATTGATTTTAACTGAACTAGTTTCTATTTAACAGCATTTTGCGCCTCAAGTCAATTCACTGAACAGAATAAACAACCTCAACTGTGTGTGTTAAACCGCCCATTTAAATTTCGCTCTTCAAATTTCATGAGCTACCCAATGTACTGTAAATGTAGGCAGATAGCATTACCGGCAAAGGCAGGGGACACTGCAATGGCCTGCACTGCCAGCTGCTACGGCTGCCGTCAGGGCCGCAGTCGGGTGAATGTTCACGACGAACGTCAATATTATCCGACCTAAACTGGCAAGACTGACCTCGTGGCCCAATGGTTAGGGCGTTTGACTCTGATCAAAGTGGTTGCGAGTTTGATGCTCGGATGGGACGCCACTTGGGTCTGAGTATGGCCGGCTGACGATGGGTAATAAGCCAGAAATGGCCATTGCAGTATGCCCTGTATTTTCCGGTTATACTATCTGCCCAAGCTACTACCTGGTACGTCTTTCAGAGCCTCTGTGGAGACCCCAGGCAGAGCGAACGAGATGAGTCGGGCTAGCGGTCGGGTAAGCGTTCATCACTGAGTACTGTAAATGTTTTGTGCTGGTTGCGCGTCGTTGGTATAGTCTTTTAATTCTTTCCTCGTTCTGTCTGCAGGAAACAGGTGGATTCGGACGGCGATCTGAAGTTGGATGAAGCCGAGTACTGCCTGGCCGCAAGCCTGGCCGAGAAGGTGGCCTCCACCGGTGGGTCAGAAGTAAATGGTACGGCACACGGCCTGGAAAACGAGGCTCTGGAAAGCGCAGTACTCCGGCCATTTGAAACCTCCTCCCTGTTGGATGAAAGTCGAGATCTCCTCCTCTCACCCGCCTCCGCAAGCCTTCTCACTCCGGATGTATCCGGTCAGTTGCTTGTCCCCTTTTTGGTTAAAGAACGCCCGCCCCCCCCCCCTCCTAGCGACTGCGAGTGTGTGTGTCCGTCGGCCTCCACCGTGGGCTGCACTGCAAATTTCGCTGGACACAAAAACGACCCTACTTGATCCACGTCGCGCGTTAATCTGGCAGCGCAGTTTCTGCACGAACCCATAACTCGGAGATCATGCTGCGCTCACCGGAATGCGTGTATTTGTTCGCTGATGCTACGGACATTGGGCCGGCTCTCCTTTGTCAAGGTGTAAACTGACTTTATCGATCAGCACTTTGAATTTGTGGCTGTACGTACGTGTCGGCCGTGGGCTGATCGATTTTTCCTCGTTCGCTGCATGGCACGACTTGACGGCGGTTAGTGTTGGGTTTCGTCTCCACGGTAGAGAATGCTGGCAGTCCTGCTTCAGCTTCTGGTGTTTTCGCCACAGGAATTCTGGCTTTTGCAATTTTTTGCAAACTTCAGTTCACACCTCCCCATTTCATTTTCTGGTCAGACGACAGGCGAACAGGTGGGCAAGAACTACGAGCCAATCCATCCGTCAAGGTAAACAACGTTCAACTCGTATTTCTACATACACTGTTGGATTGGATCTGAAGAGTCCGTAGCAGAACAACGGAACAGGAACGCTCTCTGCCCTTCTCTCCATTTCAACTGTCTGGCACTAAGTTCTGAGGAGATTTAAAGTTGGTGTTCAGATTATAATTTAGGTTTAAGTTCGAGTTATGAATGCTTGCAAACTCGCAGTAAAAAGAGAAAGTGATAGAGAGGTTCCTCGATCGATGACCTAGACGGAGCGTTCATTGTCTACCCAAGTATTTGTCCTCAATGTAAGGAGATGATACAAGTCGGGAAAACCAGATAGCTGAGGTTGCCACCAGAAAGATCTTTTTTACATAAACCATAACATTCCAGGGGCAATTTAAGCAATATGTGCTACATTTAAACCTCAGTCGTAGTTTCGAATTCCTCACTCACTCACCCCAGGCCCAAACAGGTCTATTTGAAATCAGTGCAAATTAGGGTCCCTGAGGCAAATGACTGTTCGAAGAAAGCTGACAGATCAACCACACAAGCAGTTTACGATGCCCTTTCCGGAATGGTTCTGCGCCCAAAAACTGTGAAAACATAGATCCTGCGTAGTAGGCTCTCAGATCCCGTGCGTTTTATACTACACCTGAGAATCTACACACTCATATATCATGTTAGCGCTCACCTGAAGGAATGTATCCGTTCGCTGACGCGACGGACACCTGGGCTGGCTCTCCTTTGTCAGAGCGTAAAGTGACTTTAATTTTTGAAGAATTTGGAATTCCGGGATAAGAATTATAGTTCATGTTTCGCTCACCGCAATAAATTTGTTGGTTGCTGACGTTTCGGATAGCTGTGCCGGCTGTCCTTTGTCGAAGCGGAGATAAATCGATCAGCCCATGGCCAACACGTATAGCCGCAAGTTTAAATTTGCTGATCGATAACGTCAGCATACACTTCGACAGATTTATTTCGATGAGCAAAGCATGAACTATAAAGTGACTTTATCGATCAGCATTTTAAATTTGTGGCTGTACTCGTCGGCCGCGTCGGTTGATCGATTTTTCTTCGTTCGCTGCTAAGGTCATCATGTAGATTTTGGCGTAGGTTGACGGCAATAAGTGCGGCTTTTCGTCTCCAGTGTAGAGGATGCTGGTAATCCTGCTTTCTCTTCCGATGGTTTCGTCACGGGAACGTCTTTGCTTGCAATTCCTAAGTTGGATTTGGGCCTTTTCGTGTCCTTTACTCACCTAATGGCGTAGGACTTTGTGTGGCCGTGGTCATTTGCCCCCCGGGATATCCCAAGTCAACGTACCACACTGAGGCTTTTGCCAGGGGACGGAATTCTCGGAGCCCACCACATGGCCTCCAAGTAGGTAGATTACAGGCGCATGCCAATACGCCCAGCCGGTAAGCCCTCTTATAAAAGTGGAATTAAAACCGCCTTGCACAAAACGAATTAATACTACTCACCATTACGACGCAGGTGAGATGTCACCATCTCAGGGGAACAATTACTAACTACCGACTTTGAGATGTTCCGGCAGTAGATCAGGTTTTGTTCACCGTAATGCATTTGTTGGTTCGCTGACGAAACCACCTGGACGAGGGAGCAGGATGGCCAGCATCTTCTACCGTGGGGAGAGAACACAACACTAGTTGCCGTCAAGCTAGACCGAAACTCCAAACGAGGAGTCAAGCAGCGACGAAAAAAATTCTCCCAACCCACGGCTGGCACGTACACAGCCACAACTTCCAATTGCTGATCGATAAAGTCCATTTACACCTATTATGTCAGCCTAGTAGTCATTCTGGTGCATTCTAGATGATTTCTTAGGAAATCCTGCTTGGGCAGTCAGCTTTCTGTTCCGTATTTGTGGATTCCATACGAGCGGGCGGGTAATATCGACCCAAGTGTGATTAAATTTATGGCGTGAGGTGGGGCGTTTGTAGCTCAGTGGTTAGAGTATTGGCTTCCGGTAAAGGCCTTCTCTATTACGCGGGTTAAAATCCCATCGAACGCCTCGAGTTTTTCTCAATTGGGTCAAGTTACTTTAATCTGACAAGAAACGGCTGGCGCAGTTGCCTGAAAAATCAACGTAAAAAGAAACACATTCCAGTGTGCACAACATGATATCTGATTCTAATCCCGGAATTCTGACTTTGCAAACTTGAGAACACATAAATACTGCCGTAGATGGGAGGGGTGATGTGGTGCGACTAGATGTAGGCCCTCACGTCGCATCAACGACTGGTTGATAGGTTCGGCCAGTCGGATGATGCATGAGGTGGGGAGGGAAAGAAGGATGTAGGCCGACACTGTGGGCTCTGCCCCTATGACACATCGGTGCCTCCCCCCACCTCCCCTACTGCAGTACATCTGACGCTCTTTTATTTGTAACAAGGGCTGAAACTTGTGAGTTAGAGGGTTGCCAGCATACGGAATAACCTGACCCTTTTCAGGACTGAATGTCTGGCTGCGATGGTCCCTTCTCGATACAGTGTTTACGACACTCTCTTACATGGGAGCTAGGAGTCGCTCCTACAGAGACCTGACGCATGCAGTCGGTGCAAGCTCGTGTGCGGCCCACGTAGATGGTCTGTTTAACTTTGTCATCCCACAAGAGCCTAGTGGGTGAGTGTTAGGACGGCCCAGCTTGCGAGCTTCCACCCTTGTCACCCTGAGGTCACACCGGACAAAGGAGCGCGAACAGAAGTAAGCGCACGGTCACAAAGAACTGTGACCACGGTAAGAACGCCGTCGAATTATGCACGTTTTTGAGAAGTCAACGAGCATCCGATGACTGCCCAGATTGACCAATAAGAAGGGACAAAGCGGGCACGGACCGATTACCTTTAAATGCGAGAGCGGACACAGGGAACGGGACTTGCAGCAGACGAGAATGCCTTGACGCAACCACAGAAGACTTGCTGACGGGCACGGAACAAGTCGAGTGACGTGCGCAGAGTTGATGTTTACGCAGGAACTATGACAAAAAAGTATTCTTTGCTATCCTAACCCACACATACAACTAGGGGACACAACATTGAGGGTGGAGAAGGGTTTCGACTAGTACAACGAAAGTCGCTGCTGCAATGACCAGTCACCTTGTATCCATAAACCTCTTCTCAAGAACCGGTTCTCGGCACGTGGTGTAATGCTTAAGTGTGACAGCAGCATTATCAACCAACATGCCGATGTCCATTTTCAATCGTCGGTGGGAGCGACTGCTATCGCAAATCTTACAGACATAGGCCTGTAGTTTAGGTAGTGCAGTTTCTTCGGTTAAGGGGTCCAGGATGCTTGAGTTAGGCACACAGCCTTGTAATATGCGCTACCGCGCTACCAGCGGTCAATCTCATGGACAGTCAGCAGCGAACAAGCAGGTCAAAGTTCGCGCGCCGAGCACGGATATATTAACAGGTATGCAGCAAGGCTGAAATAGTCCCGGCGAACAGGAACAGCCACCAAGTTATTCTGACGATGGAAACAAGCGAGTGTCCGAAATGTCAGTCCCAATATAACTCGGTCCACGTGCTTGAACCTTCTCCTTCGTCTTCTTTGGAGGATGAGGAAAACAATAAGCTGGCCTTGTCCACTCCAGCGTTTAGTCTGAGCTCCTCTCGCGTCGTTTTTTTACTGCCGATAGTTTGTATTTCTTATGAATAGTAGAGGCCTCGTCCCTGGACTTGTTCACGGGCCACTGACTTACTAAATTGACTTTCATTTCTTAGGCTTTACGCTGCTAGCCTGAGTAGAAGGAGTCACTGAAGCACTTACTGCTTTTTTTCCGATTTGAGGCTGGATTTTGCCTGCATCACTTTGATCGACTATGTTCGCCGCCCTCTTAGCATGCATCTCCCGTTCTGCGCTGCCAAATACCATTCGACTAGCTTTGGCCTCGTACGCGAGTCTGCGTTCAAATCTCCATTCTAATTATGCTTTCATTCTTCATTAAGCTTAATCTTCCCCGGGGTAGATCACCATGCGTAGATTAGATGCGGATTACTCTGCTGTCCATTTGGCACTCTAGGGACATAGTTTTCCTGAGCTGTCTTGGGACTTGCGAGTCCGGACGTGTCCCCAACAGCCACCCGGATTGCTTTGACTCAATAGCCTAACCACAGGGAAAAGGTGGCAAGCGAAGTTATTTAATGGTGGTTCACGGTCACCATGTCGCAGTGCCGTCGTCAGGCCTCTGGCGTACCAGACCTCAGCCGTCCGCATCCTGGTAGCGCTGTTGCTGCTGGTTCGCGACTGCTTATCCGCTGGATCCGGGAGTCTGCTTATTTCACAACTAACCCTCTCTGAAGGCCGTTTCACTATCCGCCACCTGTTAACGTTTCGTGTAGTCAGCAACTACAACCCGTCTTCCCATAAACGCTGGGAAGACCAACGTGTTTTCATGTTGCATGCCTGTCCAACAGAAGACACCGCTCGAGATTGGTAGCTGTCAACTTGGAGAAGTAGACAGTTTCAGATACCCCGGAGCGAGGTTGCTACCGAATGGACAGGGTGGGGGATGAAAGTTCATCTTCTGCTCAGCGGAATACATTTTTAGATTTGCTGACGTTTCGGACAGCTGCGGCGGCTGTCCTTTGTCGAAGCGAATACTGACTTTATCGATCAGCAATTTAAAGTTGTTTCTGCTCGTGTTAGCCTTGGGCTGATCAATTTTCTCCGGTGAACAGAAGATTTACTCTTAATTTTGTCGCGGATTTCTGTCTTTTTCAAAAAAGAGTGGGGTTGATATTGTCTCTTGGATCGATACAGCTCTTCAAGTTTTCTCAGGCCTTGGAAAGTGTCTATGGACCCGACTCGATATCTTAATTGCCACGAAGGTTTGCATGTACCGCGCATCCGTCCAGTCTGCCCTTCTGTAATGCCCTGAATGCTGGCCTTTACGCGTGGAAGATGAAAGCAAACTGGAGGTGTTTGACCACTACTGCTTCAGGACCACCCTTCGAGTGAAGCACATTGACTTCCTCTCAAATGAAACAGTCTGGACTCGCTGAAACAACATCGCAGTGATATCCAGGAACCATGGTTGAGGTGGTTTGGACGCGTTTTTCGTCGTCCACCTCGCGAACTCAGTGTTAGTGTCCTCGATCCGACGCAGTTGCCAAATTGGAGATGTCGAGAAGAGGGTCAGCTCAACACCTAGCTTGACTTGGTCCGTCAGGACATGGAAGGGGTTCTTAGATCTACACTATGCGGCCTCTGATGTTTGCACAGGAAGTGGACTGAACTGTCCACGGGTCGTCACGCATGACGAGGCACCACCGTGAACATGATCGAGACCAGCTATATCAGACATTGTCGCAGCCGTAGCCAGTACAAGTAAGTACTCTAGGGCCTCTGCCAAATGCTGTGTGACTTGTAATCTTTTGTTAGCGCATATTGCTGCGAGTAGCCCATCGTTTCCAGAGTCATCGTTTTTCCACTTGCGTTGTTGTTCCAGAGGAAAGTGACCTTGTCTGTCGTGGAGGGCTTGAAGCTCGGCATCCTGCGATGTTCCGTTCGGAGCAGCCCTACGAATCAGACAGTGCCTCCCTGCTGAGCGACTTCTCCTTCTCCAGACTCGCCGAGCGCAGCACACTGATTCATGGGGTACCCTTGTCTACGGGCCAGCCCTCGGACCCTCAGAGGGCTCCCCCGGCACTGCTCAATAACGTATCTTCCAACCTGGAGGGCCTCTGTGGTTTGGGTGAGCCATCGATTCCCAGCATCGCCATGCTCATTATTATCCTACTCCTGAGTTTCATCATTTTAGCTTCCCACCTTCTCGGGCATTCTTAAATCTTTGTCTTAGAAAGCAAGTATTTCATCCTTTAAGGTCCTTCATCGCAGCAGGATTCCACACTTGTTGAACCAAAGGAAAGCTAGTGTAACGTTGCCCTATAAATGTGTCAAGTGCCTCAGCAGGAAGCAGTTGTTGAATCAGTTAGGAGTAGTAGGTGGAAACGAGCAGCTGTCTACCTGACAAGCCCTCTCGAGGTGCTTCCGTAAGCCTCTAGGTACCGATACAAGCGCAAAGGTGAGCTTCCGAAAACAGTTCAGAAGAATAACTAGCGGTGGTTGGAACAATACGTTTACTGGGTTCGACATTTCAGTTTGTCATGCATTGCTATAGTAGGAGACGTCTGGAGTAACTTATGCTGCGTCTCATGCAATTGCAGACGAAGTAACTACTTCGGAGAACGTGGACGGATGCTCTTAGGGTCTGAGAAGTGAGGCTTGAAGCAGAACGAAACGAGTGAGTTCTGTTGGCGGTAGGTGAACTTGCATCAACGGGGTTATTTGGTTTTGCCAGCAACTACGTCCGTATCAACCACCTCCGTTCGTTCTGAATTTGTTTTACCATTGGATGAGGAACAAAATAAATCCCGTGAAGTAGAAATGTATAGCATCTTGTGTAGCCGTCAATTTATCGGGCTGTCGCCATTTCGTGACCCCTGTTACCCTTTAAGCGAGAACTTGTCCGAGGGAAGTTTTTTTTCTTATATTTTTGATCTATCTTTTTCAAATAAAAAAATACAAGGCCAAGACTGAGGAGGACAGAAGAGAGTGTTTCCGAATCTTCGGAGATTTTATCGCTGATAATCTGGGACAGACAATCTCAGCTTTGGCACGTCACAGGCAGGCCCAGAAAAGGGAGGTTTTGGAGCGAAAATGTAATAGATTGAAACCAACTGGCAATAAGAACTCAGACCTGGTCCACAACCTTTCGTCCAAACACCTCACCGCCACACAACTTTCAGTCCTACAGCGTGGAGCAACTTTTAACACAGAAGACGCTTCACCAGCTGAATTCATCGCCGCCCTTGAATCAGCTCTTCAATCATCAAAGGCCTCCGAAAATACAAAAGAGTTAATCCGCCATAAAACATCATCGCTGCTTATGCAAAGCAAAAGGTGTGAAACTCTTTGCCGAGAAGAACAGAGAGCATTAAAAAGTCTAAAGGCCGATGAAGAAATAATCATTCTGCCGGCTGATAAAGGTCGTTCTAGAGTAGTGCCCAACAAGTCTGACTACCAAGCGAAAGCTCAGAGCCTACTTGACGACAAAACGTCGTACAAGACATGTCCAGCCAGCAAAATGAAATATTTACTTACCCTAATGAGCAAGAGCCTGGCGAAACTCAAGGCAAACTGTGCAATCACGCCCACCGATTGGTTTTCCATGAAACCAACCGACACGGCCTCGGCACGATTTTATGGCCTACCGAAAGTCCACAAAGAAAACATACCACTTAGGCCAATCGTCTCCCTTCGTGGTACCCCTAAATACGGTGTGGCAAAGTGGATGTTTACTCATCTGAAGTTCTCGACAGTAGGTTCAGCAACAACCGTAGCTTCTGCCAATCAGTTCCTTGCACGGATAAAATATCTGAAGTTGGAGCCCGATGAATCTATGGTACCCTTCGACGTGTTTCACTCTTCACCTCTATCCCACAACAACTAGCGATTGATGTTATGGGACAACTTCTAAATGAACGCTACGACGACAGCGACAAACCTCTGAAGTGTGACCATTTGCTCGAACTTCTACGACATTGCCCTAAAACCTACTTCACATTTGGTGGGCAAATGTACGAGCAAATAAAAGGCACTCCCATGGGCTCCCCCTTATCAGGCCTGATTGCTGAAGTGTTCCTCCAACGGATAGAACACTTGGTCTTCGCCAAGTATTAACCGAAGTTTTGGTCTCGTTATGTGGATGACACTGTTGTCGTTTTCAAAACATCTGATATCGAGCACCTCAAAAATTTACTGAACTCGGTTGATCCAAACATCCAATTCACGATGGAAGCGGAGAGAAACAACCAACTACCCTTCCTGGATGTCCTTGTGCGACGGTGTTCAACTGGACTACTGCAAACCACCGTATTCAGAAAAGCCACCGACACAAACCAAGTGTTACATTTCAACAGCAATCACCCCATGTGTCACAAACGCAGTTGCGTTCGTACCCTTTTAAAAAGAGTTGAAACACACTGTAGCACTCCTGCGGACAGAAGAGTTGAACAACAATACCTTTATGAACTCTTCCAAGCCAATGGATACCCGATGTCATTTATCAAACGCAGCAGGCGCCGAGTGAACAGACGACGGCCGATGCAACAACAACCTGACGTCTGGAGGGCCATTCCCTACATAAACGGAACCTCTGAAGCAGTCTCACGACTGTTACAACCCGCTGGAGTGGGCATAGCCCATCGACCTGAGGCAACAATACGCAGGCGTGTGATGCAACCCAAAGACAGACCGCTTCTTACCGAAACCTCTGCAGTTGTCTACAAGATACGTTGCAATGACGGAGGCTGTAATTATGTGGGAGGAACAGGCCGAAAATTGCAGACCCGCCTACGCGAACACAAACGGGCGGCTCAGAAACTAGACCATAACTTACAGCTTGCAGCACACATTGGAGAAACTGGCCACAACTTCGACATTCAAGGAGCAACTATCATAGGCCGAGGAAACTCAAAAGCCGAAAGGCTGACACTTGAGGCATGGTACTCAGATGCCAACTCCGTCAACAGGCATCTAGACCTCCCCAAGGCCTACAAAGTTTTTTCGCCATTATGTAAACGAAGGACGAAACAAGGCCACGCCTTACGTCAGAATTGAAAACGAACAGGAACCCGCTAAGAACCGGCCAGAAGAGGAGGCAGGATCACCGGGACCCTCTACCCTGGGGACAAGGCGTTACACTAATTACTGCTCATGACCCCGAACGACAGCCGTCTTCACTGACAGTTAATTAGCGTTTACCACTATAATTGCTCCCCTCCCCCCCGACCTCCATCCTTCTGGTTTATGTATCTTTTCCCTTGACGACCGCTGACAGTTGATTGGCCTTTGGCCACTATAATTACCCTCTTTTTGGTTGCTGCTACTTATATCTGAAGATGAACTCCTGTAAGAGTTGAAAGCTCAGGACAATAAACAAATTGATTCGGTGCTCGAAAAGTCTTCTTCCTTACTTCTTATGTATTTAAGCCAGAGTCTAAATAAGGAATTTTGGTTGCATTGCTGCCTGATAGTTATTCGCAGGATCGCCATTTATGCCGTCCTATTCGGAGGTGGTTTACTCTCGGAATAAGGGCCCAGTTCGGCCCGATGGAGACTAACTACTGACCAGGCAGTACTTATTTGTGTATCCCTGTCACTACTGTTTCAGCCACTTGACCTCGTCTGCTTTCAAACGTGTGTGGGTGGACAAAATGTGTCAGTTCGTGCACTACCTATGTCCAGCAGTGACCCCCGCTGTTGCAACTGCATTGGACAGCTACGCGAATGGAGTTTGTTTCGTTTCGATGCAGAAGATTGTTGTTTGGGACACCCATAGCGGGTTTCGTTGCATTCTGCTTTGTCCTGGTTTGCTTGGCCTGGCTTTTCATCCCCTTTGATTTGGGTTTGGAGTAGGAGCTTCAGACTGTTTGCTCCTGCGCTGGTTTTCTTTCCTTCAACTGAGTTTGCGCGTAAGCAGGCTTGCACGCTCATCCAATCGTCTTACTGAGTGTTGCGTGCATTGTTCGACCGAATTTTCTTACTTTTTTCTAAGGAACCAAGCTTACTGCAAGTTCCAGTACACTTGACATCCAAGTTCCTAGTCTTTGGCAATAGTTGACCTTGAGAGGTCGACCTTGGAGAAGACTGGGTAACAGTCTACTATAGGTACCACCAGGGAAACAAAAAACTCAAGACTCTTTTAATACGGGGCCGGTGATGATGGTAATTTACTTTTGAATATAGCATTTAATTAATTCAATCAATTGCTTTCATCATCCCTGGAAGAGGAAACAGAAGAGGACAAAGCAATTTCTGAGACCAAGGTTTATTTATGCTGACTTCAAAAGCATTCTCGCTTCCATCGTCAGAGTGTAGTGACGAGTGGGTCCGTCTAACCGCTAGCCGTGCCTGATGCCCGCGTGTCGATCGATTGCTGGTGGCTGATTGGATCGTTCGCGTCCTCGCGGGCGCCTCTGTGAGGTGTGCCAAGTCGTTTGTGTGCCTCCTGAGCGTTTCCGTCGTCTTTGCTCGCGGGTGCCGGCTGTTGGCTCCGCGTTTCTTCCTTCGCCCGACCTATTGCTCCGTTCTGAGCAGATGTTAGCGCTGTCTATGGTTTATGAGCACGTACAGCAGAAGAATCACATGTTCACCTTTGAGATAGCAAGGATAATAGTCCGAGCTAATGACAACATGGCCAGATTGCTGCTAGATAGTTGGTCCTCAACTGGCACACTTAGTAGAGTCATAGACCTTATTTCTCACTTACTACACTCTTTTCGTTGTTATGTGTTAACTTTTTTGAATAATTTTACCTTTGATTTCCTGTTTTTTATCCTACTGTTTCTCTCCCCTGTGCCCCCGTAATGCCTCCTATATCTAATTCCCATTACCATCGGTCACGTAATACAGAATTCTTGAAAGTTTTGGTTTATGGAGTGGTAATTACACTAGACTGTTACCAAAGACTGCAAAAAATATTTACAGCAGCTTCTTCCTCAGAGACGTTATTGCTTTGAGAAGTTTCGCCCGCCCCTGATAACCTTACAGGTTTTCTTTTATCTTCTTGTTGGGGTCATACCATGAAGCCGCTGCACACCCCGACATCTGGACGTCATCCGATACAGCCGATCAGTCGAAGGACCCCAACGCCGAAGGGCTGCATTTTGCTGCCGGAGCACACCCGGCGGGGATTGCCGAGGACCAGAAAGGCGAAGAAGTGGAGGAGGAGGATGACGACGACGAGGACGAGGAGGAGGAGGAGGAGGATTTAGTCTCCAGTGCAAGTGAAGAGAACGAGGCGGGAGTAGCTGCCCTTCTTCCCACGCCCGGTAGCCAGCGCGGCATCATAGCCAAGGTGAACGAAAGCCTTCTTATGCGTTCCTCCACTTGCGATGGTGGTGCCGGCGTCAGCGGCGATGATGCTGATCGTGATGATGATGATGATGATGCCAGCTCCAGCGCCGCCTCCTCTTCCTCCTTTGCGTCCTCGTCATCTTCATCATCATCATCACCCGCTTCCTCTTCTTTTGCCTCCTCCTCCTCGCCTCGTGCCCGCTTCTTGGACTACGACCGGCACCACCCCCCTCACTCGGACAGCAGTTGTGAGGCGCGCCATGTCAGCAGGTCAGTCGCCCTCACTTTTCTGCCCCCGCATGTTAGCTACCCCCTCCTTCGTCCTCTTTTTTGCTGCTTGCTACTCCTTCCTGCACTATGCGCACCGATACACATGAAACAGCCACCAGAGCATTTCATCACGCCTTCAAATGGGAGAGATTACATACGAGGCGCGGGTGCAAGAAACGTGTAGCCTACTGCTCGTATGCCATCCACCATAAAGGGTGCGGAATGTTGGCTGCCGAGGCAAGCTGCTGATGTGAGTTTGAATTCCACTGAGGCCACGGATCTTTCATAATTGGGTCAACTTAATGATTCAGATCTGCTAAAAATCACTCCTAATGATGAATTGTGCCTGGTAGTTATTCTGATGGATTGTAGATGATTGCTAAGGAAATCCTGCCCGGGCAGTCAGCTTGCTGTTCCGTATTGGTGGATTCCATACGAGCGGTAGTCGGGCGAGTAAATCGACCCAAGTGCTATTAAATTCAAAACTTCGACGTGCCTTCGTAGCTCGACGGTAGAGCGTTGGCTGTACAAAAGCCTTCCTGGCTGTGTAGATTCGACTCTTAACAACGAGGCCATACATTTTTTTCGCAAGTGGCTCAAAATAATTGTTCAGTTCAACGTGTCATGAGTTCTATGTGATATAGTCTTAAATCTACAGGGTACTGTATGTTTTTAAAGAAAAGCGTGTAACTTGTGGTTCAGAAACCCTAAAAGCAAGTATGCAAAGTAAAAAATAATCCGAGAATCGCAAAACTTTGAAGCGAAAGAATGCCCTTTTTCAAGTAGATACTTTTAGGAAGGCGTGATCTCAAATGAAGCAGGTGCTTCCTTACATGTTGCTGACTCTTAGGTATAACTTCTTAAAATGATTATATCCCGTTAATTTCAGCTTTATTTGGGAAAGTCATAGGTAAATACCTTTGAACTCCCTCTTTGTATATAGTTCTGATGCAGAACCTGTGGCGCTGCCAGAAATGAATCAGTGTTGTGTAGGAGAAGACAGTAAAAAAACTCCTTAGGCATTTTCCATAAGTCAAGTTTCGAATGCCATTTTTCGGGATTTTAAGGAGAAAAACTGTCGAGTGTGGGGCTGGGGTCGGGAGAGGGGGGGGGCGATGGGTATATGTAAATCGGATGTCCTGCTGCTGAAAGTGTTGGATTCATGTCAGGAGGAGTCCATCGCGGTTGATCAATACCCTTATGTTCACATGAGGGGAAGATGGCAATGGGCACGAGAACATCGCCGAGTACCGGAGTTGAGCCCATCGTACACCCTTGCTGGTTACCGGGTCTGCCGACCAGATATCGAAGCCCGGGAGCCCAACGATCGTCAACAGTTATTCTTAGCAAACAAAGTACTGAAAAGTAGCTAGCTGTATGGTTTTAAAAGGGAATTTCTGCCAGAGAAGTTTGGTGATAAACCTTACTTGCTGCCGAGCGGCAATGTCATTAGTCTAGCATCATTACAAAGAACATCTTTTTTTACATGCTTGTCCAACTGCATCACAAACGTGTCCACAGGTGGTATTAAAATATGAGCGAGTAAATAAGTATGTATGCGGCGGAAAGTGCTAAATGTGGGCATTAAGAGAGCAGAATTTTGAAATTAAGCAATAGTGAGAAATACGGGATCATGAGAAGGCAGGAAATAAGGAGCAATACGCACCGTAAGGAGATGGAAGGTAGCTTCGCCAGACTAACACTTCTGGGTAAACGACATTTCTCGTAACGCCGTTGGGTGCCAATACGTACAAATTGTTTTTCGAGCCAACCCGAGATATCCCAACGTAGAGGTGACCGTGGGAATAGCACGATTCTTCCAGGTGAATTCCAGCCACCCTGAAGGTTTGACCTTGGGACTTGTTGATGAACATGGCGAAGCAAACCTTCACGGGAAATTGAAGTCGTCGGAAATTAAACGGAGTGTCAGATGGCACGATAGGAATGCGGGGGATATAAGCAGTCTCCCATTTTGCACAACCGGTCATAATTGTGGCCTCCGTAACGTATGACCCCTCCCCCCCCCCGTGGCATATATACATCCGCATTTCACGTCGGGCGTCACTTGAATCCTCACGCGCACGGTGTGTGTGTCGTAGCCCATAGTTGGATCAGGAATCCCCGCCGGAATCCAAACTGGGAGTAGTTGGGAGACGGAGAAAAGCCGCGACCTCTACCGGCTTGAGCCACAGGTCCGTGGGAGTGAGGTGGGTGCCTGGCCGAGAACTGCAGGCGAACAGATGACGGCAGTCATGCGGCGAGACGCCGCAGTCGGGTATGGATGGGTCGAGCCGGTGTTGGTCACGCGCACGGTAGAATGAGGGAGCGACGTAGAAACCGACACACACAGGCGACCGAGAACGCGTGCCGACGAAGTGATCGTGGTACTAACATGCGCGCGTCGAAGGCGCACAAGGCGTGTCAACCTGACTCCGGCAACCAATGATAATCCGAGAATCGCAAAACTTCTTTAAAGCGAAAGAATGCCCTTTTTCAAGTAGGTACTTTTAGGAAGGCGCGATCTCAAATAAAACAGGTGCGAGAAAGAATATTGTGGTTATTTTCTGTAAAGAATACAGTGGAGTCCGGTTAATGTGGACAACCGCTTAATGTGGACAGTTGGCCAGGAACGGAATTTCTCCATAGTAGAAACGACTGGTTTTGGGTCAGTTCGCTTAATGTGGACAACCGGTTAATATGGACAGTTGGCCTGGAACGGAGGTGTTCACATTAACCGGACTCCACTGTATAAGACTGTCAAGGAGCACTCGGACAGCAGTTCCGATGCGCGTCATGTCAGCAGGTCAGTCGCCCTCCTTTTGCTACGCTTTCCTGCGCTATGCGCACCGATACACATGAAACGGCCACCGACGCATTTCATCATGCCTTCAAATGGAAGAGATTACAATCGAGGCGCGGCTGCAAGAAACTTATGCGGCGTCTAAGTAGTCGTTGTGCTTAGAACACCAGGCTGGACTGCTTTTAGAGCGGTCCTACTCGCCTTTGACTTGTAATAATAATAACCTAATTTTACAGTAGATTGCATATCTGATGCAAGGTTCGAGATTGGGGGGTTTAACGCACACCTGAGGTTGTTTAGTTAGTTCATTGGGTTGAATTGGGTCGCAAGATGTTGTTAACTTGAATTTAATTACGTTCAGATCAGAATACTGGGAGAAAATAGAGGCTAAAATGGGCGAAATCCAGCGTTTGTTGATATACGAGGAATTCCCTATGCTATTGAGCGCTGCGGAAAAGAACTTCTTGCGTGTACATGTTGCACTATAAAAGAACATTTATGAAGAGCAGAAACTTTTTAATTATATATTTTCAGAAAACGGAAATTTTTGCTTTGCCTCCATGAAATTGAGGTAAGTGTAATTACGAGACAGTGCATTACTTTTGGGAATAGAAGAGCGAAATAAGTTTTAAAATTTATATTTTGCAAATCTGCCAAGTTTCGTGCCATAAAATTGAGTAATAAACTTTTGAAGTGGTTCTTTGCATTGCTCCATCTTAAATTTATATTTTAGATTTGAGGGGTTACAGGAAAGGACTGCGTTTGAGAACTTTATAAGTATATGGCAACCAAATTAATTGTACAATCGCTATAAATTTGGAAACAGTTAACACAACAAACATTTGACAGATTTGTCACGGGACATTGCCAAAAAGTTTTTTTCAAAAATCGCCGTTGATATTATTGGCACTCTACTTTGTATTTGTTATTGTAAAACTTAGTCTAAAAGTAACCAAATATGCTGAAAACTGTTCCGTTTTCGATAAAACAATTAGCTCTTTCATTTATAACAGAAGAGATATCCCTAGTTGTTGGGGAAGTCAATTCACTGGCCAAAATTTCACATTCTGACCTTGACTTTATCATCAAAAAAAAATTAAATTACGCAGACATCAGGCGCCAAAATATATAAGTAAGGCTTTTTTCAAGATTTTACTTTTTGTAGAATTTTTCTGAATCAACCTTGAGCATATTTATTCGCGACTTTTGTATTAGACGTTCATTTTTCTCAGTAATGAGTTCACATGATTGGGTGGTTCTGAAACTTTGACACACAAAGATAGCTGCATAAGAAAAAAATGTTGAAAAGCTGGTTATTTACGCAAAAGCTTTTAAGATCTATCTTATTTTGAAGGTTTGGGTAAGCACGTAGAATATAATCATTTTTTGTGGTCAAGTGACTGAAGCGATTGAAAATCGTAAAGTCTTAAATATAATTTCAAGGAAGATCTAAACCTCTTCTTCAAAATAATTACAAATAAATAGAGCGAAAGGCAATTACTCTTAGTTTAAAAAAATCATGTATTTAAAATTGAACTCGAAAATTCTATTTGAATTTATTAGTCACTGACCGGCAATTTCGAAATATATTACTCCTGTGATCTCCCAATGGGGCATATCAAGCGAAAACGTGGTTGACTTAGGCCAACATAATTCAAGCGATGCATCAACGAAAGAAACAACTAGCAGTTCTCGTGAAAACGTGTTAGAACACATACTCGAAATTTAGGCTCTTCGCTAACAGCCATACACTATATTGCACGTAATATGGAAGCATATTTATTCAAAAACTTGAAAAAAACGATTATTTTCCTACGTAATTTTACTTGTGCTGGTTTAGTCACTCTGTGGTTTTGCATAAACGGGCTTCCTCTACACGTAAAACTTAAGTTTACCTAGTACACCCGCTTTCCACTTTTTCGGAATTTTCCACTTTGTTAAAAAAGCTGGTGTTTCTATAAAACGTTATATTCCTTCATAAATCATAATATGCCCTATTGTGAAGAACGATCATAACTTTATTGCTGTAAGACGTTGGGGGCCACAGCTTGGGCTGTGTTTGATTAAGAGGGAGTTACTTGTAAAAATCGTGTGATTCCATGAGTTTGGCCACCTCCTGTACCTTTTGCAGTAGCTCGATTTTTGTTAAATTCCGCCAATATAGGGTTAAATTTCCGTCAGTAGGCATCAGTTGCCTGAGCAATAGGAGTTTATGTTGATGGAAGGGTTGACTCTATTTAGCTCATTAAAGCAACTGTAGGTGGCTTCAATTCAATATTCTTTGGTCACATTCGACACAATTACATATTTACTTTTACTCGTTGCGATGTGCGCCATGTCAACAGGTCAGTCGCCCTCCTTTGGCTACGTTTTCCTGTGCTATGCGCACCGATTCACATGAAACGGCCACCGACGCATTTCATCATGCCTTCAAATTGAAGAGATTACATACGAGGCGCGGCCGCGAGAAACGTATGTAGCGTCTTAGTAGTGGTTGTACTTGGAGCACTACAATCATCGGGCCTGCTGTAAAGATAGCCAAAGGCGAGATGTCACCGCCTAATTACGCCCTGTGTGAGTCCCCAAGATAAAACACGCCAGTAAAGGCGCAAAAACAGAAGTTTTTAGCTTAATTAGCCCAACATACTTAAGATAACAAACGCGTGTAAAACTATATACAATTTATTTTTATCCATCGGACCAATCAGCTTCTGTCCTGGAGCGAATATCGACACGATTGGCTTGTGACTCAACGGCTGACTTTTCAGCGTCCTAGCCTGACCGCAGTTTTAAATTTTAAATTATTGATTGATTGCCAGTTTGCGTTTGCCGCGTGTAGGCGGATCGATAGCCTGCTGTGAGCGCGACTCGCTGCTTGCTGGCCGCTCGTGTGTACGTAAAGGCTCCTCCTAACAGGGCTAAAATCCCAACTTGTAGGCAAAAGACGGAAGGCACCTGTATGAAAGATTGATTGTGCACAGGACTCTCAGTGGCTGTCTCATGCGGTAGTGGCCACTGGCGAAGTTAGGGCTAGTGGTGGCTGTTGGTTAAGGAAGATTGCGGAGCAGGTTTAAGATTTCTTCAATTGAAGCGTGTGGTATTACCGGAGGGGTGTTGTGTTAGGTGGCGTAAGCTGTGTCGACCGAAACACATGAAACAGCGACCGACGCACTGTAGCTTGTGGTTCAGAAACCCTAAAAACAAGTTTGCGAGACTAGAATAATTCGGGACTCACAAAGACTTCTTTAAAGCAAAAGAATACGCTTTTTTCAAGTGGACAATTTGAAGAAGGCATAAAAACGAGTGCAATAAGGAGAGTTTGTTGAACTTGTTTTCTGTAAAGCATTTTAGAATGTTAAGGAACTTTCAAATCCAAGGGGCTAAAGTCATAAGGTTAAAGTTGTTCTTTTTATCGAGTTTATTATCTTGGTAGTTGGCTGCAGAGACTCGCATTCAAAAGCTGACATCCGCACGTGACTGAAATATCTCCGGATTACTCTGCATACTGTAGCCACTATTAAAGCACAATTTAAGAAATATTTTCTAGCCATCTAATCATTTTTAGAATTTCACTTAATGCCTCATGAAATACATAATCCTCAAAAATAATTACGCGACTGTTTTGGGACGTTTCCTCATTGGAAACTTTAAAAACTAAAATACCGCCCTTTAGTTTCGTATCGCATCTGAAAAGGTGAAGTTTCCGATGACATGAGTGGGTGAAACGTAAAAACATTTTCCGCCTCCTTTTCCTTGAATCTAATTTACTGTAAGTCAATGGAAAAAATGCACACCTCCATTTATCATTTATTTGAAATGAGATTTTCGCGGGCTGTTGGTCAAACGTCGAGTTAAAGGCCGGTATACTTTGTGGTAGGAATAGACTCCATTTGACTTCCCTGATACTTCGTTTTACGACCTCATCTACTTAATCCCTTCTACTGTGAATCTCTAAATGCTTATTGACGTTTTCCGAGGCTCGGTGTTTGTTTTTTTCCAAAAACCGCAGCCGCCTAGAAGCAACGTGTTTTCTTCATATTTCCAGTTACGTGAAAAATTAAAATGTTTACTCCGTGAATTTATAGAGCTTATTCATAATCGTTGGACTGTGCCCAACGTTTCACTAATATTAGTGTCACTAATAGTATCAGTACTGCTATCAGTGATTCTGGCTCTCCTACAGTAAAGGATAACGGTGAGTGAGGGTAGATAGTGCGTTAGTACCAGCGCAAAAGTCCCTTATGATGTCTCCTTACCTTACTGTTTTTACCTTAAAAGTCCCTTAAGACTAAATCACGCGGTGTTTTGGCCCGCATTGAAGAAGGTGACTAACGCCGGATCCCTTTCGGTTATCTCGACTCTGTCTTGTCACCGGCTCAGGCGGGTGAAGAGTGCGGTAGACATTTGCGCCGTCTACATTCACTTGAAACTAATCCCTGTGTTTTTTATTACCAACCAATACATGGGACTCTAGAATGGCCATTTCTAGCTCATTAGCCGTCGGCAGCCAGAGTTACCTAACCCCAGGGTTGCAGCTGAAATTGCTGCGACACTTGAGTTTCGAATCCGCGTCTCTCCGGTCAGAGACAAACACCCTAACCATTGAGCCACGAGTTAGCTGTGACTAACATTACAACTGGTCGTCTTGCGAAGCACACTTGGATGCGTCCAAGCCTGCAGTGGCATCAACCGGGATGGATACGTCCTGAAAAACGGATCAGTGTACAATCAACTACTACTAATGCCTGTCTCCAGTCGCATTCCTTGGTGTGTGTGTGTGTGTCGTAGCCCTTGGTGTCGCATTCCTTGGTTGGGGCATGTGGTGGATTTTATCGGAATCGATGATCGAACTACCATCATGCCAAATGTCTATGATCAGCTACTGTATACGCCTCTGTGCCTCTTGAATTTCACTATCTGCAATCAGCCTAAATTTCATTTCATCATCGCCACGGTTCGATTTCACCTTGCGAAAATATTAAAAATAATAGTAGTATTATTTAAAGGGTCTTAGCAGCTTTGCTTAATTTAGTTGACCCAATTGCGAACAAAACTCGCGGCGTCGTCAAGACTCGAACCCGCATGGCAGGGAAGGCCTTTACGCAGCCAACACTTTACCACTAGATGATTGCTTAGGAAATCCTGCTTGGGCAGTCAGCTTGATGTTCCGTATTGGCGGATTCCATACAAGTGGTAAAGTTTGGCGGGTAAAATCGATCCAAGTGTGATTAGATTTACGGAGCATGGCGTGGCGCCGTAGCTAAAGTAGTAGAGCGTTGGCTGCTGTACGCGTTCGACTCCTGCCGATGCGCCGAGTTTTTTCAAAATTATGTCAACTAAAATAGACATTTTCTGCAAAAAAAGACCGTGTGAAAGTTTCACAATTGCTTAAAAGCGAAAGCTTTTTCGACATTTGTCGCGGATTCTTCATCAGAAACATCAGCGGATAACACTCGCAGAACCGGGTAATACATGCACTGAAAGTTGCACTATTTATAAGATGCAGCCATTACTGCACTCTTCTGAAAATTAACCATCATTGCACACTTGTACGTTAATTACTTGATGACCGGCCGGCGGGGTGTGACTTGTTGAGTTTGCATCACGCGTGGTGATTGCTCGGCCATCTGCTTCTCCGGTGTTGGCGTAGGACGGCGCGGTGGCCTGTCCGTTTCCCAAGCGCTGACTTCCTGTGGCCAAATTGAGCTGCCTCAGCACCGAATATGGATTGGGTAGGTCGTTGCACTTGTTTATGGACTGGGGGCAGTAACGACTGTATCCTATAATTACCGCACCTCCCTGTGCATGAACTACCCGTTTCTGTTTTATATGTCTGATGAAGAATCCGCGATGCAAGTTGGTTGGTTAGTAGCCCTTGTTGGATCAGGTGTCCTCGCCGGAGTCCAAACTGGGTGCGGTTGGGAGTCGGAGAAAAGCCGCGACCTCAGCCGACTTGAGCCAAAGGTCCACGAAGGGGGAGTTGGGTGCCTGGCCGGGAGCTGCAGGCGAAGAGATGCTGACAGTCATGTGACGAGACGCCGCAGTCGGGACAGCTATCGATTGTGGACGGGTCGAGTCGGTGTTGGTACTGGTGATAGAGTAGCCACTGCGTAGGTGCGTCAGGGTACAGCGAGTGACCCTCGGGAGTTGTCGTTATGTGGCCGCAATCGGAGTCGGATAGTCACATAAAAGAACCGGGAGGGGGGAGTTGTAGCTGAATTTTGCGTCCACAACAGCTCTCTGGTGAAGGCACAGGAAGCATGTCGTGATGGCAGAGCCATCAATGGGTAGATCCGAGCGACATGCTGCTACTGCTTTCTTGTAGAGAGACGGTCGAACACCGCAGCTAGGTTTGGGAGCGTGGCAGCGGTGGTGATTTGGATGATCGGGTTGCGAACAGGTCCGCCAAAACTGCTGACCTAGGAGTACTTTGTGAGGGGCGACCGGCAGGACAGAGGCCTCCGCATGGAGATGGTCGATGGGCGACATCTTGTAGCAACCCGTGATTGAGCGGCGGGCAGCCTTCTGTGCTGACTGAAGGTGGCGGAGGCTGGAAGAGCTGAGTGTAGGAGACCAGTTTGGTGCCGCATAGGTTAGGTGCGGCTTGACCAGCGCTTTGAATGTGGTCGCCAGCGTCTCTTTCGCGCAGCCCCAGGATGTGCCCGCAAAAGCCTTGATGCATCGGCTCACTTTGCTTGCTTTGCCTTGCATGGTCCACAAACGTAAAAAGCGGATCTAAACGGATGCCAAGAAGCTTGGGCTTACGGACCAGCGGTAAAGACGTACCGTTGACTATGGTGGCGGGGTGATAGTTTTACTCTTTCAGTTCCAGTGTGAAAACAGTGACGGACGACTGCCGCGACGCATATCGAAATGGCGAATAGAGGTCTTCTCTCAGCAATCGCATCCTCTTCTTCTTCTCTTCCTCCTCCTCAATGCTGAACTGTATTATGACAAGGGTTGATGATATAAGATCGGTTTCCCAACGTTTTTCTTTAATCATATGCAGGCATTGTAACGCACGCTGCGACGGGGTGATGCAAAAAGCTCTGGCTTCATGCCAGCGTCCAGAACCCGCCTTTTTTTCGCTCTGACAGATATTTTTCAGACAATTTATTCAGGCCGATCCTCGCAGCAAGCCAAGCGCAACTCTCTGAATAATGAGATCTTGCGTAGTTTGAACTGTGATTGGCTACTCATTTAGGCCAATCATAGCGGACAAATTAAGCGCAAATTGTAAACGGTTCCAAAATATTTAACAACAACTGCAGGTAATAGGAAAAAGTGTACTCCCATGCACAAGCCTCCTGGCAAAAGAAAAGCAGAGATCCGTGCAGTAATAAAATGCGATCGTGAGGGTCTGAGCAGATGAAAATGTTATAATTCGTTGTTACTGTGAAAACTAACTATTTTCTCAGTGCACAGTTGATAACCAGGAAACTCGAGTAGTGAATAAACGAATGTCACCGTTTAAAGTCAGTCTGCAAACGGCCAATTTTGAGCCTCGTGCTGCCCCGTTGTATTGCAATCTAGTGCACTCAGAACATGATTGGTGCTTGAGAAGAGGTCTATGTGATCGCTGGGACAATAATTTTTTCATCAGACGTTTCGGATTCGGTCGTGGATCCATCATCAGAGACCATGGCAGAAATGGGTTTTTCATACAGAGGAAGGTGCAGTATTTATAGGACACAGTCGCTATGCTATTGCATATCTATGACAATTAACGGCTTCTGCCTATTAAGGGTGATCGCCTGCTTTTGCGCTATTTGTTTCATGACCGGCGTGTGGGTCGTAACCTGATGAATTTTTTCCATCTGTGTTGTACTTGAGCGTGATGATTGCTCGGCCATCTGGCTCCTTGCGCTGGCGTTAAACGGTGCGTTGGCCTGTGCGCTCTCCGAGTGGTGAATTGCGTTGGTCAAACGAAACCGCAATACTGAGTATGGATTGGGCAGGTCATTGCACTTCGTTGTAGACTGGGGATCCGTAAGCCATCATTCAATCAACTCGTGGTTTATATGATTGTCACCTCTTTCGAGAATTTTGGCCTCATCACATTTGAATGTGTGACCGGGTCTCGTCGAACGAGCATCAACTTTAAAATTGGCATCATTTCGCCGCATTGCCGCCGCGTGTTCAGTAATTGGCGTCTTGAGAAGTCTTCCAGTTTTTCCGACGTAATTGCTTTGTCCGCACCTGCACTAGGTCCTATAGAATACTCCTGATGTCTCTTGCGGTGGCAGTGGGGCTTTTGGTTTCATTACCTGACAAGTTGTGGCTGCCTCTGGCCTGTGCGCGTCTCCAACTCCAAGCGGTACGAGAAGGCGGCCTCCGAGCCGTTTTCGACTTACGAAATCGCTTGTCAAAATTTGGGGTCGGTGCAATTTGGCTGCCCATCTCGTTTGCGCATTTGCCGGTTGACGCAGTTGCGCAAGTAGCCGTTTTTTCTGCACACCCATTTCGGCGACTTTGGCTGCCGGTTCGGTGCAGTGTATCTCAACACGCCCATAAAGCGTCCTTATTCAACTGCACTGGTGGTTGCTGTTGAAATTCAGTACTTGCATCTTATTTGTAGCTTTCCTGAACGTTTTGGTCTTCAGGCCACCACAATCTCTGATAAGGGATTTTTAAAAGTCAAGCGCATAAAATCCTTGCCCCGGCTTCTTCTCAATTACCTCCTAGGACTTGAATATTTGCTCGTATTAGCAATGATTGGTAGGAAAAGCTCCTTCTAACAGCCGTCCTGCATGCTCGGTGGGGTTTTGGCTCATTCCCTTTCCGGTCATCTCTTGACTCGTCGGCAGGATTTTATTTTGCTGGATGTAGGCTTGAGTGATATGCCACTCTTGTTGGTTACCTCAAATTAGTCTCGTTTTTCCAGTCTGTGCCGCGGCCTCCGTTTTTTTTACTAATAATGGACTCATCCTGATTTTTACGTATCGTAAATAGTGAAATCGTAATTTTGTTGTTATTGTGTATGACTGCCTATGCTATGCCCCATTATCCCTCTTATTTCACACGTATTTGTCCTGTAAAATGTCAATTCTGTCTCGTAGACCGCGTTTTATTTCCCCACCCTACCCCCTTGTGGCTATCGGGCTGGCACATGGTATAATTAAGCAATTGCCAGGCATAGATAGAGAGGGGGAAAGCGTTTTGATTACCGGAATCATAATTTTATTCGTCTGAGCTTTCGAACTCTTGCTGGAGTCCATCGTCGGAGCCCGGGCCTCGGATAAGAACTCAGTCAATCGATTTATCGATCTGGCGCTGGAATCCATCGCCCCGCTCCGGTATCTTCGGGCTGACTTTGCGGATCGTGAATTGGCCCCCACCTCCTACAACCGTTGCTTTTTTTCGTTCACGCTTTTATCGCTGATGATGGATTCCAGTAAAAGTTCGAAATCGCGGCCAAATCAAACTATGATTCCGATTTTTGAATTGCCTTCTTCTCCCCTCTTCTTCTTCTTCCTCTTATTCATCTTCATCTTCTTCTTCTTCTCTATACGCATACCTGGGCTGCAGACGTTTGCCTCAGTTCATTGCCAGTTTTTTTAACTCATGATCAATAAGGGAACTCCTTGCAAACCTATCTCATTCCAACCATTTGTGTCCTCTGCAGCGAGGCCGTGGATCCGATCACCCTACTGGCGGGCATCACCGGTCGTGACGCCGGGTTGCTGCGCAGCCTGCCCAAATGCCGTCGGCGCCGCGTACTCGCCCGTATGGAGAGCCTCTCAAAGTTCATCAACCACACCCTCCTGCGTCTCAACAACGAGCTGGCGGGTGAACTGCAAGAGCTCTGCGATCAGCAGGTGAACCTCAACGTCCAGGTGCACCACTTGTCTCTGATACACCAGCAACAGTCTTCCATGCAGCAACAACACCAACAGCAAGGGTCAACTGAACTACTCGCCTCGCCACCCCCTCTCTCCCCAGTACTCCCAAGGAAATTCAGCTGAACCCTTCTGTTTGACGACTCCCACTGTGTTTCTAGCAACTTGTAATTAAAATCGCTGCCCCCCTTCTGCCTGGTTTGGTTTTTTTTATCAATCTAGTCACTCTTTCTGGCGTCCTCACCGCTGTGTTTGCCCCCAACTGTTTTTGGTCATTTCGGCGGAAGCTTACACTTTGTTCTACTTTGGTGGCAAGCCGCCCGCTCGCCTGCCTTGAGTTTTGACAACTTTCTCTTATGTTATCTTGGTTATTTTCTTTACAATCTCTCTCTCTCTCTGTGTATGTGTGTGTACAATCACCTTGCACTCAGCCGTCCTAGGAAACTGACTTTGCAGAATGTCCATTGTTTTTTGCGCGAAACGCGAGGTGTCCACTCAATCCTAGTCATCCTGCTTTTCAGATGATTGGTAGTTTTAAAGAACAACGGTTAAGCTTAAAGCATACTCGAAAGAGTATCCACTTCTGATTCATCTCACTATCTCCCTGCTTTTCCTTGGGAATTTTGTATGTGGCGCGGAGCTCTGTATGTCTGTTGGTATAGGGCTGTTCACTGTTTCTCGGGAAATTCGCGTCTTTCCGTTTACGGGTGGGCACTAGCATTGCGAGTATCTCATCAGAAAAATTCATACCCGCTATTCAATTTCATTCAGTCAGTCAGTATATTTGAGAAGACTTTTGCGCCTTTGAAGCCCCTATTTGCCACACTAAAATCCCAAGCATTAGAAACAATGTTAACAAGTTTTTAGTCAGGAGAATGTAGACAGTCACATCGTGCCTTGTTGTATCAAAGGTTAATCTGCCACATAGTTCATGTTGTGATATAATATATTTATACCAAGTCAAGGTTTGAATGACTCCATAGATTGGGATATAGAAATCGCCTCTGGTAGGTTATTCCACGGGTCCACGACCCGGTTAGAGCACAAATACTTCCTTACATCCAATCGTCCTTGGAGCACCTACAATTTGAAACGATGTCCCCGGAGATTAGTTGTAGTGACGGGTCGGAAAAAGTAGTCACACCGGAGGGCGTAGTTTAAGTCACGCACGATACGGAAAGTTTTTATCAAATCTCTGCGTAACTACCTATAACTCAGAGGATAGATATTAAGGTTATTTAGGCAGATCCCCATATGGTAGTGCACCTTGCCTCTCACTAATCTTGTGGCCCGCCACTGCACCCTCTCAAGTACGTTAAAATCCTGCCGCATCCACGGTCTCCAGGTGTGAATGGCGTATTCAAGCTGTGGCCTTATGAAGGTACCGAAGATTTTCGAGAACCAGTCTTCATCAAAAACGGTGAATGCCCGCTTGATGGCGTAAAACGTTGAGGTTGCAGTTTTAGCCACCTTACAACATTATGTAGAAGGTTTGAGGTTGTCTGTCATCCAGATGCTGAGATCCTTCTGTATTTCTGCCACTGGGAGTGGGGTTCCGTTCAGGTAGTGTTAGCAGGACAGTGTTACAGACTACGTTATATGGATGACCTCGTTTCTCACCTGGTGTTGTATGCGAACATGGCGGATTTTCTGGTTTGACCACAATAAATGGCATCGCAATCCACTCAGAAAATTTTGGAGGTGAATGCTAGGATGTCGTGGGGGTTACTTATGCTCAAGTTCAAAGATCTTCCATGCCTAGCTTGGATAAGGTCACCCAGCTTGAGTTAAGTTAGAATCAATTATTTATGTTTACCTCCTTTTTGTTTGTGATGCTCCTGGATGTAGCGCCATCCATTCCCCTAGGGACAAACCGAAGCCTAACTGGGTGTTTAGACTAACGCCCTCTCGAGACAGTTTAGTAACCCCTGTGGTAGGAAGTTCGTTCGTACAGAGACGTAGAAAGAGAGTTTATGAAAACATTTTTTTCCAGTTAACTCATCTCACGGAGGTCTCTAATGTGATGAATGAGAAGCCTGCGATATTTTTAAGGTACAAGTCGAGGGTAGGGAGAGATTTCGAAGTACGGTGTTTATTTTTGAAGAGTGGACGAGTGGCTCCGAGAGATGCTAGGTTGCGATTGAGCGATTCGGCGAAACTATCGATCGACACTGAGGCGCAATAAACTGCCTGCCAGAGAATGTGTCCCTTTGCAATGCCTTGCTGTGTGTTGGTTGTCTACCTCATGTAGGCAACTTTATATCATTGTAGATTGGTTGTTATTCTTTTAGTTATTTTATTTTAAATGTTGTTGATTAGTATCTTATAGCGTCTCCTATTATTTAATATCATTTAACTGATTGGAGCAGCAAGCAAATATCAAGTTGCATGCAATGCAACCGAAACGTCAATTGGACAACCCCTATATCTGCTCAATGTTAATGACGACTGCGTATTTTCCTTAGTAATGATAGAATCGCATTTACATTTTCAGTGGCCTGACAAGAAAAGAGAAAATCTGGGAAAAATCAAACTGCCGAAAGTGTGAATGTGGCTTATTATTAAAACACATTTTTAATATTGCGCCCTAATTAAAAACAGTGACCGGTAAACAATAAAATATATAAGAAAAATACGTAGTCGTTGAGAAAATTTGGTGGGTATTGGACTTTTTTAATTGTTGTTTCGGTTGCATTTCGTGCAATTTGATGGTTGGGTTAGATGACAACACAGGCAAGGGAAAGGTCTAAAACATAAATCAACAACATTTATGATCTCAATACGTAAAAGAATAACAATCGATCTACAATTATATCATAGTAAAAGTAGCGTACGTGAAGTAGCCAATCAGCGAGCAGGACGGTCGCGCAAAGTGATGCAGCCGCCACCTCCACCATTTCAGTCAGCTGTGGCGGCCTGATGCGCGGGTGCAAAGGTCGGTCGTAAGTTGTTGTGTCGACAAACAGGTTCCCCCAACTTACAAGTCTGGGAAGATGGAATGAATTCGAGCAACTTTACTGAGCACAAGTAGCTTTGCAATGGTCGTTGCAAGCCCCACGTACAATAACCAGCCACTTAGGAGCAAAAGTGAGGGCGTGTCAGGTGTAGGCTGTGGGATGAGTAATCAATCGGCTGGCGCCAATTAGACGAAGCGTAAGTATCGATTAGCTTTGAGCGTACGCGCGTATGAAGCGGTGAGTGGGTCGATAACCTGTGGAAGGCTGATAGCGCACGGAGTAGATGACTAGGCATGGGTTTAATCCCTGGTAGGGTGAAAGCAGAATCAGCGCGGCAGGCCCCCACAGGTCTCTTGGAGAGTGACTATGTCCGCTGTGAACCCGCGCATACTCTGCTGCCTACAACTACTGCTGCAGTTTCTGTCTTCCAATCCACTACTGCTGTACTACGCCTTTCTAGACTGTTCCAGAAGCCTGGCTGAGGTATTTTAGAGCTTCACACATTAAACCTGCGGACGATTGTGCTTGCGATTCGTGGTATACATACATATTTTCTGTTCGGTGCACGTCTGGACGTCGACGAAATATTCCAGGTTTTATGTCTACTTTGTTAACGTGAGTAGTGATAATATTTAAACTACTAGGCAGATAGGATTGCCGGACAGGAAATGGGCGACTGGGATGGCCTTTTCTGACTAGTTAGCCATCGTCAGGCAGTCAATACTATCTGTCGAGGCTTCTAGCCGCTGTGCGTGGCTGTTGGCGGGGATGGAGCGAGAGAAGTGAGTTCCGTTAGCGATCGGTGAACATTCATGAATGAGTATGTAAATTATTGTTAATGCATCTTCGCGGACTTTATTAAACCAGTTGCGCTTTACCGTTGATGATGCAGATTCTTACTAGGTTCTGTTTAATACGCTTAAGAGCGGAAGATGCGCACAGTAAGCAGACCTGTGGCCATCCTCCAACAAGAGTTTTATTTTCTTGATGTTTCAGATTCCGTCAGGAATCCTTGATCATAAGCAGCATAGTCTGAGTCATGCACAGATAGGGGTGAAACATGCGCAGCCTGCACGGTATTTATAGTTCATAGCGGTTATCCGCGTGCGTACTATGATTATCCACTCCTGTAGCCATCGCTCGGGTCTTAATTGGTGCGTGGTGATGGTTTGACACTTCGCGTTGGACTTACTAATCGCCATGATTTCGTTGTCCATGTCGAATGCGGGCTTGGTAATTGCGCGAAATTTATGCTCGCTGTTGTCAGAGTTGTTGTTGCTGGGCCCGGCCCTTCCCACGTGACTGATTCTCTTGCTCAGGCAATGTCTCAGTACGCCGTATGGGAAGGCCAAATCGTTGTGCTTGTTGATGGACTGGGGGTCTGAGATCCATGACTCGAGCAGCTCGCGGCCCACGCTGCTTCCTGGAACTCGCATAGTTACGTCTATTGTGGCTATTCTACCAATGACTTCGGTCAATATTACTGAAATTCCGTCGATGGTCATGGCTTTAGATTACGTGTTTTGGGGTGCCGAAATTTGACTTTTAATAAAGTGATTTGCAGGCCACTTTTCTGGGCGACCATTTTTTGGCTATTTTAAAGAGCAAAACATTAAATAATTTCATTGAGGCTGCCAAGATTACACCGGAATTTGTATGCTAAGGGCGTGTACTCTTCTCCACTTAGTTAATTAACTATGTTTGTTGCATATTCTACTAATTGGCCTCTGTAGTTATCCTACGCAATCCATTGTGGGGTGCCCAGCTAATGATTCCTTGAAGACATTCCTGCCTATCGTTTTTTATTAATAAGTATTAGAGGAATTAATTAATGTCGCAGAGAGGGGCAATCTAATACGTACTGCAATAGCCTACCAAATCGACTTCTTTTATAAAGGTTTCGGTGAGTTGGAATGCGACGTAGAATGTTAAATAGATCGCAATATTCCTGTGCTCGAGCGTACAGCGAAATGTTGATATTTCTAACGTGGTGTGAATGAAGCTTGAAGGGGTGCCCTGCAGGTTTTTGTATGGGGCCCGCTTCTCATCTTGATGTATGTACACAAATCCAATATTTATTCGTGTAGGGTCCGCAGATAGATCCAATGAATTTTTAAAAGTAGATCTGTGGTAAGAGTACTTGTCTGACTCTGCAGAATACAGTCTAACACTATATATACGGTTAACGTAATAGAGACGACAAACAATGTATGGTATGTAAGATATTAAGAAAAGCTTACAACCGTAATAGTCAGAAACACGAGGTAAAATTTGTACCGGTGTTGTCAGTTCATTCAAAGTCCAGGGATAATCAAGGAACAAGGAGACGAGAATGTTTAAGGTCACAAATAGTCGAGGACCACCACAGATCTGCGAGAATTCGCGTAGGAAGGAAAACAAACATATCTTTCAAACAGAGAAAGTGTAAAAGGAAATGATGCGAACCAACATAAAGTAAGCAAAAATGCTGTGAAAGGAAATATTACTGCAGAATTTATTTGTACCAAAAAATTTAGCGAGTGCTCGTCAGCTGCTGCCTCTCGCTGCATAATCCGACGAACGTATATGAGATTATTGAATTCGTACAGGAGAAACTCGATGCAAAACCACAAGGTCATGTAAATTTTAACTTGGGTTAATCAACAAGGTAAGCAAGTTAAAACACACCATGGGAAGTACAAAACTTTAACAACACTGCCTTTAGCCGTCCTTTTTTGCCTTTGACTTAAAAAACAACTTACCGTTACATTTTCGGTAATTCGAGTTTCCCTTTTTTCGTTAAAATTCCGCCAATATAACATTTCCCTCAATAGGCATCAGTCGCCTGTGCAACAGGAGATTATGTTGCTGGAATTGATTTTATTTAGTACCTTGAAACAAATTTACGTTTTATAATTTATCTTCTGCTCACCGGAATAAATTTGAAGATTTTGCTGACGTTTCGGACAGCTGAACCTGCTGTCCTTTGCCGAAGCGAGTACTGACTTTTGTCCAAAACGTCAGCGAAATCTTCAAATTTATTCCGGTGAGCAGAATATGAGTTATTATTCATATCCCGGAATTCTGACTTTCTTAAATTTGAGAAATTTAAGCTTCTTTAATTTAATTTTTTGATCACTTCCAACGCAATAAAATATTCATTTACACTTGTTAACCAAGAATTACACGTTTAACCACAAAGCACGTAAGGCAGTTAGGCGGGGGAAATATATATTTAGGCGGCCCTACAAGACAAATTTGTCAAAAAGATTAAGGCACATAGTGGGGAAATATGTAAATCTGAGAGCTGGAGATTATCAGGACAAAGTTAAGTTAACAACTTGCTCCAGCTGTTTACGCAGGTCGGGATTTAACCGCCGCTTCCAGGTAGCGAAATGTACGCGTTGTTCGTGCCCGAATGAGTACCCAGAAGGATGTTTTAGGGTCCGCATGGTACCCGTATCAAGCAAATGTTTATTAATGACTGAGCGCTGAATTCTGTATTGTTGCTCAAACAGCCATCTAGGTAGGTGCTCTATACTGCTGGCGGTTAATTGCCGTTGCATTCGCCCAACGTGACTGCATACGCAAGTACATGTCAATTCATAGACACAGTTTGGACTGGCGTGCACTGGTAAGGCGTCCTTAGCGTTTGGAATTGGTAGAGGCTTTGTAGGACTCCAAAATATGAGTTCGGTCGCATTATATGCCTATAACATAGGTGTCGCTTGATAGGATTTGAAATGTTGTCATTAAGAGAAAAGATATAATTTTTTTCCGGAACTGAGTGTTCCGCCATTTTTGGCCGTAGAGGCTTACTGTAATTGGGGATAAAACGTGCTGTACATCCCCACTTAAATAAAATTTCCTTGTTACAGGCGATTTCTGCATTCAGCGTCTCTATAGCGTTGGACAAGAATGTTTACCACGATACATTTCTATTGTACATTTCCATTGTACCACAAAGCATAGATAATACAAGCACCGCCCTTCCCATGTATTCTTGTAGAAAACGGCTCGTGTTATGGAGTCATCTTCTTGTCTGGACAGGCGAACGTCTAAGAAGGAAAGCTGGTTATTCCCTTCCTGTTCCATCATGGAAATTATTTATTGTAGACGGCAACTCTTCAACTTCCTTACTGTCATCAAAAATCGCGAAGACATCATTCAGGTATCTTCTGTAAAGTGTTATAATGTTCATTTTTGGAGAGTCAAAGGTCAGACTAAGTTGCCTTCCCTAGTATACTAGTAGCAAAATAACGGCGACTTCAGCAGATTTGGGAGCGCGGTAGAGCGATTTCTCGCTGGAGTGCCTCTGCGGCATCTGATTGGCTAATGTTGTGATGCCTGAGTGCGTAATAATTGGTTGCCGTAAGTTACGCGTGCAATTGCTTGCGTGCGTAATTCATCACTCTCACGTGCGTATGACGGTAAGCGGCTGCCTACGACGCGCTGCTCTGCTATTGACTGCATAATCTGTTAATATACTTAATATACATTTTTGATTGAAGATTACTTTTATTAATGTCGTTTAATATGTTTAGAATTGAAAGTAAGAGGACTTTAATGCGCCGTGCGAAGAAGGATATAGAAGAAATGTGCCGAGAAATAGATGAGGAGGTTGATCGCATCTATCCCAACAATAAACGTTATGCAATTGATGTTAATGACGGGGAGGGTTCTTCGAACAGGTCCCCGGACTTATCAGTGTCCGATAATGAAACTGTTGCTGCTAGCGTCTCGCAGGAGGATGATCTGTCTGATCTTGTCAGTCTGTCTGATGTTGATAATTTGTCTGATGTTGCCTTTCTGTCTGATGTTGATAATCTGTCGGAGGATGATAATCTGTCTGATCTTGATAATGTGTATGATCTTGAAGACATGCCGGATGTGGATTACGAAATACCCGCACCTGTTTGATTTCGAAATAAACTTCGTGAGTGGGTTGTGGAGTCAAAAACTCCCCATGAACATCTGCGCAAACTATTAGCTATACTCAGGGATGATGGACACCAGCTGCCCTCAGGTTATCGAACGCTTTTGCGCTCGCTACCTTCCGTTACGGTTGACCAGATAGACAGTGGAGAGTATGTGCATATTGGGCTACAAGTGCAGTTAATACGAGTAGTTTACACTCAAGGTAAAGTATCACAGGATGACGAAATCGTTGTCAATCTGGCTATTGATGGTTTGCCTCTCCATCACAAACGGAGGTCTGATCTATGGCCTATTTTAGGTCAAATCGTTAGGCCTTTTTTAAGCAGTGTATTTGCTGTCGGCTTATATTGTGGTAATGGGAAGCCGTCGGACGTGCATGTCTATTGTGAGAAGCTAGTAGAGGAAATTAAAGTTCTGCGACGTAACGGCCCACAATCTCCTTCTTTCCGACGTCTGAGGCCTGTTCGCGTTGCCTGTAAAATATGCGATGCACTGGAAGAGCTTTTTTTAAGCAAATTAAAAGTGTAAACGCTTACGAAGGCTGTGAAAGGTGCACTGTCTATGGCACGCATTTCGGAAAAGTTGTGTATCTTGAAGAAGGCAAGATGGTCCGTGAGGATAAACATTACTCAGAGGGAGTTCCTAATTTTCACATAGTAGGCCCGTCTCCTTTCGTAAAATGTAATGTCCGCCTAGTAACGCAATTTCCTCTCGACCCACTGCAACTAATTTACTTAGGTGTTATGAGTAAAATGTTGCGTCTATGGACTAAGGGTTATCGGACTAAAGGATTTGGTATACCAAATGCAAGCGCATTCCATAACAAAATCCTACTGGAATTCCCATGAGTGGGAATGTTGCCGTCCGTAGCTCTGATTTCTCCAAATTTAAATTCAGCACCAACGGTCTGCAATTTAAAAATTGGTTGTACAAATAAGGTCTCCATTTCCAGCTTCCACGCGTAAGAAGGTATCAAAGGCTCTGAAATCGCGTTGGCTTATTCGTACTGTACGTCCTCCTGCTTGGCTGACCAGATTATTACAAAAGGTATGCGAGCACGCCAGGATTCGAACCTGGAATCTTCTGATCCGTAGTCAGACGCGTTATCCATTGCGCCACGCGCCCACGTTTTTACCTTTGCTATAAAGTCCTGTTAGGCGCGCGAAAGGCCCTGCTAGGCTCAGTATGTGATTGGACGCTGCTGCAGGCTGGTCGCCGGGGGGCTGTTGCGCGCGCGGCGCGCGCGAGCTGGCAAGCCACGTGCCTCCTCGAAGTACAAGGCCGCAGACTCCCCCACCCCGACTGTCTCACCCGTCAACAAAAAAAACATATTTCAGTTATTAAACTAGGTATTTCTAATATTCCTGCTGCTCATGTACTACTCAGGTGACCTAAGATTTCAGGCTTTTTCAGTGCGAAAGAGCGTAAGAGAGGTCTGTTCGCCGAAAATACTGTTGGTTGTAAAGCAAGCGCCATGTTCCTAAGTATGCATGGAGTGCAGCATACCACATAGCCATCTACGTAGTCTGTTAGGTATACTGGATGAGCTTTCTTTTCGAACTGACCACGGCTGAATATACCTCTGCAGAAGGACCAAACAAAAATCCATAAATGATAGACTATTTCTAGACCTGAAATATTCTTACTTTGAATCCTTTAACACCTATACTGCATCAATATCATTTTCCATTGTTGATATTATTGTACCTTTGTAGACAGGTTTTTTCCACATAGAACAAACTCCTGATCATGTACACAATTGACTGGGCATGGAACTACAAAAAAAACAAATTGAGTACAAAAGAAGGGGTTTGTTTTAGGTTTTTTCTTGTTTTCCAAAGGTTTTGACGGTGCCCAAGAGGTGCCTTAGCAATGAACCTTATTATTATTAGGTCAGAAGCACACTAGCTGCTGGCAGCTCGCCGAACGCAGGTGTGTGTTTATTAGTTCGATCATCGATGATTTCCACCATATGCCCGAGAGCAGGGACGGTGACTGTGGTCAGGCATAGTAAAAGCAGACGCTCCGCCATCTACCCCACTCTTAACCGTCTTCCGCTTGAACCGGTGACAAGAAAAAGTCGAGTTAACCGAGCAGGAATCGGGTGTAAGCCGCTTTCTCCAGATGCAGCCAGAAACACCGCCTAAATTAGCCTCAAGTGACAAAAGCCTTTTGCGCTGGTACTACTGCACCATTGGCCTTCACTCACCCACAGAAAATGCTCAGAAATAATCGAGGAGCCCGAGTATCATATTTCCACTACTGCAACCATTGTTTATACTGTTGCTCCTAGTGGTTTATCTGAGTGATTGTAGTACTGGTACTATTACTGACGCTAATATTTGGTCCGAAATGATACTGGTGGGAGTCAGGTCTGGTCCCGTGTTCCCTTGGTCTCGCATAGGAATGGGGACCTGGACTTTTTCTATTCCCAGTAGAGTAGGTTTTTGAAGCTCGGAGCACATCAGTGGTTGCCCTAGTTGTCTCCTAAAGTTTAAACTACTAGGGCTAGGATACTACTGTTAGAAGTGTTGTGCCTCTGCTAAAAGTGCTAGTTAATGATATCATACTCGTTCAAACTAGTAAGTGGCATGTACGTGCATATACAAAATTGTAAACTAGTATGCAGTCGTAACCTATATGGGGATTTTAGTAAGCTAAACGGTTAAAGAAAGGTGTTCTTAATGATAGCCGAACATCTACCATGCATTTAGGTCGTGACAAAGTGATATGTGCCATTTTAACGGGTTATCTTTGACTTTCTGCAGTGGCTCAGACGTTACAGACCATCATCTTTCTAAATAGGTGCACTACAAGTACGGAACTATGGGACAACATTGTGACAGTGCATTGCTGCAGGAAAAGTGCAATATTAGTGACGTTGATGATACTGATGATTTAAGTTCGCACAGTCTATAAGCAACCATTACCGTATTATATTTAAAGAACACGTACGTATACACGTTGGAAGTCGGCTACTCATCTTTTCCGAGCCTTTTTTCTCCATGACTCCGAGAATGGACCATCGGGAATTTAGGAGATCCGCTTGAAACTTCTCTCTGCCTCGTGTCCCACGAGAACCTAGATATCTCCATAAGCCACCGGTATTCAAACGATGGAAGCCAGATTGACCTATTCAGTCTAAACTGCTCCCGTTTCGTCGGCTACTAACCATCATCAGAATTCTATTTTGGCCCCTGAGATGTCGGTCCCTACGTAAACTGACGCTTCTTTGCGTGACTTCATGTTATGCATATTAGCCACCAAGAACTTATTATACAAACATTTCATTTTCCCAGTCTGAACAGCTATTGTAGTATTAGCCTACTCTACACATCCATCCTCTTTTCCTAAGCAGTTTTGTTTCTCCTATACGCTTTTTGAAAATGCAGGCACGTTGAACTCTGCTTCCGTCTACATTGTAGGGTTTTTTTAACTGCCTTTTTTCTAGTTCTCCAGTAATTGCAAAGCATCACCAAATATTGCCCTAAGAGGACAATGTCTGCGGACATTATAACCACTTTGTACATTTTAGCTGCGCACATCGCCATATTTTTTGCGAAACTAAGTTTGTATGGATCATGCCTTCCTGGCGCTAAGCAATTCCAAATTCCAAAAGGCCTGACTAATGCCTGTCAGTATTCGGTGCCGCGAAATCCCGATTACCTGACATGGCATCTAGGGATTTGTCTATCCGGGCCACAGGAGAATCATCGCTTGTAGTCACTGGGTGTAGCTTTCCATGAACAACACACAGCTAGGACTACTGTGCAGGTAAATCCCATGGACAGTGGGGACGGTACGTTCATCTTGGGCTGCGGAAACAGTTGAAACTTTTAGTATGCAGTCAGCAGAATATAGCAAAGGCACAAGGAGACGAGATTATTGTAAATCTCGTACCTTACGCTACCTGGAGCCAGTCTACATATGGCAGTGCCAACCGGATCTATGTAAATAGCTGGAGCATGTGGTGAATCTTACTCTGCCGTGGTAGCACCGGCTCCCTGTTTACACATTACCTTCCTAAATTTTTGCATTCGATGTCATTTTCCCGGTTTTTCCCGCCCAGTTACTGATTAGCCTCTTGGCTATTTCCTATGACCTTGCTGTTTGTATCGATTTTTCTGTATGAATTCATTTTGTATTTTCTATTGCGTTATTCACGTTATTCAACGAGGGGAAGCAACTGATGAGCACTCTCGAAATTAGTGGATCCAATACATTTTGCTGTTTACATACTCTTCAAATGGATGGTTTTCCTCTCTTGTGGAAGTGGAAGTCTGAACTATGGCCCATTTTAGGTAGTATCGTCAGAGCTTTTGCTAGTTATGTCTTCCCTGTTGCCATATATTGTGTTAGCGGGGTATCTCTCAGAAGTACCGGTGCTTGCAGTGAACCTGTACAGGAAATAAGTAGTTTACAGTGAGTAGGCTTCAAATCTTTTTCTTCTTCTCCCCAACGTCCTGAGCTTGTTTGCAGTGGCTGTGTAATATGTGATGCACCCGCGCGAGATTTCATCAAGAAAATTAAAAAATGTTAACGCTTACGAAGGCTGCGAGCTGTGCGCAGTGTACGGCAGGCACTTAGGAAAGACAGTCTACCCTGAAGAAGGCGCGATGGTCCGCAGGAATGAATATTACATAGGTGGAGGTTGTAATCTGCACGTAGTGTGGTCGCCACCATTCGTAAATTGTAATCTGGGGTAGGTTTCCAGGTTTTCCCTTGAACCACTTCACCAAATATACGCAGGCGTTATGTGGAAAATGATAGGCCTGTGGACTAAGGGTTATCGGAATAGAATGACCAATGAGAAGAAGGTTACATTTTTAACCAAGCAACCTACATTGAAGGGACACGAGATTGATCGATTGATCGAATTAATTGAATTCTGCTGCCGTATAGCGCTGTATCGCGAGTTTTGAAAATGAAATCCCTAGTGATAAAGCTTTTTGTAAATAAAATTAGACACTTGGGAATGCGGAAGAGTAAAACCTGTAGGTTACGATTCCTCCTCTTCGGGCATAACGCCGTATCGCGACTTTTCCCATCAACCAAGTGAACGAAATCCGCTATTAATCCGCATATATATATTGCGACTTTTCCAGTAGGATTCCATGAAAGAATCCGCTTGAATTTGCTGCTAGGGCTACCGTTGCTATTCCATCGTTTTGTTTGGATAATTTGTCGTTGAATATAAATCGGACAGTCTTTTTATACAGTTTTAGTACGTATCACTATATTTTGGGGGACAGGCAAGTTTCAAAGGAACGAGTACAAGGATGTCCATTGTTTAACCCAATGGTATCGTGGTCAATAATAACGCTACGTCTAAGCATATCATGTATTTTTCAGAAATTGTTTGATGCCTGATGCGGCGAGAGATAGCAGCTGACGAGCATTTGCGAAATTTATTGGTTCCAATAAATTCTGCAATACTTGCACGCCCCAACTTCGCACTGGAACCTATTATTTGTTGCTCAGCATGGCTCTTCCGTCCTCGCTCATGTCCCAGGAATGAGCGTCACTCACAGAACCAATGGACAAAAGCCGTAGAGCTGGGTCGTCTAGTGGATGTCATCTTCTTTGCCTCCAAGAAGGTTTCTAATAATGCACCCTACCAGCTACTCATACATTAAAATTAGCCGTGTGAAATACATGACAACTTTTTAAAGTGAGTTAACAATTTACTGTAAAGTTGTGTTCGTGGCGGTCCTACTATTTTCGCCAGCTGATCGCTGGACTCTGTAGTACACAAGATCGCATCGCCGGCGTTTCGGTCATAATTTCATAACCTCTATAGTCCCTTAATCCTTTCGACCCTGTTGCCCGTGGTGACGTCATCCTGTCTCACCTGCCTGATGGTTGATCGTGAAGCCAGTCGGGCGGTGTTATGGTGGTTAACGGTAGCCTCTGGTGCTATATGATTTCCCTTACGACAAGAAGCGTTTCGAACCCCCATACGCCCTCATCAACAGTCCTGCCTCATTGTATCGCAACAATCCTATCAACCAACCTCTTAATTTTTGTAGAGGCTGATTTTTTCTCCTTTGTTTTGTTTTTTTAAGTGGAGGTCCACTGAACTCCGCCCCCGCTTTCATTGTAGGAGTTCTTTTCTCTGCTTCCTCCTTAGTTTACCATACTTTCCAGAGAGTGTTGATGATTATTTTAAATGACGATATGTTGGTGGATGTGAAACTATCTGTCTGCCATACTAAAAACACCCGTTGCGTATGTGGTTGCTCACAAAGAGCAGCATTTATCCACTTTATATTTATTCTTCCCACAGCACTAAGTTTGCAATGACGAGACCCTTCGGGCCTAAAAATATACATTTATTAATTTAAATCTGGAGCAGATGAACCTATTACATGTTGCCCAGCACTGTTTCTGCAATGCTCGCTCATGTCTGAAGAATGAGCGTCACTCACAGAAGCAATAGCCGGGAGAGCAGGGCCGTCCAGTGGATATCGTATTCTTTGACTCCAAGGAGGTTTCTAATAATGCACCCTACCGACTACTCTCAGATTAAAATTGGCCGTGTGTAAAACATGGTAACTTTTTAAAATCAATTAACAGTTTTATTCAAGAAAAGATGGATAAACGCCTTTTAGATCCCCATTGGTGACACAGTGACTAAAAAAATGCATCGATACAGTAAAAAATTCAAATAGCGGTTATTCAGATGATCGTGGGCAAATGTTTGCAGCAGTCAGTTAATGGCAAATATTGAACATACATTATTACTCTTTAATTGTGAGTAGTATAATTACATAATTATAACATCTCGGCTCATGGGCGACGCCAGTGACCCGAGCTATTACATGGGAGAAAATCACAAAAAGATCAAACAGTGAAAAAAACTCCTTGTGCAGTTCCCGGAAACTATGGAGGTTTTGAATCCGATTTGGGGGATTTCACGGAGGAGGAACTGTCGCTCATGGGAGGAAAGGTACATGAGATAGGAGCGTTATGTTGATGAGGGTGTTAAGGCGGGACAGCGGAGCCTACCAGGGATAGTGGCCGTAGAGTAATGGGAATACGGAGGAAGGCGTCCGAGAGGTCTCGAGATCGTCGAGTTGCCGGAGCTGCGACCACGATACCCATTGCCGAGTTTCGAGGCCATAAACAACGCAATGAAAACAGGCGAATCCGTCACGATCGCAAATATCCGTTGTTGGTCGACATAAATGAGCTGTATGCATATGGAATGAATTTGATGCAGATAATAATTTCATTGATAAACACTACTCAAGCGGAGCCAGTAACACTATAGAAATACAATATTTATTTCCCTACAGTAAGACTAAAATGGCTAGCTGGTGTTAGAGTGAGTATTACTATAGTAATCTAGCTTCTCCTCAAAGACTTCAACAGAAGCAGACGTAACAACATCCAGTGACAGAGCTTCAACCACTCTATTACAAAAGAAGAACTTTCGTGTGTTTACTCTTGCCCCTGTTACATGTAGTTTGAATGGGTAATATCTTAAGTTCGTAGTTGTTGCTAACTCGAAGAAGTCGCCACGTAGAAGACAGGAGTTCTGGCCACGCATCATGCGAAATGTATGTATCAGCTCACAAGTCAGCTGCCTGTAACTTAAAGGAAATATATCGAAATTAGCTAAATGTGTTTCATAGGGTAATGAGCTCTGTCCGGTCACAAGTGTTGTTGCACGCCATTGAGCCTTCTCGAAGGAATTGAGGTCATTTGCGGCCCAGGGTCTCCATGCTTGGCTAGTGAACTCCAGTTTGAATCGCGCAAATGTTCCAAAGACCTTAGCCAAACAGTCAAGGTACAGGACGGACATCACAGAGTTGGCTTCTATTGCACAATGCTTTAGCGACGTCATGACGCATAATACAAAATCATTCTTCAGTTCCACTTCTTGCAGTCAGATACCATTCGGGCTGTAAACCGTGGGATTATAAGAGCTGGGCCGGCCAACTCGCAGGATGCTGCACTTGTTCTCATTGACCGGTAAAGGCCAGTCCTTCGACCAATTTTGAAGATGCTTTAGGTTTCCCTGTAAACGCTTTTGTCAGCTGCACTTCTGATGACCTTCCACATCTTAATATTATCGGCAAACATAGCGACATCACATCCAGTTCACGGATGCAGTTGCCAGCCTACATAGCACACTTGGCAGATGATTAGACGACCTCCGGTGGTCATATCGAATAAAAAGCTATGAATGTTGCTGGGGAATAAAACTTTATGAACTTGAATGTGAAATTTCCTTTGATGGAACTCAATAAAAAGGAACATATTACACTACCAACCGTCCGAAGCTCAACTTAAACCAGCTCCGGTTTTCATGCTCCATGCTATCGACGCTGATACCCCATCTTAGATACAGATTTCAGCTGATTCGCAATTGTATATGTGCTTTCAAAAACAGATGAAACAGACTGAGCTAGGTTGATTTGTTTTGCTGGTGGAACCTTGAAGATGGCCCAAAGGAATTATTATACGCACCGTAGCCACTTTTACCTTCATTTAACATTATTGGTCGTCTTGAGTGTCTAAACCTTTTTATTATTTGCACCGAAAAAGAAGCCTTTCAGCTGTTTCACAATACTTCAGACGCCGAAAGGCAACTGGCTCGGGGGCAGGAGGTACTCCAATGGTACAGTTTAACTTGCCCATACCGGCAGCGGAAGCAACATTAAGATGTGGACGCTTTGTGCCATCGCCCGTACGCATTTGACGATGCTGACACACCAGCTGCGATTAGCCAAGTTAACGCGATAAATCTAGTGAACCTACTCATTATCGCTGAGCCATCGTCCAAAGTACGGATTCATACAAGGCGACCTTATACGATCACCTTCGTCATGGTCAACATCAACCTACGGATACCGATTCAGTCGGCCTTTCGGGGGAGGTCTGTATTCTCCAGAACCAATGGCCACGTCTCTATGATAATTAAATTTTATTGTTAAAAGATGAATCCCGATTGCTCCTTCCGAGTAGTTTAGTACTTTTTATTTCATTTTAAGGAAGTTTGGCAGATTTTCGGATCTAAATCACGAACTCTTGCAGCAAGTACCACCACCCGTTTTAAAGAATGAATATGCCGCTTCGGCGCAAATTTGTCTGTCCATTCGGACGATGGCGCAAAATTCGACAGGAAGAAAGCCATAAGGTGTATGAACTACTGCAGGTCTATAAGATCCGCACAACGCTTTTCCATCCAGAATTTAACGGACATGGTGAACTAACCAACCGGACATTAGTTAACCCCTTAAATATTTTGCGGTGGTACACTATCCACGTGACTGGAATAAACAACTAACCTGTGGCCTGGTGGCCTATCGGGTGACTTTTCACCCTTCCACTGGCTATACACCATTTATGTTAACGGCAGGGCACAATTTCTGTCTTCATGTCAACTACCAGACACCCCTACAAATGCCAAACACTCACACGTCCAGCGACTATGTTTTGTGGCTGCAAGAAGTTATCCGACTCATTCACAACCGGACAACCTCTCAATTAGGACAGCTTACAAACACCAGAAAACTAACTTCGACGAACAAACATATTTTTGTTCGTATATAAATGGCGAGCTTGTTTGAAAATACCACATCGTGACTCCGTTAGTAACGTCTTCGAAGTTTTTCCATCAGTGGGATGGCCCATTGTTGTTATGGACGTCATATCCCCGGCTACATACGCGCTACAAGAGATTTTCATTGTGAATGGACCAATTTTTACTGCAAAGTGCGATAAGCTTATACCATACAGGTGTCGCTTCCCCACTAGTACGCCGGACATATTTCCCGTCCTCCCACCACGCCAAGTACCTCCAGCGGCTTCAGAACTCGCAATGAGTTATGTGTCAGCAACCGGCCCTGTGCGAAATGCCACCTCCGAAAGAGTGGGCTATTTTAACAGAGTCCCAGCATAGAGTGTTTATTGCGTGCAGTACGGATAGTAGCGAGGTTTAATAACGAATGAAGAAGTATGTGAGGGATTTTGAGGAAAATATATTGCTTGGAGTACAACTCAGAACATCCAGTTTCCAAACAGCATGTCAAATTCAAATAATCTTGTTCGGGAGTTACTTTCTTCTCACTCAGATTCGCATATTTTGTACTTCCCTTTGGATGTGAGATTTAGGTATGCATTGCTGAGGGTACAAGGACTCAATCCTTTAAAGCAATGAACGAATACTAGAGTGGTGCCATTACAGAAAAGAAAGACGTAAATTAAACAAAACTTCCGAGCCTAAGACACTTGAACGCTACGCAGACTATTAAAATGGAGGCTAAAATTTTGTACCAGTCATTGTAACGCTTTAACTGCGGTATTGGAGTAGGCGCGGTACGCAGGCGAACTCACTTGGTAGTGTGCTTTCAAAGACAGATAAACCTGGGGTCACGAGCCGTTGGCAATGGTCCTACCATACAGCGTATTCCAAAAATTAGTTTAAATCTTAGTGTTTCCATCCAGATAGTTTTACCTTACACTGTTTTGGTCGGATAGCATCTCTAAATGCAACAATGCGATACAACTTTAGGCAAATCATGACACTGATATAATTATTCGGACAAATTGTTTGCTACGATATGGCAACGTTATCTCGGCCATGAAGCGGATTCATGTTTACCTTATACACTTGTTTGCACTGGCGCCCATAGTGCTGGCTGGGTTTCACGGCTTTCTGCGCCTAGATTTCTGGGTCGCACTTCTTTTGGACCACCGATCGGTGAGCCGTTAAAGTGCTCTTACATTTAAATGCATTTTACCAAATATTACAGTTGGCTGTCAAATGTCCCGGGATGTGACTATGTTCAGTATGCTTCGTATGTGTTGGTGATGATGTTATGAGTCGGACATGCGCACTCCTAACAAATAAATTTTAACGACATGGGTTGTGCGAGTAGAGACTTGCGATTGAGCCAGTCAAGGAGTATAAACTCTGTGTCAACTTTGCCTTGACAAAATGTTGTGGTTATGTTATGAGGGAATATATCTGTGCCCGTAATCTTGGTCACCAGTTCGGATCGCATTTTAAAGGTACTTGCTTTCGAGTGTCCTTTTTGTAGTAAACCTCACTTTGCATCTAACACAGGCTTGTTCTAATCATTATTTGCGTATACCGGTAACTCAGTCGAGTTAATTTTCGGTTTTGCTTCCTACCCGCTCCTTACAGCAGAACTTATTCGGAGGTCCATTTTAGCAAGGTTGGATCTGCACAGTATGACGGCTGAAAATAAACCAGAGCTTTTGCCACAGGATTTTTCTCCTCGAATAGGTGGTGATGGTATTAACTGCGTGGAGTTTTTGCCGTCTACCGCGCAAAGCATGTTTGCCATCGGAACGTCTGGCGGACGCGTCCGATAGTAAGTTGAGTTTTTTACCACATTCCCCAATTTAGTTACGAGGTGCTAGACGGGGGCTGCAAATGCATTTATCAAAAAAGATGGCATAAAACTGTCCGATGCCTGGAATTTAATAAGTTTTCACCAAGTCATCTAATATCTGCGTCCGCTGAGGGCGGCATGAAGGTTCACGACGTTAAAACGGGACAGAGGATTGCTTACTTTCGCCCAATGGAGGATACAACTCCCTATTCCTGCTTGCTTTCTGTTGCCGACCATCGATGGGCTTCAGGTGATGACGGTGGTTCAGTTATGGTAGATTTTATTGTTCATCTGTCTTTATTTACTAGGTATGGGACGACCGCCAAAAGGGCGGGCTTTGTTGTACAATGAAACCAGATGCTACCGAAGACAGTGAACTGATGGCCATCAACGATATTGCAGTGGGCTCGGATGCGCAGAGTACACTACTAGCGGCAGTGGACAATGGATGCCTGGTTGCTTACAATGTTCGTCGACGGAGGAAAGAAATGACATCAGAGCCAATGGGTTACAGCGCCCGCGCAGTGATAACGATAAAAGTTAGTTTGTTCCGCCAAAATTCTCATTTTACGATTGAAATGTCGTATTGGCAAACAATTGTTTTCGGTCACTCATCATCAGACCGGTGCATGACAAGGAATTGAATGGTCAGTTATTTGCAGCGTTTATATAATCATCCCCCCAACCAGACGATTATTTAAACGCTGCAATTAACTGAACATTTTAATTCCCTATGTCATGCACCGGCCAGATGATGAATGACCGAAAACGATTGTTTGCCAATACGACTTTTCAAATGTTAGTTGGTTTCGTTTATTTGTCCAGAAAAACTTGTATATATACGACATTGCTCCTAATTTAAATCTCTTGCTCGACGTTAATCACCCCAGCCCAGAAGTGTACCAGGACATTTTCTAAATTAAAAAAGCTAATTTTTATGGACCCTATTTCTTGGTCTGTTTGCTCGATTTGGTTTGTGTGGTACGTCCTGAATACCGCTAGCTCGAGGTCTAGACTAAAACCCGACATGTTACTGTTAATTAGAAATATAATGCAACAAACTGTGTTTCTCGTTACATGGATGTGCTATGCACCAACCCGAAAATTAGAAGTATGATAGAAATATCGGTTATGTTTATGACGACTTAAACGCTCTGACTTCTGTAAACAAGATAAGAATTAAACTTTGATCCTCACCTCGTACAAGCGATACAAAATTTATCGTCCGCTCAACACGTTACATCCCCAATTAGACCGTGTCGAAGGCAGAAAGTCAACTGCTTATACCATTGCTCTGACAAAAGCGCCTAACAGCGTCAATCTCTTAAATTAGGTACTCCCTCTCGGCAGAAGCGACCACGTAGTGATCGATGCATCACGAACAAATGTAACATGTGACGTAGATATTTTCACCTAATGAAGGCGGATGTGAGCCGTTTAGACTTGACTTCAATATTCAGTGGCCTTTTTCAAGATTGGTCGGAGTTTAAGGTCGTAGTATACTGACCTATAATCAGTCATCTATATTCAACGCACTCTTTTGTTTATTAGTCTGAGCAGCAGGCCCTTCCTATCGATGATCGCGTTACTCGTCTCGCAGAACAGATTACCCTTGGGCAGCGTTTATGCCAAGACGCGTCTGTCTTTTAAGTTATCCATATAGGAGCAGCTTTCAAATTAGAAGAAAGAGGAGCGTTCACCGGGAGTGGTTTATTACAAGCCTGACGTTTCGGGTAGTGGTCTACCCATCTGACACCAGCGCAAGCCGCATTATCACGCGGTCAGCCGCCGCCGCCGGACGCGATATCGGACAATGGGGGCTGGGAACAAGTCCGAGCGTGACGGAGGACGATGAACCGAGCGCTCACGAGGCCAACACCGACGCACTTGAGGTTAACACGCGGGTAGCCAACATTGCGGCCTGCGTGTGCGCTCCGAAAACCGCTCGAGACACCACGGGAGGCGACGGAATAAACACATGGGGGTCTGACACCAACGGAAGCCGCATTACCACGCGGTCAGCCGCCGCCGCGGCCAACATGCCTATTCCGAACACCAGTCATGGTGTCACAAAAGGCCACGAACGAACACACGGGAGGGCCACACGGTGACAGGCAGGAGACCGAGTGACGAGGAGACTGAGGACGTGACCAGAGACAGAGTGGTTCAAACGTGATTGGTCTAACAGGCTAACAGGAGACTGAGGACGCGACCAGAGACACAGAGTGGCTCAAACGTGATTGATCTAACAGGCACACGAAAGAAAGGACGGGCGAGGGCTTTGAGCCAGAGTATCCATTCTCTGGAGATGGGTAGACTATACCACTACCCGAAACGTCAGGCTTGTAATTAACCTCTCCCGGTGAACGCTCCTCTTTTGTCTGATCGACTACCCGGGGATCGAATTTTCAGCACTATTACAGCTTTCAAATTGCATATGTTATATATTTAAACGTTTTATAACCCATTTTTTTGCCGCGCAGAACAACAGGAAAGTGCTGGTAGGGACTGATGAGGGTGTTGTTCTCACCTACAACTGGAACGAGTTTGGCAGTATTTGCGACCGCTTCCCCGTTCGTACCAGTCGTACGCGTCTAAGTAGCAGTACTCTGGCAAAGACTGTGGAAAGTGGTCTGCCTTCTGTGGAGAAATTTGCGAAAATCAGCGAAGATATTGTTATTATTGGAACTGACGATGGCGCTTTAAGGTAAGTCTTTCTACGAGTTGCCGTTTTTGTTTTTTTATTTCTTACCATTCCTAAACAATATCATGAAAAAAGTTATGTCGAAATGGAATAATCTTGAAGTGTGCTTTCCTAGTTTCACATGGCCTAGTCCGTAATCCTTCGTTCTTCCCTCTTCACACCTGTTTTCTTTTCCCCTCCTCTTTCCTAGTGCTTTTAACATCTTACCCAATCGGATGCTCTCCTGCCTCGGCTGGCACGCAGGTAACAGGGAGGAGAACTGCGAGCAAATGGGTGGCGATTGCATGAGCCTCGCCGTCTCCCCGGATGCGCAATTCGTGGCGAGTGGTTTGCCTTCCAGCTCCAGCCTACGCTTCTGGTCTCTGGAGGGCATTGAGTCGGAGGCAGCTCGCGAACTCGATGCTCTCAAGGTACCCCTGAAGCGACGCTCCTCCTCTGCCCTGACCTCAACAAAGGCCTCCAAGTCCCGGGCCACATCGCGGGGCATGGATCGAAAGCGGTCTGATTTCCTTTCCGGTCTTCTGCCTTCGGATCAGGATTCGGACGACAATGGCGACTCTGACAAAGACAGTGATGCCGACGATGACAGTGATGACTCTGATGACAGCTAGACATCGCCTCGTTTACCACTATTCGTATATGCTTTTTGTACAGGCATATTTAACCACAATCAGTTTTATTGCTGCGCAAGAGGGGTAGTGCGCTGTCGCCCTTCCGACCTGTTTGAACATATCGAGGAGCAATCGATTCAGTAAATCATCTTGCTGCTCTTTGTGGCTTGTCAATAAAAAAATACTATAGTGTACAAAGTTCGCGCTGGAACAGTTTTTTGTACTTGTTTTTGTTAGCGTTTTTCTTCCTATTTTTGGCCCATTTTGAGCACTTCATACCTTACTAAAAATATTAAAATATCCAGTCTTTGAACGCTTTTAATCCTTCTCTGTGGTCAACACTTTGACAGTTTTGCCGTCATTGTTCAGGGGTGCGATCAACGTTTTTGGACGCTGATACCTTTCCGATAGCATTTGATCTGTTTAAACATGTCGAGGAGTAATCGACTCAGTAACCCATCTTGCTGCTGTTTGTGGCTTTTAAGTCCTACTTTCCAAAGTATGCAATGTTTGCACCGTGACAGCTTTTTGTACTGGTTTTTGCCAGAATTTTTTTCAAAATAATTTGGACCTATTTTGAACACTTTTGTATCTTAGAAAAAAATATAAAGAGAGTAAATCTTTGAATGTTTTTAATCCTCCTCTGTGGTCAACACTTTATCGCTTGGTTATTCACCAGTTTTTTTGTCACTGTTCTATTCAGGACTGAGGTAATAAACTTGGCTACCCAGTTCCTGGGAAATCTTACTCAACACTTCCGTTGTAACTACCCAAGCGCAATTTCGAGACTGTTGATTTGAGTCCGTATGCAATACTAATAATACGCAGCCGAGCAAAATTTCAACTATCGCTGATGATGTCGGGAGGCTGCTGTTAGGTGCCGTCCTAACAGACACGTGAGCAGGCAGTCATAGCGCGTCGCACTTGCGTCACGCTATCGATCCGCCTATTCGCAGCGCATATGATGATGCCGCGCAAAGCTGCGGCCAGGCTCAGGACTCTGAAAAGCCAGCCGGGCGAGTCACAAACTCAATCGAGTCGCTACTCGTCAGAGAACAGAATCTGATTGGTCTGCTAAAAAACTTCCCATTTTGCGCCCTTCTCGTATTTTGGGTAAGTTTACAATAGCTACCTTGGATGTATAGTCGCTCTCAAAAAGTTAGTGCCGTCTACGAACGAGACTGAAATGTGGTGGGCGACATGCATCAATTCGTAGGTTCTAAAATGTTCGTGCCGCAGCGTGCAAATTTTCTCGTTAGAGCTTGTTTCTCAGACCTTAGTTAAGTGAACTCTGACACTTGACCTGGTCAGCAAGCCACCCTTTAAAGTATGGTGCTTGTCGGACGTGCTACGGTGCTGTCCTAAACTTAAACGGCGTTTTTTAGAATTTTCTGCGCTGCTATCTGCGTCCCGGTAGTGCTATATCCGGTGTTCTGCAGCTGACCAATATTTATACTCAGTGCTCATTAATTCATCGTGATTGTTAGAGGGTTTAGCAGATTTTCTCACTTCAGTTGACCTTAATTGTGAAAAATTCGCGGCCTTGGTAGGAGTCAAACCCACATAACAGGGAAGGCTTTGGCGCAGCCAACGTTCTACCAGGCTCATCGTAAGCCGCGAATTTAATCACACTTGGGCCGATTCTACCTGCCCAACTTACTGTTCGTATAGAATCAACCATTACGGATACAGTAAGCTGACTGCCCAAGCAGGATTTCCTAAGCAATCACCTAGAATCCACTAGAGAGACTACTTGGCTAACTTATTTGTTAGGGGGGGGGGACTTGGAAGATTTGTTTATTTCACTTGACACACCAAGGCTGCGAATTTTTTACAATTGGGTCATCTGAATTCATCTTGAACTTAACTACCAGTCGGCAAGCACATATTACGGATACACTCGAAAGCACGACATTTTATAACCACCAGGGCGTACTTAACAAATGCAATACTTGCTTGCCGAATCACATATGCAGCGACTGAGCACCATTGATTGTCCTTCTAATACGATGAATAAATGTTAATTTGCTTTTATGAACGCGCATAATTTCCCATTTTTCCATCTACAGGAACTGGATTGCTTTGGTCAGACCTGTTTCACCCATGAGACTCGTCTGTGGACTTCCTTATGTCGATTGTGGTTATTTTTCCCTGTGGGGTTGTGGCCTGGGTGTCGGTTCATTCAAGTCGTTTTTTGACAATGGTTGGGGGTGAAAATCAAAAGTATTTACGGAGCTGCTTTAAAAAATGCTTGTCAAAGCTAGGATTTTGCATCACGCGTGTCGGAATTGAACATGATGATTGCTTGGCTATCTGGTTCCCTGTGGCCTGTGCGTTCTCCAATTGGCGACTTGCTTTGGCCAAATTGAACCTCAGCACCGAACATGGATTGAGTAAGTTTTTGCACTTGTTTATGGACTGGGGGCCCGTGAAATATGACTCAAGTAATTCTCGGCTCACACAATTGTCGCATCTTGCGAGGATTTTGGCCTCATGAAATTTGAATGTGTGGACGGATCTCATCGAATGAGCCGCAACTTGAGAATTGGCATCATTCCGCCGCACTGCTGCCGCGTGTTCTGCAATTCGCGTCCTGAGAAGTCTGCCAGTTTCTCAGACGCTACTACCTGGGCCTTGCATGTTCGCTTGTATGGACAGTACCCCTCGACATCTGAACACCTTCAACCCCTCCTCAACATTCAGTGTTTATTTGCTGTTTGAAAGTTTTCAAACGTACCCGTCGCTATATTATCATACAGCCCTGATGAGGAATAATCGAAGGCATGCGTTTGCTGATCCTGACTTTGTCAATGCTTACGTGGGTATTGTTAGAGTGGCTGAGCACGTCACCCAGACGTCAGACAGTACGAGGTCACGTGAGGCCAGTCCGACGCATACACAACGGGCCATTTCTCACGACCGGCAAAGGGTGGACATTAGGCCAGGACAAAGAAGGCTTGCGAAGTCAGGCAGCCACTGGAGGCGGACTGCTGCTGTAGCCGGCCAGGAGCCGAGTGAGGTCACGCGATTACAGACGTGCGTAGGCGAGCGTGCGCACTGAGAAAGCCATTGGGGAGCAACGGCGACTGCCCCTTAAATAGCCAGGCTGCAAGCAGAACCGGACTCTGCTGTAGAACAGGCTGCTGACTAGACGAGACGGCTGCCTAGACGAGACCGACCACAGAAGGCTACTGCTGGACACATGGACCAGAATTCATGTACTAGTACCAGTGACAGTAAACTACTAGCAGTTCTCCCATTCTGTCTTTTCTTCCTAACACGCACTGGGGGGAACATAACCGGTGTTGACATAGGAACGCACTCAGTTACAACAGTGGCATCGCAGGTGAGATAACGAGGGTTGACACAGGAACACGTGTGGTTACAACAGTGGCGACGCAGGTGATCACTCCAGACGCGGGTGAAGACACAAGACCACTCGGTTACAACAGGTATCATCGCTGAAATAAAACTATTTTGGCTTAAAGGCTCCGCTTTGGTCATCCTCTAAGCAAGATGTCGGGTTGATTAGAAAAACTGGAGTCATCCAATTTAAGTTCTGCAAATACTCCCATTCTTAAGTTGAGAAGTCAAGATTGGCAAACATATGTTTGCCAATCTAGACTTCTCATCCAATTTAGACGATGCGTGGGGTTCTTACGGCTATCTTCTCACCAATAGATAACTGTCCGTGAGCCTGGGGCCACCCTCACACGATAGGCGTCGCACCCGCAACTTTACCTGCCGTCCTCAACGAACAAGGGAATAACGGATTCCCAATTGCTCAAGAGACGCAAAAGTATGGAACCCGCGGTAAGCGGAACAATAGATGTCCTCAATTTTCGAAGTTTCCCTCTATAAATTCGACCATCAAATAGGGCTCTGCGCCTACTTGAGGACTGACAATCTTGCAAACGTCGACAGACCAGTCGGATGTAAAATCTGGTCAACCAAGCAAAAACATTTTATTGAGACTGTGAAGTAGTTAGGCCCAACGAGAAAACCCACTGGCTCTACTACAGCTCTTCTTTACGGCTTACTAAGCGTGCAATTCATGATGATGTTCGGTGGCGTATCCAAAATGACGTTCGATGGTCCAAAAGTTGACGGTCGAGATTATGATTGTGATGGTGCCTGAGCGCTAAAAGGGAAGTCACTGAAGCACGAGTACCTTCTCAAGTCTACAGCCTTTCCCCGAGAGCTGTTTATTTTACACTGGGAAATGGGCGAAAATACCTGACGTTCCTACGGGCTCCCTCTACCCAGTACTTTCTCTGTCTTACAACTACAACCAGTTTGGACTCCGACGGGGACTCTTTGTCCAACAAGGGCCACGACATGCCAAGTTCGATTACTGACGTGGTTCTTCCACAGATGCAACACTTAATTTTCACCATGCGGTCACCAAATTTGAACACACTTTCTGACGTCCTTTTTCGGGAACGTCGTCTTTGACATGATAATAACTCACGCATAATTCCGAAGTCTATTTTGGCAAGTAGGCGTGCACTTTCGATAAACTCTTGTCAGACCAACACATTTATATAAGAGGGGAACATTTAAACAAGCGGTCGATAGTGTTTGTCTGTTCTTACAAAAGGGAACCAATCAGAGCACGGATGACTGCATGCCGCTAAGTGACTGCCGGCCACGCCAGATTTGAGGCTTGCACGAAGTTCTTTTGCACACACAACACGGACTTACTCAACCTGATAGCAGTCACTTCTGCTGTTGCTAGCAGGCGCTGACCCAGGGGCTTTGGATAATTTGGTGGGACCTTGTAGATTACTCGGAAAGCTTCGTTGGCGTCCACCCGATGTCCGGAGTCAACCATGTGCGCCAGAATAGAGCTGTTTATGCTCCTGAATTTGCCTTAGCCATGCCGGAAGGTGTTCCTTGATTCATTTGGATAGGCTCCTGCTTTTAAGAACAGGCAAACATTATCAACCGCTTGTTCAAAATTTCCCTTCCCTTATAAATGTGTTGGCCTGTTGAGGGTTTATAGAAAGTGCACCTGTACTCGCCAAATTAGACTTCTGAATTCTCTGATGGGTATTTTTGCACTTCACGCATAATTTTGACTTTTTCACCATTGTCGGGAATACCAGCTAGTTTCAAAAAATGCGTCATGAATTCTTCTCTAACCAGGAAGACAAATGTGTCATGGTATAAGAGCAACCAATGTTAATTGACGCTTTTTACCGATGGCTTTGACAATACCATCTAGAAATCGCCTAGTTAAAGTTTTCTTTCCTGCCGGTGGTACGGAATCCACGGACAGTGGGGAATCTTGTGGAACACCTTTTGCCATACCTGGGAGCCGAATTTTCGCTACTACGAAGAATATTGGTCACTTAAGACAGCGATTGCCTAGTGAAGACGACGCGTCCGGTTGCGACTCCATTCGTACAAAAGGCACTTTTTAAGCAGACAATGCTTACTGTTACATTTTTAAGTCACCTTTTTAACCGGTGAAATAAACCGGAAGAGACAATGAGAAAGTCAACGGAAAGTCAGGTTTTCCTGAGGTGACATTACGGGTATACGGGCTTGTCCATGCGGCATATATGTGATGCCGGATGCAGATATATTCTGTACGATGCCGCCTCGGGGTCCGTATCTGTTTCGAAATGGCCGGCCACTTTGCGCTCTACGTTGTATATGTGGAAGGAGTGCATGTGCAAGCCCAAATCCTCCTTAATTAGGAAAATAATAGATTGCAATTAGACAGAGGCGACAATTGAACAGGTAGCATTTAGATAACCACAACATGCCTACTTACTTTACATAGGTAGACATGCTATATTGATACTACGGTTCCGGTTAAAAGTACGATAATGGTTACGACTAAGGGGATTTTTGCCTGCAGCATACCGTCTTACCCAATTGGACATTGCTTATTCGATAATCTTAGTTAACCTGTATTCCACATACTTACGTGCTCCTAATTCGCGTTATTCAACTTGCGTAATCTGTTCAGGCGCCTTGTTGGAGTAGTAAAATAAACATGGCAGGAATGCGAGTTTCTCAAGTACTTCTGGCGATTCGCTACTTATGGCGTTCATCAGCACCACGGATAAAACGACTATTAACATCTTTCTCATATTACGGGAATCCCCACTTCGTATTGTTCCCGCAGCGCTACGTATTAAATCCTCTCCGACAAAAGAGACGCCAGAAATGATGAAAAGTTTCCTTGTGGGGTAACCCTTTATCGCCGAAACTCGTTAATTTGACCGTGTTTTCAGTGATTCTTACAATGGGGTCATCCAGAGTGACTAGTGACCAAGTGACTGCTACTGTTATTTTAAATGGGCCGGAATTCGTTGAAGTAACTTCAGCCGTAAATAAATCAACCTGTAGGATGTGGTTCGAAAGAGGTTGTGTGCGGCATAATGATTGGTATGAGATTTGAATTGCTGAATTTTTGCGGACTAATTTCGTTCTCCGTGTTTTATCTGTTGGCGCTTTAAACCACCGAGAATATAGTATATCCTTCAAAAATATACGATGCATGTGCGTACACGCCGATACATGAAGTATTTGTGGTTGCGTAGTATGTGATCATGCCTGATCTAGCCGGCCTCAAAGATGTCACGGACGGTACCCCACCACACGTGACGATTGGCGGCAGCGGATCTGAAGAGCTCAACCCAGTCTCTTCTCCAACGATGGAGACCGAAGATAGAAGGTCCAAGAACTGCTTCCATGTCTTGACGGACGGGGTCAAGCCAAGTCTTAAGCTGCCCTCTTTTTCGGTGCCTCCAGGTGGGCTGCGGCACCATTAATAAGGTGTCGACCGGACGATTGCGATGAACAACCCGATGAGAGAAGAAGGCAAGGACTAGCTTCCAAGACATAGATGTTTCAAAAATCAGGGCCCGTCACCTGCACTTAAAATATACGGGAATATCCACAGTGTAATTAAATAGACTGCGCATTATTAGACTGGCTACGTGAACCCATTCAGCAATTAGTGCTTAGAATCCGTATCTGTATCAATCGACCGAGACATGAACAGTAGCAGACCCGTTTCTGCTACTGTTCATGTCTCTGATCATGAATCTGCGACGGATATCGAAACGTCAAGCGAAAAAACATATTGTCCCAACGATCGAGTCTTCTTCTTCTTCTTCTCAGTTGCTTCCTGGGACACGCATGTTCGCTTGTATTGGCAATTTATTTGTGCGCGATGCGCTTAGCTCCACACGAAGATGGGAAACATTTACCCTTCGTGAGGCCTCAACCTATTCGCGGAGGTGGGACCATTGTCCATTTCCCATTTTCTCTTAGGCTACCCTAAAAAGTAATAAAGCATTACCAAAGGAAAAAAATAAAGGATCGGAGGGTAGCTTTACCGGATCATGGGAAATCACCGTGCCCATACCAATGATGGGCTCCTTCATTTCGTAGTACTTCAAGTAGTCCTTGAGGTCAGGGAACGTGTGATAAGGTTCGCTAGGCAACTCAGACTAGAAGAAAGAGAAGTGCACTAGTTATTCAAGAGTGCAGTTCCATCCAAAACGTTTATTAGGAAAAAAAGCTAATAGACCAAGCGTTATTATCTGTGGGAGCATTTCAAGTTGAAAATGAACCCGTAACACCGATGGGATGCTAGTGTTATAGACGATTTTAATGCCCATCAGCCTGCTTTCTTGACTTGGCTAACAAAGTCACGCTGGTAAGCTTAACTAACTTTAACAACCAAAGAATGATTGAAGTCAGCGTGTGCGGAAAAAAGTCAGAACTGAACGTTTAAAACCCGACTGTGGTGACAGCTTTCCACAAGATATTTCGAACTGTAAATTTAGAGACTACCGTGATATAGCAAAGGCCTGCAGTGTTCATCCTTTATACAGATAAGAATGAAAATCTAGCAGGAGTATTAAAGTAACCACAACCACCAAAAATTACCTACTACAACTCCTCGTCCTTCGGTGTCTGATACCGCGCACTTACCGATCCCGTAGAAGGATTATCAGGGCTACTAAGGTAACACTGCAGATCGTTAGGAAGCAGTATGCTCTCAGAGTAAATTGAAGGCAAAAATAACATGAAGCAGTTTTGTCCAAGACCGGAAATGCACTTACAAAAACGTGGTACTTAGCACCACTGTGTTCCAAAAGAAATACTCCACCAAGTGCCATCGGTAACTCCCTACCACCATACCGTGGCTGAAGTGCATCATGAAGAAACTTGCCGATTGAACCTTCACACAGTCTGCGTTTGGCTATGACTTCAATGACCTAAAGGAGTGAGTAAACATGTATGATGAAAATCTCTTAGATTGTTTATTAACTACAGGTGGACTTAAGATTTTACTTCATTATTGCTATAGATATCAGATTACTAGCATATGAATAGTTCTAGCTCAAAAGGTTCTTATTTTACTTAGGAAAACCTGCTTAACTATTTGTTTCGAAAATATCTGATGTTTAAGGCTTCAATTGTTAGAAGTATTGAGGAAAAAATAAAACTCTTGCCTGCATATGAGTTTATTTAACCATTTCGAATACGATTCATCTAAAAAGTTTTTTACGTCTAAACTTATCGATTCTGGCAAGAATGGTTAACAAGGGAACCGAGAGACCAAAATAAATGTTTATGCTTCGTAATGCGAGGGCAAATAATTTGGTGGGAACGAATTCAGAGAGGATTTGAGCAGATTGCAGGTGGAACAGTATAGCGGTTTTGAAGTTTTAGGACAGGGATAGCAAAATGCATATAAAATGTGTGCGGGCATGCATTTGAGTAATATTGCTGGCGAGAAATAAAATGATTGAGCACTTTTTTTGCTAATAGAAAATAGATACGATCAACGAACCCAGCCTTCGTTTCCTTCGCTGACAAATAGTTGGGCACTTGAGTGAAACTTTGTATCTGTTGCATTGATAAGTTTGGAAGAGTTGCCCTGAAAACCAAAACATTGAACAACCACTTAATATATGACAGTAAATCAAACAAACAGGCAGAATAGCCATTAGGAAGCCTTACAAGTTAAAAATTGTTTGAATTTCATGTAACACGAAAGAAAACAGGACATTCGACAATATTATGATAAAATTATCAGCTTTCATCAAAGAAAAAAGCTACAAAAGAACTAATGGCCAAAATCCCAACCAAAAACGGGACTGAGTCACTTTTTTATTCACATAAAATCATTCAGTGTAACCAGCAAAATTGACTTTTTCACGTGTGATCTTCAGCTGCTTCGCATGAAACCAGCGGGACGCTTATTTATAAATTGAAGCCCGGGGATGGATGTCGCAAGTCTAGTTTTTCCAGGACCCTGTTGAAGTCTATACCAATTGAATTCAATAGGCATAAGCAAGACAAAGAAAATTTATAAAATTTACAAAACTGCGGATATGATGCTTAAAACATCCCATATGCTTAAAGCATTACCAGGTCATAATGAAAGAGGCCGAAATGAAGCATATTGTTGTCCATCTGTAGAAGAAAGTGTAGCATTTTGGACGGGTTTACACAAATGGTCTACAATTCTAGCTAATAACACTCGGTAACTCATACTCACAGCGTTATGAAACCTTTAATTAAGAGATAAGTCACTCGAACATAAAAAGAACCAGAAATTTTTGCTTTAGCTTCGATGTTCTTGAAACAGACATTGTTGAATAAATATGACCTGCATTGATAACCGAGCTGCATAAGACTGGGTCTGAGGCAAATTATGTTGTTTTGGCATAATAATGTCGTAATTTGGACTTTATGTTAATCATGCACAAACGTGTAAACTTGTAATAATTAAAAACTGTCATGATACGCTGGTCAGTCGAAGATCGTTGCTTTATTTTGTGTCAACATATTTTGTTTATCCGATCCCTTCCATTCAAAATTATTATTTTTAAAAGGGTACCTTAATTCCAAAGTATTAATAACACTTTGAGTATATTTGAAAAAAGTAAATAAAATTAGAAATGTAAAACTTACACTTTTTTCACCATAGGAATGCAACGTTCGATTACAAGAAATGGAACCATTGCAGTAACACAATTCAGCAATCATCTGCAAAGATCAATACCGTAAGTTATAAAACATATAAAACCAAGCGTTGCAATCGATAAACTATGCATATGTAAAGTCAGTCAAATATATTTGTATACCGATGCCATATAAGAGTTGAAATACCAAATATATGGTGTATAAATACGATGTATTTATAAAACACGCGCAAATGAATCAATTAAAAATGCAGAATTACCTCGCAGGGATGTCCAGTTGTCCGATATGGGCCCGTTCCACCACCATAGACTACACCAGCTCTAACCTTACAAGCCTCCGCAACGTCCATCATGTCGTATTGCTTAAAGGTAATTAGATGATATGAATTACCTTTTTACAACTGATACTTGGCAAGATATAGTCATGGCTGCCAACGCAAGCGATTGTATTTTCACCACTGATTCCTTAAGTTAAAAAAAACAATTATTGAGAAAATATGAGCAAAATGAACGCTGAGTACATGTATTTGGCTATCAAATTATAAATTTGGACAACAGACAACGAAACCTACCACATCTAGGTAAATTAAAAGGTTTTCGGGTTAAATTAGGGCATTCAACGACTTTTGCTTCAACAAAGCCAAAGCATGGTTTCAATCCACGTTCGAGTTCTAAAATAAAATCATATAATAAGAATAATAAATCCACCTCTCGCAATTTCAACAATATGATCTCTCCGTACAGGGAATATAGTTGTGTGAGTTTTCTTTATCATACAGTCAAATAAAGAATTAGGGTCTTTTTCAAAGCGCTTTGGAAACGGCCCGTTCACTTGCATTTTCGAGGACAGTAACCAAGGGTATTGACTTTTGTAACGTCGCAAAAACTCAATTATGTGTTAGCACCTAGTAAAACAATTTAATTCGGAGAACACTAGTTTTTGTGTAAGATGAAAATCCATTGTTAAATGTATTTATGAAATGGCTTCATACCAGAGGTCAAAATGAGATTTGCGAAGATATGAGGAATATGGAAGTTTCCGAATGGGAAAACAATCCAGAAATTTATGGCAGATAAATGGGTATGAAAAAGGGCACTGGACTGCCCACCTAATTAATTTTAAGGAACTATGAAAAGAGTTTTTGATTTGATAATCGTTCTAAAACCAAAACCTGCGTACATGGTATTTTAAACTAACAAAAATAGAAATGTTACGAGTTATAATTGACGAATATATAAAACAACCACTAGTCATTGATAGCATATTCATTCCATGAAATTGTTCATCTTCCTGATGGTCTACTGTCTTTACCGAGAGAGCGAAGTCTCTTCATGTAGAACTACCATATGTGAAGTACTCTGGAATTTCCCTGGCAGTTCTACGATGCAGTTAACTTATTTGTCAGCCAGTAGTGCACGCTGTCGTCTCAGTCAGTTAGGGATGCAATTGTAGTGCTGTGCGTCTTTCCGTAACAATACAATCAGTGATCTAATGAGTTATCAAGCCTTAGCTTAATTTATGTTTGACTCGATTGGATTGAACGACCTGATTTGGTCGACAAGTCGCTCCTCGATGTTTGGAGTCAGAGATAGATTCCAGCTGTGACTGCAGTTCCTATCATTGAAATTATCCATCGGTTTACTTCTGTGCACCAAGGACAGCCTGGCTCGTTGCACACTACCTTATTTCATACGGCATCCGCGTCCTGGAAGAAAATAAGCCTTCCATGTAAAGAGACGACTCCCATATGCAGTCGATGCTGAAATGAAGTACCTGCAAGAAATGGGGCTTCCAATATGTGTAACCTTTTCATCCGGGCCATTCCAATTGATGTTTTCATGCAGCCAAATGAATCGATTCACTTTTCTGTTGACTTCTTAACCAGAAAGTCACAGCAACGAATGCTACGGGAACTGAGAGCGACGTGCGTCGTTAGATTTTAGTCGTCATATGATGTACATTAGTCCGTGCCGTTTGCGTCTGACGTGTTTCTAAAGAGTAATCCGTGCTCCACCAATTAATTCCCGAGATGAAACTCCGTTGGCCAAGCACTGCCCTCACTGACCACTTTCCACACTTTTCCCGCACTGCAGATCATTCTCCATGATCGAAGACTACCTCGTGTTTGCCGAATGCATGCTGCTTTCATTTGAACTTCGACCCATAATGTGCTACCGATGGCATTCTGACCATCCTAGCACCAGCTGCATTATGTTAATTACTCACTGTATTGACGGTAACACCGAGAACACATCCACTTTATCTCATATACCCTGTCAGGTTATTGCTCCCGTTAGAAGAGACTCCGTCGTTCGGCATGGCGACAGTGTGATCCTGACTTTCATTTTGGCATTCTATGGGTGACTGGCTGATTATAGTTCGTTTTTGCGTTGTGTAACAAATGTTGCTGCTGACTTCTGAGTCCGTTTTGATCACGCAATTAAGTTAGAACCTGTCTTGGTAATTCAATCTCATTAGCTTCCCTGTCAATTCTACTTGTCAACTATCATGATCTGGTAATATAATCGACAGGGATATATCGGAGTAAGAAGATTTAAAAAGACCAAGGGCACTGCCATTACTCGGATAATTATGAAATTACGTGTGCCATTTAAGAATTTGTTCCCCTCATAATACATTCTGCTCTAGGAGGTAACGAGTTTGACTGCTTGGCAGGTCCACGAAGCAGGCCAACAATAAACCGGATAGGTGTAGTAGCGACATACATACCGCGGTCTGTGCTTGTGTTGTCATCCTTTACATTTCCCATAAAAATGTTCGATATTTTTGTCTGAAGTCATTAAAGTGGATCAGAAAAGTCGAATTCCATGCTGATGTTCAGTTCAAGGATATAAGCACAACGTGAGTTAGGCCTCACTTACGCATTAAACTTCACCTCGGTTCTAAAAATAGAAAAAGGATGTCCGACCCCATTACATGAGCTGATACAGCGCTTAATTTTGGGAAATCCAACGGTAACAATAACATCTAGATACAGTGTTTACCTGTTGAAATTCTCTTGTGAACGAAGAGGCCTTAGTATATTCATGCAGATGCAATGAAGTACTTGTCTGACGGAATTAGCAAAAGCTTGCTGTTTAGTGGCATACGTTTAAGAGAAAAATGCAGGAAAGTTGATAGGCATTTCTTTTCACGAACAGCTGGTTAAGCTGTGATCTCTGGCAGTACGCGACCCATTCACTAGCAGAGGCCCTAGAGGGGGATATCAAGGGTTATTTCCGGCAGCAATTAATCAAGTTTAATAATTATTGTTGAGGTTAAACTATTCGCCCAGGGATCAGAGAGGAAGCGTAAACTTTAATCAGTAATATTTCCCAGAAAAAAGTTTTTTAAACCAGTTTGAGCAGGCGCATTTGTTGGATGGGCTCAGAGGGGGTAGGCGGGGATAAGCACGATGAATATCATTCGAACGCGAGAACGAAAGCTAGGTCTTTCACTGTCAGTGGATCCTGCGTCACTTATTATCAGGAGCATCCAATTTTTCAAATTTTTCTTGACTGCACCTTCAACAAAGGTAACTTACGTTGAGGCCCGTTAGCTGAATGTCTAATTCAAGTTTACACGATAATACACGGTCTTGAGAAAGGATTGCGCTTAAAGGACATGTTTCAGTGGCACCTCTCGCCTCATCTCCGTGGGCACACAGTGAAGCAGCGCACGAAGATATCCAAGCTCAACCTACGCTCTGAATTCTTCCCGCAACGGGCTATACAACAATGGAACGACCTCCGGCAGTCAGTCGTGGAAGCCACTTCCCAAAAATTGTACAAAAAACCCTTGGATAATTACATGCGTCCCCTCTTGTCCCTCGAAGACTGAAGTCTAATTTCCAGACTTCTTTGTAAAAACAATGCTACTCGCAGTTTGCCAATACTATGTTAGTAGCGGGAAAAAGTTTATATGTGCATGTACATGTGTGTGACGCACCAGCATGTAATCAATCGGGTTTTCAAAGGCATTGCCTATTAGCCTCACCAAATAAACTGAAATAAACTGAAGTGCTTCTGAATAGATGGCTTATTATAGGGAGTATTTAGGTTGATCCGAAGTACATTACTCGCCAGCGTTTTTGAGACCGTTTTTCTTCTTGAACATGAACTGTCCTGTTGGCGTGGGCTGACGAATATGACCCAAACGGCAATGAAAATAACATCCAACAAACACACTTCTTCGGCAAACGCCTTTAAGGAATACCTTATTTCTAAGGTTTTGACAGTCATCTAGAAGAGAATCTACATTTACGGAAACAAAATTAAAACCCTGCAGATTGTGAATAATTTTCCGGACGTCCATTTGAGGATCTGAAAATTATTGTATTTCAGTACACTAAATATCTATAGAGAGGAAAAGAAAGAACGTTTAATCTCTGACGTTTCGGATAGTTATCTCAATTAGATCCCTCGCCTCGCGGCTAGATCCTTCTCGCCCCTCAGAATAGGAGTCGCTCACAGGCCTACCTCCACAAGCCGGCAACAAGTAATGCGGCCGAAATACCCTATCTCGAAGCAGGAGAAGTCAGTCGTCGTCTAGCGACTTCAGCACAGCTACGCGATGAGCCATTATGTTGGGAAAAACAGCCGACAGCTACAAACGCGAATGCATAGGTATCAACTAGTTGTAAGAAGCTTCGACCCAAAGTCGGTGGTAGTGGGATCCTCATGCTCGACGGCTACCGCAATTTTGCGCTGTCTCCTCAAAGCTGTCATGCTGGGTCCTCTGTTATCATTTTTTTACATGAGTGAATTATATTTTATCGACAGGTAAACACTTTTAATCTTTACTTTATGCGAATGTTCTAAATTGCATTCATTCCTTCCCCATCTCTACGGCCGTGCGATGCTTAGAACAAATTCATTCTGATATGGACCTTCTTTCTGCGTAGAGCTCCACATGACTAGTGGAGTTCTCACTTTGTAAGTTTCGCTACATGTGTTTTGGGCCTAGAAGGCTGCCCAATGACTGAATGTTCCAGCATAAAGGACTTAGGTCTACTCTGCACCAATAAATTAGATCTTTCGCCTTAAGTCGATAGAATTACGGCCAAAGCTGCTGAGATTTGCGGCTTTATTTCTTACGAGTGCTACCTTCCTTAAATGAAATTAAGACTTTACCATATGATTTTGTTTCCCATTCTAGAATACTGCTGCTCATTCTCCTGTCTAATAAAAGAATCTGGCCGTTCAAAAATTGAAAGTGTCCGAAAACACATCAAGGCAGACTAAATAAGCCTGTATGCCGGCCGACCGTTCAGTAAAGCGCCAAATCAATTTACCTACCCCCTATCTGGTTTTAAGAAGCTTTCTATAAGCAGGCCAGTCACAGCGTTAAACAACCAGGATCGGCCAATGAACTTCCGATATAGCAATGAAAATTTGATTATCAGGTGGTAAGATAGAAGGAAAAAGGTCATTCACCGGAAGAGGTTTATTTGGCATCTGACTTTGGGAATAATTGTCTCGTCCATACATATTCAGAGCAAGAAAACTTTGGCTCCTGGCTCTCGCTATATGCCACTCTTTTCTTCCGCGTGCGTAGTCTACCAATGCCGACCGATTTGTCCTGTGTTGCCCGCAGCTCACCGCGGCTGTAACTGGGCGTCAGTGTTAATTTGGTCCCACGGAGTGTCAAGTCGGCTTTGATCTCGCCATTACCTGTTTCATGGACACGCACATGGACCGTAGAGCTCGTTGGCGGCTCCAACTGTTCCACTGCATGACTGTTCCCTGATAAGAAGTTTTTTAAAACAGCATTGGGGGAAGCTGGACGCTGTTCAAATTGTGGGCTGAGGTGACGATAACTAAGCAAGCCAGATTAAGGAAGCCCGGATGTCGACCAAGTGCCCGATAAACCGCCACATAAATTTGCCTGTCCCCTGTGTTTCATTAAGAAATCACGGCATGGAACAATCGGGACCGCCAACTTAGCTCTTCGCCTAATGTGTACATACCTGAAATAAGCCGGAGCGAGAGGGGGCCGACGGGGCGAACGTGCATGGGGGCGGCCGAAGGCGAGGCGCGGGCGACAAACAGCAGTTCAGCAGCGATTGACAGAACACGCACACGGCAGAACGACCGGCATAAAGAGAACCGTGAGGAAGACTGTTTATTTTCTGAAGAGGGGCAGACGATATAACTACCCAAAACGTCAGATACAATATAAAACCCTCACGCTGGATGATCTTTTGTCTTCTGACTTGCCACATGGGAATCGTCATGTAACAGGTTTGTAGTGGGCTCTAGCAGCCACTAGCAGCAATTTAAGATCAGCCACTGACGTAAGATGCCTTTGGCCTGCAAGGCTCGTGCGTGCATGCCAGCCTTTGCTCATTTCAAGGTCGTGCCCTACCGTTAGTCTAGGCATCCGCCGCGTGATTGGCCGCCGTAACAAAGTATGCGCCGACATTGCGGCGATTCCTGAGACTCTCATCATTCCGGAATTGACGCCCTGGCAGCCGAAATGCAGTCATTCGAGACTCAAAACTCTTTTAATCCATTCTCCTATCGTTCTGCAGAATATACTATTCCACAAAATCTAGCTTTCCCACCGTCTTCTCTCCTCACCTAACGGAACCATGGGCCTGAAAGATCGTGGTTGTTAGGGTTAAAGTTCTAAGCCTTAACACTTTGCAATTGGTTAGTTTTACCGTACGGTGCAAACGGTGAAGTAGAATCTGGTCGTTGCAATGGTAATCCCGTTTATTACTAGAGGAACCGCAGGTTCAGACATTTGGTGCATGTGCCTGGTCGAGCGGCCAATGGTGCGAAGCTACCATCTGAGGGCTTAAGACTGAACGCCTCTACCTCTGAATCCTGTCCAGAGATGCGCAACGATGCAGTTCGGCCTGCCACGTGGTCAGGCGGATATAGTACTTTCCGGTCAGGTTTCATTCGGATGGGACCAGCATGCCTCACCGAACCTGGTCGGTCTGGTAATATCATACCAGAGCTGTGACCATAACCATATGCATCGGACCATGGTATTGTGGGGATCGACACGATATCCAATTGTGATATGAGCCTGGCAGCACTTAATCGTTTGTAGATGACTTACTGTTTTGCCGGGGAGACTTGAGTATTGAAGCAGCTATCACACTGCGAGGTATTGAGTCCTACCCCTACCCTGCGTAATGATCTTAGGCCTTGGAGCCCCATTCATGCAGTTACTACTGTTGTTGTTGTCATTAACGTCTGTGTAGGAATTTGACGAAAGGAAGTCATTTAAATCGGCAAAAATGGTATGGATTATCGACAAGAAATAGGACCTTAAAACGGCCTTTTCAGGCTCGGTAGCTGCTGTCAGCGAGGGGAACCAAACTCCAGTGTTGCAGCTGAAAACAGATCGGTGTAAAATTAACTGCAAATTGTATTTTTGTTGACCCGATTGTGAAAAAAACTCGGGGCACTCGGTGGGATTTGAACTCGCATAGGAGGGAGGCCTTTTACGCAAGCCAACGCTCTACCTACTTGAGCTACAAATTTCGCGCTTCACACCGTGAGTTTAATCACACTTGGATCGATATTACCCACCCAACTTTGCCGCGAGTTTTTTCACAATTGGGTCAACTAAATTAACCAAATCTGCCAAACCAACTTAATACAAATGGTATGTTTCTGCTTACACCTTTAAATTCTATTTATGCTTGCTAGTGACTCTGAACTAGCCCGCTGTTGTCCCAGGTGCCCGGACGCCCGCACGAAAGCATAAGAGAAGTCACCCTAACCACGCCAAGGCAAGAACTTGCAAGTCAAGTCAGTCTTACAAAAGGCTGCGGGGTATTTATTTAGTCTGCTCCGCGAGCAGCCATCAGCAACAGGAGACCAATCAGCTATGAGGAAAAATCGATAGCCCCAGCGCGCGCTATCATGACAGCTGCGTGTAGTCGCACTCGGCGGCCTTTCTGTAAGATGAGTAATCGTGGGAATTGGCGCAGTCCCAAAACTGTTTTATTATCTTTGTGTGCATCATCCGATAGGATCACCTGCAAATTCTCAACTTACAGCTGCCTTCATGTGCTTTATTTGACAAACTGCGAGCATTAAAGGCATCATTGAATCAGTTCACATAGAGATACGCGGAAATATTGGACGGATAATAAGCTAGCGATGGCAATTCCAGTCTCCCTAGGCAGAGAGACCGTGGCGCAATAGCTAGCACGTTGCACTTCTAACTAACAAGGTCACCGGTTTATCGCAGGGGTTAAGTGAGTTAAACCCTAGCAACAGCGATCTTCAGAACACGGTTCCTTAAGAGAGAAGGAGTTTTGGGAAGGCCAGAGTAGAAGGAATAGTTTATTCTGTATAGAGAGGAATGGCGAATAAGCAGGAATAAGCTGGACTTCGGACTGCACGACCAGCTAGGAGTATAGCCGGTTCTTAAGTGCGGACTGGGCCGCAGGCATCGCAGCGGCCAGCGTGAGCAGTCATTGTTTGGGTCGGCCTTGAAGGCCGATTATTTGTATCATATTTACGTTTACTAGTGACTCTGAGCTAGCCCGGCTGTTGTTCCGAATGCCCGCAGGAGAGAACAAAAGAAGTCACTGGGTCAGGAGGATAAGTGTATTCTCACAGTACAAGTCAAGTCATTCTTAAAAAAGGCTGCGGGATATTTATTCAGTCTGCTCCACGAGTAGGCTCCCGGCAGCGACAGGGGACCAATCAGCTATGAGGAAAAATCGATAGCCCCAACGCGCGCTCTCATGACAGCTGCGTGGCGTTGCACTCGGAGGCCTTTCGTTGAGATGAGTTGTTATTTCCAGCTGAACATGTTCGGGATTCTCCACGTATCTTCTCCACCGAAACTCCCGACCGACCTACAAATGATTGTTTACCTCTTACAAAGGCCGTACCCTTCCTCCCTCGAATTCTGGCTGCCCTCCTGTGTTTACCTTTTCACTCGATTGCACGTGACTGGATACGTCCCCCCTCCCCTCGGTTCGGCTCCCTTGCCTGTTACCACAATGGGTTCGGCTCCCTTGTTGATGCCAGTAGTTTCGATTTCCCGAGATATAATCCCGTGAAGTGACGTTGTGCTGGAATGCCATTTGTCCGTTCCTCCTCTTGACCCAGCTGCCGCGGCTAATCCGAGAACCAATCGTCCAGCTACTCCCCTTGCCGCTGACACTTTCATATTATCTCGGTTTACGAAGCCCTCCTCGTTCACGCTGGTGTTTCACACCAATCCTGATGCTACATAAATTGCCTCCTGAAATCATAAAAAAGCGCAGCCACCCCCCCTCTCCCACTAACACACACACAAGCTTTCCCAAGACTAGTTTCGTCCTGCGTGGCGTTATTGTTGAACTTGTGACGTTGCCTTGTATAGATTCAGGCGATTTGGCCGACTCCCTTTGCTCTTGACTTGGTGTGTCCATTTTTCAGGCTTGTACACGATTTATCCTTTACTATTTTTGTTTAATAGCACTGTACTGCCTTGATAGTTGCTATCATTGGGTTTGACGTATGCGTGACTGCTGGATACGGAGTCTGAGAAGTCAAGAAAACGAAACATGAGGAATTGGCACATTCCCAACATATTTCTAAATAATTTAGTAGTATCTTGCATACTTGGTCTATGCTATTTATTAACCTTATACCATTCTTTTGATTCTAGGGCTTTGATTCACGCATTGCTGACGACAAGTGAGGAATTAGCAAACTTTCGTACATTTTGGCATTTTTCATGAGTTAGATTACTTGCTGTGTTAACAAACAGAAACGGCAAGTGAGGCCAATTATCCCTAGGAATCAGGAAATTCCCATGCGGCGAAAGCATTTGCCTTAAGCTTCGCGTGAGAACGCGCTATCATGTACATACCTAGCCTAATCACTCTTTCTTATTGCTTATGATGGGAGCCGTGTTTGCTGATAGACGATCCCCGGACGTGATTGTTTTTCCAGTTCCTAGAAACTTTTGCGGCGCTGACAAAATTTTAACGCTTTTACTTGCAACAGCCAAGAAAATTTGCGGATTTTTGTGAACGGCAGTGCAGGGGAGAGGGCCTTTATTTTGTTGCTTAATATTCTCACGTAAAGACACACACATACCAAGAGCAATACAAATTAGGCAAGCACCCATTTAGGAGACAGTAAGCGCAATATGATGTGCCAAGAAATCATCCCATTCTCTTTCCATCGCCATATATATACGCATCCATAGGTCAACATCTGGGGCTAGACATTTCCTCTTTGTGGTCTCCGCTTCCAGATGCTGACGCTCCGTCTTCTGAACATCCTTCTTCTTCTTCTTCTTCTTCTAACAAATACTACATTGGTCGGCGTTTACTGTCAGCGTAGGTTCGAGAAAACTGATCAATACGACTATATTTATGTTATGTTACTGATTCTCGATATATGATATCCGTGGTGGCTTTTTTTACTGAGATGTCATAATTCCTCGCTGCGTATAAGAGTTTACTAATTGCAGAATGCAGCAGTGCCACTTAAAGTTTTTTCGGCAACTGTAGTTTATGTAGTGCGCTCATCAATCCCCCGTCCCAACATTTTGTCCTACGAAAACGGTGGTTAGGGAGTTTGATGGGTGGGGGAATTGAGATAGGCAGTGAAATATACCTTAATAACTGCTATATGCATTTATATTTTGCTGCATGTAGAAATGTTGCTGATTTGTATCTGTAGATTTTCGTTATCCGTATGATTATTTAATGTATTGCGCAAAACCTGATTATCAAATTGCAGTTTTCTTGAAATTCTTGAAAAATATCAATGATGATTAGGAGGTTATCTACTTCAACTTACCAGAGGTTCAACTTACCGTTCTGAAGTTAGCTTAGTATAGTCCGCACACCTTCAATTTACCTGCGGAACAACCTCATGCCAGCAGCCACGGGAAACAAATTCACTCACATTTTTCCACCTTTTAACTTATTTAAAGCATTTCCTTTCCTGCCTATCCTATTTCCCCATCCCCCAAAACCCTACAACCACCGTTTTCGTAGGACAAATGCTGGGCCTAGGGGTATATAAGGTGCACTACATAAGCTACTTTTGCTATTTTTTCAATGGAATTCCAGTTTTGGTTGTGATATAATGCCTAATGCACTTGCAAAATATCGTCACTTTATGGTTTTTAAACAAAACAGATGTCAAACATGCTTGTATATGATTAATCAATAGTTCGGTTATCGCTAAGCTACAAACACCCGCTTCACGCCATGAGTTTAATCACACTTGGATCGATATTACCCGCTAAACTTTTCGCTCATATGGAATCCACTAATACGGGAGCAAGTTGACTGCCCAAGCAGGATATCCTAAGCAATCATCAAGAATCTACCAGAATGACTACTAGGCTGACTTAATCATTAAGTTGGTTTGGCAGATTTGCTTAATTTGAGTTGACCCAAGAGTGAAAAACTCTAGGCATTTGGCGTTTTCACACTTGGGTCAACTCAAATTAAGCAAATCTGCCAAACCAACTTAATAATTAAGTCAGCCTAGTAGTCATCCTTTTGGATTCTAAATGATTGCTTAGGATATCCTGCTTGGGCAGTCAACTTGCTCCCGTATTAGTGGATTCCATATGAGCGAAAAGTTGAGCGGGTAATATCGATCCAAGTACGATTTAACTCATGGCGTGAAGCGGGCATTTGTAGCTTAGCGGTAGAACATTAGTATCTGGCAAAGGCTTTCTCTGATGCAAGTGTGGTTATTGATGTGTGAGTGGTTTTCCACATACTCTTGGCTGCAGACTGCAAAGTATTTTTGCAGTCATAAAATTCACGAATGCTCTCAGCAATAAAATTACAGTTACTTAAATGCTAGACGTTCTAAAAGTAGAACAATCGTCGATTGAAATCTTAAGTGATTTCGCGTAAGCAAACTTCCTCTTACCGCATCGAAAACAGACGAGTTACTAGTTACTTGGTTATATTTCCTCAGAATAATTCCCCAACCCAGTTCCATATATATACAGTAGACGCCGTTGATCATGCAATATTTCGACATATGCGAAAGGCTAATACTCTTTCGCTCATCGGAATTGACTCCAGTTGTTATACTGCTATTCGTGTAGTCTATTCTGAAGTCATTTTAGTCAGTATAGGATGCAGGCTTTTTAACGAGCTTCGTTCCAACTCCTAGCAAAACTTATCGATTGTGAAAACTGGATACTTAAGTAGTACGCCTTTTTATAATTGATTTTGACTGCCTTTATAAATTCAAATATATTTTACGGAGTATTTGTATCAAAATACTATAAAGTGTACTTCTTTTGTATTAAATTATGCCTTCTTTAAATTTTATACTTGAAGGAAGGGAAGCTTTCGGTTTTAAAAAAGTTGCCCAATTGCCAAATAATTTTCTAACCTAGTGACTGCTATACTCGTATTCAAGGCTAAGAAACTGCGCACTGTGTACATCTTGTTTCAGGAAAAGTACGTTTAAACCTACAGTCTGAAGAAGAGGTCACATAGTTGTCATAAAATATTGAAAAAGATGTGGAACATATTTTATGCAGTTTAGGTAGCGTTAATAAACTGACAGATATGTTTTTTTATGAATAAATGCCTCACAGTTGTAGAAAAGCTCATGATTATCAACTTTTTTAAACCCGAAAGCTATAGTTATCAATTTGTTCCAAACTGCAAATTAACCTCTCAGTTCAGTATAGGTAATATTGAGACCAATGTGTTCAAAACCTCAGCCGTACTGCCCTTTCACTGTATTTTAACTCACATAATTAATAATTAATATAATTTTTCAAATATGTATCAGTATCAATTTATTGAGGGAAAGATAGGCGAAAGCCTTTGAACTCCCTTTCGGTAAAACGATGAAATGAAATAAACGGATACGAATTTTTTTTAACAAGTACGTCATTTACATGTGCCGGGAAGACACCATGGTTGTCAGATAGTCAACATAGCAACAAAAATACGACTTGTGTACGGAAGTATGCAGCCTGTTCCAGTGCTTGAGAAAACTTCTCGTTAACCCACAGTAATGTTTATTTTTTAGCGTTATCTGTATCATTTCAAGGTCGGTGATAAATTAATGCCTCAATTTTTAGCAGACACCAAGTGTTTGAGGAGGTATTTCATGTTTCACGCAGAACGAGTTGTTCGCGTAGACGAGTGTTAGTTGTTAAAATGGCGGCAGTCTAGGAACGTAACCCCAAATAATTTCGGGATGGCTCTAAATTTATACTTAAATCAATAACGAAAATGACTGCAGCATCTACTTCCCAGTTTCTCCCAAGTTGTGAATGTGTTCCGTTCTCTCTTTGTAGATTACTTTTACCCGGGCGAGCTCATTGTCCACGCTCTAAATCGCACCTCTGTGCACCTTTCTTGGAAGCCGCCTCCTGTGACAAGAGGACCAACAAGACTCTGGAATGTACTTATAAATGGCACCATTAAAGAATTAACAGGGCACACTTTTTCAACCTTCCGTGACCTGAATCCTCACGACCAACATCTATTCACCGTACAGGCAGCTCGTACTAACGGAACAATTTGGAAAGTCAGCCTTAAAACGTCAATAGATGATCTACGTAAGTTCTGCTTTCTTAGTTAAAAAAGTCACGTAAACAAGAATGCCTATTTAAATTATTATAAAAATAACTCCGTAGAAGTTGTCATCTGTTATCATTTCTCAGCGGTCCTATGAGTGCATTGAAGTGAAACTCTGCGTGAAGTTGAATTTTATTAACAGTTCTCGGTGAGTCCTACGCCGCCCATCCGATTACTGAAGTGAATTGAAGGATGGGATTTACGTTGGGCGTTGCTGTTCAAAAGAAATAAACTCGAAAGTACCTATTGTTTACCGACCAATATGCCGATGAAGTCCGCTGCATAAATAGGGAGAAAGTCTGTGACAGAGTTCTGGCATATGAAGAAAATGGGAGGTTTCCATATCCCTGCTATTTTTGACGATACACGGAATCTTCGGCAACTGCAACTGTAATGAAGGTGCCTCTTGAGAACTATACGAAACGCTTAAGATCAAGCCCGTAAACCTGTAAGGGCTTCATCCAGCACCGGCCGACCTGGAGAAGTAACAAATGAATAAAACAGGATCGCCTAATGGCCCGTTCAATTGGCATCGCCTATGAGGCGAGCTTTGATTGGCATGTACTTATACTACTCCTAATGAATAAGTAGTCATTTATTTTTAATATTTACCACCGACCGACGGCTGCTCACTTTTCGTCTGCAATAATGTGACTGACCACTGTTTGCATTTTTCTACGGTTTCGATTCATTTTTCAGTTGCAATGTCACCGATAGGGAGCTCAAAGGTGCAAGTCTAATATGACTGCAACCTAAACCACTCGCAGATCATTTACCCTGCGCCACCGCACGGCGGTGGACATTGTAGGAAATAACGGTCGAAACGTCATTTGTGGGCCCAGGAAATTGGGTGGATTGTAGTTTACCTACCAGCCCAGCTTGTTTTCGCATAACTGTCTACTTACTTCGTAGCAGTAGGCATACCTTGTTGAACAAATATGGCCGTTCAAAACTGGCCGTTTTTTCCAACGTGATAATAGCAAGGTCCACACTTTTTCAGAATTGACTGAAATTATTGAGGTGTTACTTGTGGTGCCACAAGCTTATATGAACTCATTTGCTGGTATCCGGGGGTTAAGAATATCCCAGTGGGTTTGCGGTATAACAAAGGTCTGTTGCGTTTAAGCAGTGCTTGTATTTGGAGCACTTCACTCTTCAGGCCAGTGTTGTCTTATTGGTGCATGTGACATTACCCAAGGGATGTTGTATCTGGTAACGTAGAATGTGTCGGCTGAGGGTGAAGATGGGGGAAATGGACATGTTCAAGTGGCGCTTGGGCAGCCACAGCTACCTGTTGGGAAGTCAGTCGAGTGTCTGCAGATCTATCGTAAAGGTGTTAAGGCTATGAAGGTTTAACCCTAACGGCTGTGATCTTCCAGGCCCGGTTCTTTAGGAGATAGGAGAAGTCTTGGGAAACCAGAGCTGTAGGAAGTTTGCATTCTGCACGGAATAAATATAAGAATAATTAGCAGAAGGGTTGACTCGGTCTGGCGTGCTTTCGACCATGAGAGCCGTGTGGGAGCGCAGTGGCGGCGCGTCCGCCCCGCGAGGTGGCAGAATGCTAAGTGAGTTCTGGCGTCAGTGATCGATGGCGGCAGCCGAATCCTCTATCTGTCTCACGGCCTTGATTGTGATTGGTTGGATCGCACGAAGGTAGACACTGGCGTGGGTGGTAAGTGTCTTATGCGCCAGTTTTGAGTCTGGTCGGAAGCAGGCCGAAAAGTACATTCGCGCAAGGGCCTGCTCTCAGTGACCTTGTCTGTGACGTCAATAGCTAGGTGGGCGTCGGGCAAGAAGGACCACCGCAGATCAGCTAGTCTGAAGGCGCTGACTTTGATAATGGATGACCTAAAGACAGCTGGCTTTAACAAGGATGCCGAACAAAACGATGTTGGTCGTCGGCTACAAGTATTATGCGTTGGATTGCTGACCATTGTTATTACTCAAGGATTATATTAGTTATCCTGTAAAATTATCACTGAGAATTCTAAGTATTAATATAGGGTGCTTTCTGCACGAACTCTTTCTACGCAGAATGTGTAAAATGATTTGTATGGATAAAGCAGAAAACTTTTCGAGTATCGGATCAGCTCGTTTATTGTCCTCAGCTTTCGAACCTTATAACAGCCCACCTTCAGAGCTAAAAAGAAGGAACCAAAAGGAGGGTACTTATAGTAGTCGTAGGCCAATCAGGACGTCAAGGAGTGGGAAACAGCAACCATAAAGGATGGGAAGGGGACGATTACGATAGGATACGCTAAGTAACTATCAGTGGAATCGGGGATCACTCAGGGTCATGAACAGCAATTAGTGTGGCGTCTTGTCCCCACGGTAGAGGGTCCTGGTAATCCTGCCTCTTCTTCCGGTCGCTTCCTCGTGGGATCGTCCTCACTTGCACTTCTTACGTTCGGTTTGACGTTTTTCTGTCCTTTGCCCGCATAATGGCGCAAGACTTTGTAGGCCGTGGGCAGGTCCAGTTGCCTGTTGATGGATTTGGCATCTGAATGCGATGCCTTAAGCGTCAGTCTTTCGGCTTTTGAGGTTCTTCGGTCCACGATGGTCGCCCTTGGAATATCGAAGTCGTGGCCAGTCTCTTCGATGTGTGCTGTAGACTGCGAGTTTGGATCTAGTCTCCGAGCTGCCAGTTAATGTTCGTGTAGGCGGGTCTACAACTTTCTACCTTTTTCTCCAGCATAATTGCAGTCCCCATCGTTGCAACGTATCTTGTGGACAACTGCAGATTTTTCAGTAGGGGGTAGCCTGTCTTAGGATGCCTCAAACGGCGGCGTATTGTCGCTGGAGGTCGATGGACCATGACTAATGCAGCGGGCTGTAACAGTCGACAGACTGCGTCGGAGACTTTTTTTATGTAGGGAATGGCCCTCCAGACTTCGGGTTGCCTTTGTTTTGTTTAGACCTTGCAACTATCGAATCGCCATGTTAGAATTGCTATGTTGTGTCAAATAATGTTATGCAATAAATGCTAGGAAGATCGGTGAAGTTTCCTTGTGGGGTGTTCCAAAATGCTTATATTTATAACCATCTACTTGCAAATCTTCAGTAGCCTTTTTTGATTGTCGTCTACTTTTCTTAACACCCCTTACATGTAATGCATAATTTTTTCTGTCCTATATATATGTTTATTATGCCAGTTTACAGGCAACCAGCAGATGAACCAGTCTCCGCGATCTGCCCCTCCTGCTCGTCATTGCTCGTTGTTATCTGCCTACTAATGCTCGGCTTGTAAGGTGGCTGTGATTTTAAAATAAGTCCTTCGAACTGATGAATAATCAGGCCTGTCTCCGGTCTTCATAATATGCACGTTATAGGTTCAATTCCTCCGAGTGGGTTTTTCAAATTGAGGCGCCATTTTTCCCGCCCTCCATTCGTACGTAAATTTTATTTTATCTGCCGTAAAATTGGGGTCCAGATATGTTATCGCGTTCTTCGTCTCGCAAAGAGGAAGAGGGAGCCGACTTGTAGGGCCCCTCTAAATATCGATCCTCCCGCCAAACTGCTTAACGTATTTTATGGTCAAACATTTAATTCTTGGCTAGTGAGCGTAAATGAATATGTAAATTGTGACAACAATAATCAAAAATATCAAATTAAATAATGTTTCGTACTTTGCTTTCTTCGACTGTATCCAGTAGTCACGCGTACGCCAAACCAGTGATAACTATCAAGGTGGTACGGTACTATTAAGAGAAAATAGTACAAAATAAATACACAAACATTAACAATGGATATTCCACGTCAAGAGCAAAGGGAATCCGTCAAAGGGGTGTGGGTCCGGTTTTATAGGATCCCAGGGGTCGGTTCCTGGGGGCTCCCATTGGTCCGAATGCACTAGTCCAAGGGTGGGGAGGGTGGACAGACGCGAACAGAGAGAATGTTTTGTCAGCAAAGGGGGGGGGGAATGGGCGGGAACAGAGGCAATGTTTTGTTGGCAAAAGGGGCGATGCAAGCGCTTGACAGACAGTTGTGGTGGGGTGACTTTACGAGTGGGTCTCGGATCAGCCGCGGGCTCTGGGTCAAAAGGGGGGAACAGACGTCTGGGGCGACACCACCCTCAAGCTGGTCGTACTGTGAGAGTGTCAACAAAGGGCCGAGACCGGGGGAGGGCAGTATTCAGTCATAAGTAGACAGCATTCCAGGGGGGGAGTGGTAGCCTTCGGAAGCCGATAAACAATCATTTTTGGACGGGAGTCTCGTAGGAGAAAAGGTGTGGAGAATTTCAAACTTGTTCAGCCGGAAATAACAAATAAGATTATGTGTTTTAATATGCTAAAATAGAATAAAATTCGATCAACATGATATCCTGTTGTGCAGGTTACGAAGGTCAATTGAGGGAACTTTGACCTTAAGTGAGCGGAATTTAAAGAAAATGGAAAATGGACCTCTTATTGGTGGAATATAGCGAAAAAATTGAAAGTTGGGCGACCGAAAATGTAAAAGTAGTTTTGTATTAGAAGTCGACGGGATTTTTAAGGTCTCCAAAGTCAGTCCTGCGCCAATTTATTACCCCCTTTGTTAATTTGAACTACATTGAAGTCATCGGTGCACGACGCTAGCGCCGTTTTGATGGAGGTACAGGTTCGCCTATATATGACAAAGTTGCCATGAACATTTATGCAGGATGTCGATAATTGCAGTCATTGACGATTACGGATTGAGAAGAAGAAGAAGAAGAAGACGAAGAAGAAGAAGAAGAAGACTCGATCGCTGGGACAATATGTTGATTCACCTGAAGTTTCGATATCCGTCGCGGATTCGTCATCAGAGACATGAGTAGCTGCAAATTTCGACATCATGAATAAAATTCCTTGGAAAATTCATCAAAGCTGGGCCAAATTGGACTGCTTTCTAAACGACGCTACCGTCGTGCACTGATGACATCATTGTTATTCAAATAGGCGAAGAGGGATGAAAATGATTTTATGGTGGGCGAGGTAGGCCAACCGACGTATCTATAACGCACTTCCATGCGAATGGAGAAAGGGAAAAAACGCGGCTCAATGTGAAAAGCCCTCCATCCCTAAAAATGGCTATTAAGGGAGAGATATGAGAGCATTCAGACCTATCTCAGGCGGTCAGCTACCTTCTCGCACTGCTTGGAGTTTGTATCGCCTGCAGACTGGATGTGACCATGGCGGGTAGACGAAGACAGTGTGTATGGCGGGCCTATTCGGCCTTCAGTCAGCCAATCAGAACCCTGGAAATAAAAACATGCGCTCAAGTACGGCGGCGCCTGAAGTTCAAATACTATGTCTAGCAGATGGGTCATCAAACACGTTTGGGTATTTCAGTTGACCATTTATGGGGTAGGGAATCAAACGCATAATCTCAAGATCTCCAGGAGACTGCTCCAGATATCTGTCAGTCACGGCTAAGACTGAAGTTCCCGATGAAAAAACGTGCACTGATTTTAGCGAGGAAAAGAAAGGGCATTTCATGTAGTCTAGCTTCTTGCATTCGGAAATGGAAAAGAATTTGCAGTTTACACTGCTTAGTTATTTATGCTTGTTTTCGTAGCATGACTAAACGTAAGGTTTGTCGAGTCTGCTCTAGTAACCTCGAAATAGCCGATATTCTTAGTCTTATGCCCCGTGCAGATATCCGCTATATAGTATAGTAGTTAACTGTACACTGGCAAGGCAGCGAACTCGTGGCTCAATGGTAAGGATGTTTGCCTCTGACCGAAGGACCGCGAGTTGGAAACTCGAGTTTGGTAGCAACTTCCACGGCTACACTAGAATTGGTTACCCTTAGCTGACGACGGACAATGCAGCCAGAAAAAGCTATTCTAGGGTGCCTTCATTTGCCGGAATACTACTATAACATAAAGATATGTTACTGGAACTTAATTAGTAACATTACAATTGTGTGTGTGTTCGACCATCGGTTTCGCTGAAGTCCACCAACTGAACCAACAGGTTGGAACATGAGGTGACGGCCTCAGGGGTTAGTTATAAGTGATCGAGGACGTAGTTAGCGGCTCCGCACTCTTCACCTTCTCCCATGAGTCTCGAAGAGACTAGACGGGTCGGGCGTGGGCTGCTGTATCAAATGCAAGCCAATAAACCGCCTAATTTAGTCTTACAGTGACAGTAGACTTTTGCGCTGGTACTACTGTACTATCTATCGTCACTCACCCATAGTAGGTGTGAAGACAGGCCCAAGGAGGCCGAGACTGATACGGCTACTACCGTGTCTAATTACAACTGGCTACGATGAAGTTGAGTCTCACAATCAGTACTATCTCTGACGCTAAAATTTGTCAGAAGTGACGCTGAATTTATGTTAACACATGGGGGGGGGGCTCATGCCCCTTGTCTCAACAAGAAGTGTGAATCTGGGTTCAAACTATTTCGAGTAAGTACATGCTTTGGGCCCTGAGCAGAGGAGCGTTTGTCTTGGTTTCCACCCTATCAACTCTAGCCATGAGGCTGGATCATCTTAAATAATAAGATACTGCTGCTATAGGTACGTGCCTATACTACGAGTGCTAGTTTCGATTAATCATGTATGGTAAGACCAGTAGATAGTAAATTATGAGTATTTATTGTGCGTGCTTTTTAAGGAGTCGCATCCAATATGCACTCGCAATCTGTGTGAGGTAATAGTGATTAGCATTTGGATAATAATAGGGCGTTTGTAAAGTAATGTACCAGTCCTACCATGCATTTATGTCATGCAGTTTGCCGTCTATAGCCTAACTCCGTACCTAGTACAGTATCCATCTATAGCTTGGACTTTTCGGAACCTGTGTTCGTATCCCAATGATCCCAGCACGTTGTGCGAATGGGGGTTTTAGGTATTCCGAGTAAATACCCAACTTCAGTAACTGTCAAACCAGAGTCTTGGAGACGAAGGTTGGTACTGTACTGATATTTCTAATCATACTAACGAGGGGTGCAGCTGATTGATAGCATTTCCGGTACTATTTTGTTCTGTATTTTTTTGACAATGACGCTTATTAAAGTCGCCACTGGGCTCAGATACCCACAATCCCAACGAGAAGTGTAATAGAACTGGTGCTAGCAATGACGCCGCCATTTGTCGGAGGTCAGACCTTTTTCTCTCTAAATGGGTGCACTACAAGCACGGTAGTAGAGGACAGCAGTGTTGCTGTGACTGCAATAGGCTAGATGCATAGACTAGGGATTGAGGACCAGACTGCACTATCAAAGCTTAGGAAATCAAGCTGAGAGACTTGACTGCGTAAGCTAACAGTTACATTTGTGTATAAACTGCACAATTAAGTTAGAACCAGCTAGATTATACTTATGTGTAGTTAATAAAGCAAATTTGCTGCTGTGATTAGAAAAACTAGACTATACTAAAAGAATTAAAAATAGCAATAGTGATTTTGTAAGGTACCCCTGTTTGTCTGCGGCCCATGCGTCCTATGTGTGGGTTGGCAGATCAAGCACCGCAACTATAAGCCTGTACCTGCGTCTTGTTAGAAAAAATATAAACACAGGGTGTATCTTTCGATAGACAACGCAAAGCCCCAGGTATTGTCTTTCTGCATGATTAGCTGAGTGGTTACCATGCCTTTATCTTGCAAGGTACTGCCTTTTACCGTCTTCAGGCTAACTATATAATTTCTACCGTATCCAGATATAGTTTGGAAGTTACAGAACATCTCCAGTCTAACTAAGGACATGACATGTTCCAGAATTAGCTAAGCATAGTAGCATGGTATTTTCTATACTGTAACAATATCTGAGTGGTTAGACACGCATTTTTTATTTACAATATGCATAACTGATAGGAATATGCGCCTACAAGCTTCCTTGTCCTCCACGGAAGTGATCGGAAGAGCATGCTGGTTATGCTGGGTTGCTTTTTGTCGCTGTATGGATGACGCAGACCAACAGATGCAGACAGATGCCCACTAGTGATGTAGTCGTTGAAGGTCACTTGATAAAGCTTTGTGTCGGTCGAGCGCCCAGACTGGTTTTTGAGCAACCAATAACTCCCGGTTTTGCACGCGACAGTTCGTCAAAGCTTTGTTCCAAACAGGTTGGTGCAGTGGCTTGAGCACAAGTAAGGTGTAAACTGATAGTCAACTTTCCGCAGAAACAACCGCATTCTTGCTCATTCCTCATCCATCTCAACATTATAAGTAGCAGCCTAACAAATGCATACTCAGTTGGCCCGAGTTCGCGAGACATCAACCGGGGCAGATGCATCCTGAAAGACGGATCGGTGTACAATTACCTACTATATATTCCCGCTCAGCAACCGGCAAGACAGCAGACTCGATGGCTCAATGGTTAGGACGTTTGCTTCCGACCGACGAGATACGAGTTCGAAACTCGAGTGTGGCAGCTATTTCCGTGGCTAAACTAAAGTTGGCTGCCTCTAATTGACGACGGCCAATACTGTCAGAAATAGCTATTCTAGGGTGCTTTCATTTGCCGGAATACTACTATTACATTTATGCTTATAGTTGCGAAAATTACCATCAGAGAATTCAGAAGTGTTTTTAGCAAGCATACGTAGGCTTTCGAAATCAGGAACATAAACAGCACCATTCTCACCCATACCGCTGGTTCCGGACATCGTGTGGATCCAAACGAAGCCTTCAAGACGATTTATAAGGTCCCACCAAACTATTCAAAGTCTGTGGGTTAGCATTTGCCAGCAACGGCTTCAGAAACCGCTATCCGGTTGAGGAAGCCGATCTTGTGCACGCAAAAGAACCTCCTGAAAGCTCCGAGCTTGACATGGCCTGATGAGATATAATTGAAAGTGTAAGTATGCTCGCAAACTACTCTTCCGAATTGAAAATGGACTGCATGGACTGCAGCCCTACTCCATGCTGGTTTGCGAATGATTGCCGATCTTTTTCAGATTGCGGAATGTTTCATGCAGCATTCGCCATACTGTATATCTGCTAGTCGTTGAGCGACTGCTGGGGCGGGACTCGAACGGATCGCTGAGCCCCTATCTACCCCTTTCTACCACTGCGGCTTTCGAATTGGAGCCACCCATTTTTTGCTCTCCATTCACGTGGGAATTTATTATCCTATACCATTCTCTCTAATCCTCTGCTTTGTTTGTCTGCATTTGTGATCATGAGGTCATATCTACAGTACGCTGCTACCTTTTTAAATGCACGAAACCAAGTTATTTTATCTACAACATATCACCATCCCAATATTTGTCAAATGTGGTCAATCTTTCGCATATGCAATTCACCAACAACACCAACATCGACAGTTCTCCGTAGGATGACATCACGAATAAAAAAAAGCGTGTGAAGAAACGGAAATGGAGAAGTTGAAAGCCAATCTGTCTCCATAGTAGATGTTAATGTCGTGAAAAACTTGACTTGTGAGTATTACATGACCTTTTACCTTTGTCCTATTAAAATGAACCTTTATTTACCTTACCATCTGCTCTCCGTGAATGCAGCCATTTTTGCTGAAAATTCAGGTTTGTAAAATCTTCAATCCAGCATTCTTCTTCTTCTTCTTCTTCTAAAAATCGCGATCGAAACCGGCAAGGCAAAGAGACTGTAGTGGGAGTTAGCGCCTCTGTTGAACCCGCCATGGTCGCAGTCACAGTCACCGTCGCAGTCACCCCAATGGCCTACACCCTGTCCGTTTCTCGCTCAATGTCCTGAGCGAATTACGAACACACATGACATACACACACGGCTTAATCTCGCGCGATGCAACCAATTGCAGGACGACTCACGCAAGACCTCAAGGCAGTGACTGTGGCCTGCGATCATTTGGGAGTCCGTCTCCTGAGAGACGGACGCGACAGCGCCACGCTCTGTCCCGGTTGAACGCCATGCCAGACCGCGTGGCAAATTTTCCCAAAAATCTCCTGAAAAAAAACTTTGTTCCTACTCTCTTAGCCTTCCCAAGACTTGCCCCATCTCCTAAGGAACCGGGCCTGGAAGATCGCAGCCGTTAGGGTAAAACCTGAATAGCCTTGATACCACGCGATAAGACCTTGGTGTAGTGGCTAGAGTGTCGGACTTCTAACTAACAAGGTTGCGGGTTTAGCGCAGGGGGTTAAGTGATTTAAACCCTAACATCTGCGACCTTCACGCCATGGTTCCTTGGGAGAGAAGAATCTTGGGAAGACCAGAATATAGAGAATAGTTTATTCTGTATACAGAGGACGGCAGGAAGAAGTTTGACTTTGGAGCGGACGGCCACCTAGGAGGCTAGCCGGGTCTTAAGTCCGGACTGGGCCGCAAGCATCACAGTGGCCAGCGTGAGCGGTCATTGTCTAGGTCGGACTTGAAGGCTTTTTGGCCAGGCAGAATGCGTCGGCATACGCGTGCAGGCGTGTTATTCGTTGCCGGGCCAGAGACCAGCTTTGCGGCATCTGTGAATGGCTGCTCCCGAAATCTAGAACTGCGGGAGAGAGCTTGGGCAAAGTTCGCTTCGACGCGAGCTAGTCACAACAACTGTTCCCTTCCCAGAACATAATAAGGATACTGAAAAGGAGGACGACTATTTAAATTTATTAAGGGAGTTACGTACCAAGGTAGTGTTGCAAAACAGCGTGAGCGGTTGTTGCTGGCGCGAATAAGCCAGGTTGCAGGGGTGGCTGGAGAAAGCTGGTGGTTCAGTGAAACTTCAACAGCAAATAAATATGCAGTGTTAGAATGAGTTGAATTAAAAGGTACCATTGGCAGTGGGAATAGGACCAGTTGTTGAGAAGAAGAAGTTTGGGGTGCCGGTATTCATGGCGGGTCTTCTCCGTTGGATGGGGCAGGAAATATATTCTGGGCTGGATGGACTGCGAGTGGTTGAAGACCTCCACCTCGCTTCACGACAGAATGTCGGTGCGGATGGCACAGACAAAATTTACTTAAAGACGAGGAAGGTGTGAAAATTATTGAGCTCAACCACATCAGAAATCGCGAGTGCAGATCACCAAATACGCAGGGACACGTCGGAAATTTGCCAAATACGCAGGAACAGCGCCCCTCGAGGGTCAACCCCGAGGTAAAACGGCGCGAGTGCGTTGCGTAACAGATCAATGAGTGCCTATCTACTGTTAAATATATATTATATATAATAAGTAAACGACAGCTAATAAGCCGAGAGGCAAACTTATAAACCTGCTACATGAAGTCAGGCCAGGAGGTGAATGCCTCTATTGTTTCCTGGCCTACCCAAGCTGAAAGACATAATGTGGTGGGGTACATTTAAAAATATTGATTAGTTGGGAGCATAGAAGCCCAGGCAAGCGGCGGTGCTTAGGCCGACGAACGAAATCTATGTAAAAGACTAGGAACCCATCACGCACATATACCGTTTGCTTGTTGACTCAAAATGCGTGGCAGGTCTCGAGTATCGCTAGATGACCTAGTTCAAGTGGAAGTCCTTCATGCTCTGTGTGATATATGCTAAAGAAAGGCTGCCTGAGGCATTTGACCTACGTGATTGTGTAATGTAGGCCCTTCGGTTCGACAGTTCTTGGCTGAGAAAGCGTTGATGTCGCTTCGGTAGACAGCTGGAGTGCCAGAATTGGCGCGATACGTATAGATCAGGGGGCCTAAGTAGGTTATTCTAGGTAACCGGAGGATGCCCTCTCTACTCATAACGATGAATGTCAGCTGATCAACTGTCTGGGTCTAACCTAGAATTGTCATTGAGAAAATGCAGTGATCCTACTTCCATCGCCTGCTGAAAAACTGCGCCTCTGGTGCAAAGCTGAATGTACGCACCGACGGTCGACAAACTTTCTGTTTGTCGTGTCCCCCCAAAACGGGGCGCGTGATCAGTGCGCTGGAGAAAAGCAGGGCACGGCTGGGATTATTTGGGTTACACTCCGACAAAAAATGTTGAACATGGTGGGGGGGGGGGGCGTGATAGCATGCAGAGGGATGGCTTTATCGTAGGGATTTAAGTAAGTTTAAACCTATAAACTACGAACTTCAGACCCGGTTCCTTGGGGGAAAAAAGTCAGGAGAGCTCAGAGTGGAAGGGTCAGTTTATTCTGTACAGAAGGAACGGAAAATAGGCGGGAATAGGTAGACTGTCGGACCGCATTTCCATTCACTAGGACGGCTTGGTCTGGACTGCCGGCCTGAGGACAGTCACCACGGTGAGGTCCTTGTGTGCTAGCCTTGAGAACCAATGAGCAGATAGATTGAAGTCAGGCTACTGTGCATTGAGGCCACGCTACTGTGGGAGTTCTCGCGTACTCAGTAGCCGTCCATCACTAGGGACTGCGCCGACTTGGGACAGTACAGCTTCGTTTGCACCAGCAACCTTCGGTCTTCTTGACTCTGTCTTGAAACCGGATAGATGTAGATGAGGGAAGAGAGAGTGTGGTAGATGCTGCATAAGTCCACTATCAGTTTAAACTAATCCACACGCAAATCACCGCGTTTGCTTTTGGCATGCCGAAGCACGCAGCGCCCATAGTCAAAATCGACGGTCGAACGGTCGGGTTAGGTCGCTCCCTGAAACCCAAAGCCTATCTGATTTTTGTCCAGTCACAGTTAGCTAAACTAACCAATCAAATTCAACGCCCATGCAGACGTGTGCCGATGCACACCTGTTTCTCTCTCAAACTAGATCTTCATCTTTCTTAGTGAAAGATTAAGCACGTGATTTGGGCCTACTGCGAATCGGTAATCGACAATCAGCATCACTCATGCGAATTCTGAAGACAAAGTGATAAATTTACTTAAAGAGCTCCACAAAGAAGGACTTTTATCTGACAAGGAGCTCGAGGGACTAAGGCCGGTTGGTACTACAATCCCAAGAATGTATGGCCTTCCAAAAATTCATAAACAAGGTGAGCCACTTCATCCTATCTTGGACATGAGAAATTTGCCGTACCATGCCGTGGCAAAATGGCTTGTGGGAGCCTGCCGCTGTTGACTCATGCTGCCTGCCTTTGTTCGCCGCGAACTTGGCAACCGCTGTCAGTACGCTCCCTTCTTCTCGCCGCAGCAAGCCTTGTACACGCGCCAGCCAATCGATGACCGCCTGTCCACCTGGTTGGCTGCGACTTCATTTTAAGCCACACAACAAGCAAGGCGGACTCACTCGGCCTCTCGCCCAGGTGTGCGGCGGACGCGAGCCGCTGCTCTCCCACATGGCTCTCGCGGTTGAAATCAGCGCCAGGCCGAGTCAACCTTTCTGTTATCTCTTCTCCTATTTAGTCTGTACAGAATAGAATCTCCTTCTACCTTGGCTTCCACGACTTCTATCTTCTTCTAAGGAACCGGGCCTAGAAGATCGCAGTAGTTAGGGTTCAACTGGCTTAGCTTTAACTCTTTTGCGATAGGCTTATCGAAACGTTAAAGCCACTTCAGAGCCGCTTGTACCCTAGAAGCCTGAAAGAAACGTTTGAATTCGTCGAGGCTATCAAGGATACGAACATTAACGAAACGATGATGCTGTCACTAGATATATCTTCACTGTTCACCAACGTACCGGTAGCCGAAACCATAGATTACCTATGCGACTGCATACGGGAAACAAACTAACAGATAGGGATGACAGTGGAGATGCTGAAAGAACTACTGACGTGCTGTACACAAAACGTATAGTTTCTTTGCAATGGCCAGCTCTACAGGCAAATACACGGAGTGGTAATGGGCTCGCCACTTGGACCATTCCTCGCAAACGTCTTCATGGGCAAGCTCGAGAAAACAAGGCTCAAAGACACTATCAATGACCTGAAGTTTTATGGTCGATACGTGGATGACATATTTTGTCTGACAAATAAGACCACTGATATCGATGGTCTAGTCCAAAAATTCAATACGGCCCACGCAGCACTAACATTTACAGCGGAAGCAGAGGAAAACAACGAACTGGCTTTCCTAGACGTCCTCTTACACAGACAAGAGGATGGCTCAATACAACGCCGAATATTTAGAAAGAAAAACTGGACGGGGCAGTACGTTAATTTCCACAGCTTCGTACCCCTTAACGTCAAGCGGAACTTAGTCCAGGGAATGGCAGCCAGAATACGCCATATCTGCTCTCCTAAAATAGTGGAAGAAGAATTACAGCAGCTACAAAACACTCTCCATGAAAACGGTTATCCAGAAAGGTTCATCCTTCGGAACATCAAGGAGCGTGTCACAAAGGCCGCAGTTGCAGCGGCCGAAAAGAAAGATCTATTCATAAGGCTGCCTTTTATGGGAGACGCAGCAAGTGAACTGGTAAGACGATGCCTGAGGACAGCAGTCACGAGTGCCTCCGGCGGCAAACTTACGCGTACTCTTCACAAACCCTCCTCTTCTACGAATTGGCGGTAAAAACAGACTACCGTTACAGGCCACATCGATTTGCATCTATAGGAGTTAAGGCTACGACGGTTATGGCCTTAACATCTACAATCTTCCAGACCCTGGTTCCTTACGAGATTGGAGAGAAGACAGTGGAAAGGCGAAGGTAGACGGAACAGTGTATTATTTACAGAAGAGTTAGGGGAAAGTTGCCAGTCCGTCCGGCGTGGCTGTTTGGCCGGAGGGCACATGAGCGCGCGGCCTCCAGCCTGTCTCTCTCAGAGCCGATTTCCAAGTGAGGTCTTAGAGTAGTCGGGCCAGAAGACAGAGAGAGAGCTTTCATTGGCTAGGTCGGCCTGTGATTGGTTGGACACCGTGCGGGTGTACAGTGTGTGGGTGGATAGCGTATGGCTCGACACCGTTGATGGACATCATGGGTGGCCTGTGTCTCGCAGCAGTCGCAACGACCTTGAGGTCCAGACAGATTGAGAGCAAGAGAGGAAAGCCAGACAACGAGCAGGCATGACCCACTACACATCTATTCGTTCACCTGTTCCTGTGGAGTGGGCTATATTGGCCGAACAACGCGGAGAAGAGAATACGCGAGTACATACCAGCTTGGCTCAGCAGAGGGGAGAATAGACCGATATCAAGCTCAATCCTCCCCCACTTATTGATACAAACCACCAAGTGGACACGAGAGAAGCCTTTTGGGTCATATACCGCACGCCAACACAATACTCCAAAGGTCTGCGCAAACGGGTGTTAGCCACCGCAGAAGCAGTGGCAATCCGGCTAGCAAAACCCACTCTATGCTGTCAAAAGGAGCTGGTACAAGCCATCTGCCTCCCTTGGCTGACTGTATGCCGAAATCCAAGACCTCTTGAAGCCACAGAAGGCGAAGCCACGGAGAATAGTCAAGCGCAAGCTGCGCGGCTGACATACAGAACTCAACCCGCTGACCGCGAGAACATCCCCCCTGTCTCATCTGAGCATGGCAACCAGCATGCTACCCGCGCAGGCGCCCGCATTCAGGAGACGAGGGAAAACCCAGCTTCTTAAATACCCTCACCCTTTTCCTCCCCCCTCTTCCCCAACCTGACGCTTATATACACGCTGTAATTAATTGACCAATTTTGTTCCCTACGTCATGTACTGGCCTGACGATGAATGACCGAAAACGATCGTTTGCCAACACAACTTTTCAATCGTAGAAATGGGAATTTTCGCAAAATTCTGAAGAGCTCGCGGATAGTAATGCGAGTCGTTCAACATAAAAACCACTATGTCGGGAATGGCGTTTTTGTGTCAATCAAGATGTAGCCATAAACCTCTCATCGTGGGAAGTACAATCTCTGGAAACCAATCGAACGTCACCCACACATTGCAGTAATCGTGAATGCGTTCTGCATTTTAAAAACAAAAACAAAGGTAGCATGAGGAAGGCAAAGCCCGGGCGTATTTAAAACTGTACCGTAGAGAAAAGTCCTGGGTCTAATAATATCTATGGCGTGCGATTAATGAACAATATCAGGCCCAATAACACAATCCTTCACGCTGAATTCCCTTGGAACTTACGATGGAAACTATTGTAGAAGTAATATTAGCGTGCCATTTCACGAGACTGCAACCAGACCACTCAACTGAGACAAAATTGCTGTTTCCAGTTTCTTGTTTCAGTAGTTACGCGTATTTCAAATCCCAATGATAACAACAATCAGTGTAGTACGATACTATTAAACGAATAGTGAAGAATAAACGAGGTACAAACCTAAACAATACACGTAGCCAAGAAACAGGGACGTGGCCAAATATCGCCTGGCCCTGGACAAAGGACCGACACACGTCCAATAATAGCGAGTGTGTGCGGGGCGAAGCCCGATTTGCGAGGGGATGTGTGATGTGAGAGGGATGACTGCTAATTTCATGTAACTTTGGAGCTGGTTTATGTGGCGTTCGATTAGTTTAAAGCAGTACCCGAAATAGGAGAATCGTATACAGAGGCTTATACTGCGTCGACCGGGGAAAGGGGCCTTAAATTGGCCCTCGAAGCAGCCGCGAATGGAGACTAGGTTAGGAGTGTTCAGGTCAACCAGGCGTAGTAGCTGCCTATCAAGGCTGTTTTCCTTGGACAAGAGGGGTGATAGACAGTATTGTAGGCTAAGGGGTGACGTGTTCAAGTGACACTTTTGCAGCCGTAACGCTGCTTTGGACACGCGTGCGTATTCGAGTGGAAGAGACTTCAAATCAGTCAGACGCAGACAGCTGCCTGCGCGCAGTCCTTTTACTTTGAGACAAGGAGCCTGGAACCAAAGGAGAGGGCGACCAGCATTCCTGGAGGAAGGGATTCAGCGTGGAGGGAAATAGGGGAGGGGGACAACCGTATGTAAGTCAGAAAGAATTCCACTGGAGATTGACGTGGAGAATTTCAAAATTGTTCAACTGAAGACAACAATTGCTATCTGCAAAGGTTTGGCCTGTTGTATTTACTGTTATAGGGGAAGACCGACCCTGGTGGGAAGGAAATCCCAACAATTAGACTCCTTTGGCAGACATCTATAGGTTTATGAACCTACGGATGCACAGAGGGTGTCGACAACTCTATTCACGTATTTGGAACGCTGTCAGTGGCCATGGTCGTCATGTACGTCGTCTGCTTATGTAGGTTTATTGTCCGGCGAAGATAAGGCATTCTCGAACTCCCGAAGGAAGGCCAAAGTAATACTTTGGGATAGGAATGGTCTCTGCTTAGAGGCCGAGGACTCGGCAGATGCATTTTTAGCCGACTAGTATACGGTCAACCAAACGCATCACGTATTGGATGAGTGTTAAAAATGAGTCGACCAGCCATTTCAAGGCCATCCTGACCTGCCGTTAAAAGTCACCACGACGTCACCATTTGCAGCTATGTGCTAGATTGTTGTCTGCAGGGAATCACCTCAACATCTTCAAAAGCCTATTCAAGTAAATATTAGGCGGGAAAAAAGTTAACTGCCCACGATCGAGGGACTTCCAACACACTCGCTTACTCTTCAATTTTAGGTGAACTTGGAGGTTCAGCTGGTACATTGTCAGGCACCATAGAGCCAGGACTCCAACACGCTTCCTCGTCATCCGACCTCGTCTGGAAATCCAATTCAGATCCCCTGGAAGAGAACGTAGACAGCTGGCTGACGAAGATGTATCTGACGCGAAAACTTCGTGATAATGTTGTAATATTTGGCCCACATCTTGCAGGAGAGCCTTGCCTTCCGCGTCTATAACGCGTAGCCCGCGACACAGGTTTGAACATGCTGTAAAAGAACAACGCCAAAGCAATTGACACAGTGTAGGTGCGCAGATGGTATTCGACCGCTCCACAGCGTGCACGTGCAGGAAATGCCGTGAGAAAGCATGTGCCGGCCTCTCGGCACACGCTGCAATCGAATTTCCAATAGTAGGCCGCATCCGCGAGTAGTCTAGGAACCACTCAAAATCAGCCACCGCATACAACCACAAAATCGAGTCTTGGTCTTATAAGACCAAGTCTGCTTCTAAACTAGAAATTGGATAACCCATTGAAGCTCTTTCGATCTGCTCAAAAATTTCGACTGCGAAGTTGAAGGTTTTTTTGACAAAATTCAAACAGCTTCATGAAGTGTTCAATTACCAGCAAATTCTACGTTTCGTTGTATTACTCCTCAAGTTTATGATGCAAGATGTACTGTGCCAAATGCGGCGGGGTGGATGTGAATAATGATGTCACTTCAAATGGAACCATCATTTCGTACGAATGAGTCGTCCTATGTTTTGCTCGCTCAACCCAAGACTGATGTGTTCAAGCAGACATTCATATCACATTCATATGACCCATGACTCACAACCAGGCCTTCATCTGATACCAGATGCAAGCTTGCCAACCTGCTTTATGAAGTTATGCCAGGAGAACAATCCCTCTATTTTTCAGCTCACGACTAGGCGAAGGATGCATAAATTTGCGGGGTAAACGAAAAAAATAATGATTTAACGGAGGAGATCGAATTCTACTGCAAGAGCTTACACCTTGGCTAACAGCAAGCTCCCTGTATCCACTTTATGGCTCAGAATGCGTGATAAGTCTTGATCACTGACGGATGTCCTGGCATTAGTACGATCGTACCATGATCTGTCATGCACTGATAGGGATGATTGATCTCAAGGCTATGGCGGCTGTGGCGTGAGTGCGGGACGCATTCCTTTCTCTCTGACAGTATTTGATTGCGAGAGCGTCGGGTTCACACCTGGCGTGGTATGTGTGGATTATTAGGACTAATTATATAACCCCACAGGTGAGAAGAATGTGATTTCATATGGAACGGAAAATTCCATTATTGTAGCGTTGTACCTAACCTAGAAGTTGGGGCTGAATCAAGATGCCTAAAAACCGTCAACTTCGGCATGGTGAATGTGAATAATGACGCCACTTTAAAGGAAACCATCATTTCGTACGACGGAATACTCCGATATTTCCCTTGCACAACCCAATACCGATACGTTCAAGCAGCCATTGTAATCCCTAACCGATAGTGACAGTCGACGCTTTGACCAGATAGAACCTATCGAAGGGGGGTAAGTAAGTTAAACCCGAGCAACTGCGATCGTAAGACCATGGTTGCTTAGTAGAGGTCAGATTGTTAGGAGCAGTATATTGTGTACACAGATGAACGAAGAATAGAAAGAAAGAGATTGACTATGGAGAGCACGACCTTTCGCTAGAGCGGCGTGATCTGAAGTGATTTCTGGCGGCCGAGGGTGGGGAAAAGAGGACATGTTCGAGTGGTGCTTGGGCAGCCGCGAGGACCTAGGCGCACTTGTGTGCCCCCGAGTGGAAGTAGGTCAAGTCTCGGCAGGTCAGCGCGTCCGTAAGCGCTGACTGAGGTATTGTATGACAAAGCAATGGAGGGCGTCGGACAACAGAGACCACTAAAAACCGGCCAAACTCGCCAAAAAATCAGCAGGAAACTAAAACAGTTCCAGTAAACAAAGTTACGTATTTGTAGTGGCCTTGTTGCAGCCACTTGGAACCCAAGACTAGCCGCTGACGCATGAGGCCTTTAGCCTGCCTGCGCGCCCACTGCCTCCTGGGGCTAGGCGCTAACTGTCCTTGACCGACGCACACATGCACCTCAGCGTGACCGCGCGCTCACGCTAGCCGGCCATATCAAGGTCGCACGGCCACGCTAGTCTAGACATCAACTCTACCATTGGCCGCTTTAACAAAGCAGGCACCGCCACTGCGGCGATTTCTGATGCCCACGTCACTCCGGAATTGACGCCCTAGCAGCCGGACTGCGGGTATCCGAGAGTCAGCACTACTTCCATTCCACTCCTATCCTTCTGCAGAATAAAATATTCCTAAAAATTTGGCCTTCCCAAGACTTCTCCCATCTCCTAAGGAACCGGGTCTGGAAGATTGTATGTGTTAGGGTAAACCGTCTTAGCCTTAACCCCTATATATTCAGACCTCCATCCCAGCACCCACACCATTGCGAATTGGAAGCCAATCTGTCGATGTCGACCCGTGACTCACAACCAAGCCCACACCCGATACCAGGTGCAGCCTTTTCAAATTGCTTTGCGAAGTAAGGTCAAGAGATCAATCGCTCTAAATAATTGCCTTTTCCAAGCTCAAGACTAGGCTGAATAAGCGTAAATTGGCGGGGTAAATGAATAAAAAAATAGTTATTTAAGGGAAGAGATCGAAGCCTGCTTCAAGGGCTTGCAGTTTGGCTAATAACAAGGTGCGCGCCTACAGTTTAGGACTCAGAATGCGTGAAGAGTATCGATCACTGAGGGATGTCCTGGCATCAGTGCGACACTATCATGCTCTGCCACGCACTGATAGGGCTGATTGATCTCAAGGTTATGACGTTTGTGACGTTGAACGTACATGCGTAGGGGAAACATTCCTCTATCTCTCTGACAGTATTTGGTTGCGAAAGCGTCGGGTCCAACCTGACGTGGCATGTCTGAACTATCCGGATTAATAAGATTACCCTACGAGTGAAAGGAATGCGACTCCTTTTGAACCGGCGAATTCCATTTAAGGAGCGTTGTATCTAACCTAGAAGCTGGGGATGATTCACTTTACTTAAAGCCCGCCAAGTACTTCTGTCATAAATATAGAATAGTTAGAGAGGATGGCCATGAACTCATAAAAAATTAATTCTGAAAACGCCATCTGGCACGAAAATATATTTCCCATAAATATGGTAACATTCAATGCGTTTAATCGAGACAAAGCTCTCAATAAGTAGAGTGCACGATGGGCAGAATGGGGATGCTTCCAATGGTCCACGAGGACGCTTGAAGCCAAAAAAGGGCAGTTTAGCAGTAGGTATTGCAATTTTTGAGCAGCTTTTAATAACCGATACAATTGTTTGCCTGTGGTATTATCGCAAACCACCCTTATTGACTGCGTTGGGACTGTTCAGGGGGTTAACTAGCACAAAATGTCACTGCGCGGATCGTGACGACTATGATTATCGAATGACGAACGATATTACTCAATGTGCTCTCCTCTGCAATCTCGAGCGTGAAGGATACCCCAATATAGTAAAACTCCCAATTGGCAAGAGGAGTTGAAAGAGGTTGTAGTGGGCGTTAGCACTACTGTGAGAACCCGTGATCGCTGAAGCATCGCAACCCACTGCCTTTGGGAGCAGGCGCAAGTCATCGCGCGCTTTGCCTTCCCGTCGTGACCTCCATCCATCCAATGAGATGCCCACATTCGTAGACTGGCTTCAACCTGTCTGGACGGAACTCAATGCGGTGGCTTTGCTTTGCCCTAGCTTTGCGGCTAGACGTGCAATCCGACAGTCAAGACTTCGTCCTAACTATTCTCCAATCCATTCGGTAAAGAATATATTCTTCCTACTACTCTTGCCTTCCCAAGACTTCTCTGCCATCTCCAAAGGCACACGGCCTGGAAGATCGCATCTGTTAGGGTTTAACCTTCCTTAGCTGTAATACCCTTCGCTAACTGGTGACTCCCCGACGTGTCCCTGCAATAATGGTGACTTCCCGATGTGTTCCACATAACTCGATAGGGTCAATGATGCATTTTTCTTGATGCTTGCTCTGTGCACGCAACCAGAGTCATCGGCCGCAGATAGCATCAGTAAAGTTGTCAGAAAGTCGTTGCTGCACTCCCATAGTCGTTAATTACGGCGTTGAGTGCATTCTTCTGGACTGTTTTGATATAGTTTGTTGATCGTTTGATCATCCCATTAACACCCAGCCCAAAGGGCACCACAAGTTAAATCGTACTTAAATCAACTTACCCGCCCAGACTACTGCACCTATGGAATCCACCAGTACGGATACATTAGGCTGGGCGGGTAAAGCGACCCAAGCTTGGTAAACTTCACAGTCGGCGGGTCTATGCTTCTCAACTAGTAGAGCGTTGGGTGTACTAGAGCCTTCCCTGCTGGCGTGGGTTCGAATTCCGCCGAGGCAGCCAAATTTTTCACAATTGAGTCAACTGAATCTGTGGAAAAACCTTGCATAACATCATTTAAAGGATTGCGGAAGCGTCGGGGTTAATACCTGGCGCAGTATGTCTGAAATATTTATATTAATTCAAAAACCCACAGGTGAGAAGAATGCGACTTCGTATGGAACGGAACATTCAAGTTAAATAGTTTTGTATCTAACCCATAAGGTGAAGATGATTCAAGATGCCTAAAAACTGTCAAACACATTTGGCGCGAGTTTAATCATACTTGGGTTAAATAACTCGTCCTGACTACTGCATGCATGGAAGCCATCAATACGGATGTGGTAGCCTGCCTCGCTGAACCACGCTGGCTTCGTTGCCAAACGCCGCGCAAGTCCTGTCTCTACGCCCGCCGGCTCGACGGCTACGCACTGTGTCTGCCAACAGCTACGAGAGGTCCCGCGATGTCCTTCTTCTCCTATGCTCCGCCGATTGTCGCAGCTCAGTGCGGCTCAATGCTTCGGCCAATAGATGCGCGTATCTCCACCTGGGTGAGTGCATCGCCCAGCCGTCTCGGGTCCACTGCACCGAACACACAACTTGGCGTACCAACTCGGCGTACACAACTCCGTCTGTTTACTCTCGATTTTCTGGCAGTAAAGCTTCTCTCCTCCTACACCGTCTTGCTTGACTTGTGATGTGGGGGAACCTTCTGTTTGTCGACATCACAACTTGCGACATTGGTGACCCCGACGTGATATGAACACGCAACCTTCTGAAGGCTGAGCTTGCGCAAATCAACGAACAGGCACTTGCTTATCAACAGCAATTAAGCTCTTCATCCCGGCATTCATCGAGGTCATTTACCCGGCATGTCCAGCCTGCTGCTTCAGTTCATCCCAGCTCCGCTATCACATGCTGGTATCACTCCACCTTTGGCGCCAGAGTCCGTCACTGCACCTCTCCTTGCTCCTTTGTCTCCAGGCGGCGCAAACGGGCTAAACCAGTACACACGAAGGTGAACGCCGCCAGTCTTCCTGGTGTTTCTACTTCCGGTCGGACCTTTTATGTCTGCGACGTCCTGAGTGGCAGGCATTTCTTGATTGATACCGACGCTCAGCTGAGCGTCCTTCCTCCTTCACCAACCGACCGTCGATGCCCCGACCCCGGCCTTTTCCTCCAGCCCGTCAACACCTCATCAACTGACACTTTTGGCACCCGTTCTCTTTAACTGGATATTGGTATCCGACGACTCTTCTCTTGAATGTTTGTTGTCACCGATGTGCCCTCCGCCATTCTTGGGGCAGAGTTCCTCGCTGCCTTGAATCTCATGGTGGACTGCCGCCACTCCAGTTTCCCCGACCAGACAACTAAACTCTCTATCCGAGGCAACCCTTCCTCTGAATTCTCGGGCAAACTCGCCGTTCTGGATCCAGATCCTGAGAATCCATTTCGGCAAATTCTCGCCAAATATCCTGCTCGTATCCACCCCATTTTAAACACATCTACCCCGCCACACGCCGGTGTCCATCACATCCGGACCACTGGCCCTTCCATCTTCTCCAGGCCCCATCGTCTCGCGACCGCACGACTTGCTGCCGCCAAGGCCGAGTTTGACCACATGCTTCAAATGGGGATTGTCCGCCAGTCTGATAGCCCATGGGCCTCACCCCTTCACATGGTTTCCAAGGCCACTTCTGGTGACTGGCGCCCCTGCGGTGACTACCGGGCCTTGAACAACGTCACCACCCCGGACTGCTACCCTGTGCCGCATCTTCGGGATTTTGCTGGTGCCCTTTTCGGCAAGTCCGTTTTGTCGAAGATTGACCTGGTCCAGGCTTTCCATCAGATACCCATCGCCCCGAAGGACGTTCCGAAGACGGCCTTCACCACCCCATTTGGCCTCTTTGAGTTCATGCGCATGCCGTTTGGTCTCCGCAACGTCTCCCAGACCTTCCAGAGGTTCGGTGATCGGCTGTTCCGTGGCCTACCTTTCGTCTGTGCCTACATTGACGATCTCTTGGTGGCCAGCTCTACCACTGAGGAATACATGGAACATCTCACAACGGTGTTTGACCGCCTTCAACAGTTTGGCGTTGTTCTCAACCCGTCTAAGTGTGTATGCGGTGTGCCTTCCCTTGAATTTCTTGGACACCTGGTTGACTCTCATGGTATTCATCCACTGCCGGCCAAAGTTGCAGCCATCCGTGATATCCCGCCTCCTTCCAAGCGTCAACTCCAGCGTGTTCTGGGCATGGGGAACTTCTACCGCCGGTTTCTCCAGAACTGTGCTGACACCATTCTGCCGCTCACGAATCTTCTTTCTACTTCCAACAGTTCGTTTGAGCTATCAGAAGATGCCCTCGCTGCTTTTGATAAGGTGAAGGTTGCCCTGGCCGATGCAACACTTCTGATGCACTATGATCCCGATGCACCTCTCTCCCTCATGGTCGACGCCTCCAATGTTGCAACACGTTGCAGGTCAAACTCAGCCCTTAGCCTTCGTTTCCAAGAAGCTAACACCTGCCGAATCACGTTACAGCAATTTTGGGTGGAAGCTTCTGGCTGTCTACTTTACCATGAAACACTTCCGGCACTTCCTCGAGGGCAAAGACTTCTTCGTTTTCTCTGACCATAAACCACTATCCTACGCCTTAAAGTCACATTCTGACAAGCTGAACACATTGGAGCTTAGACAATTGGAGTATATCTCACAGTTCACCTCAGACATCCGCCACATCGGTGGGTCACGCAATGAGGTGGCTGACACGCTATCCAGACCCTCCATCGCCCATTTGCAACTGATTCCCGAGCTCGATCTGACTGCCATGGCTGCTGAACAACGCCGTGTTGGTTCACCTTCTGACGAGGACGTTTCCGGACTCCAAATCCAGGAACTGCCACTGCCTACTGGCAACGGCACCATCCTGTGTGACGTCTCCACAGCTGCTCTCCATCCATTCGTGCCACCATCCCTTCGCCGCATAGTTTTCTCCTCCCTGCACAACCTATCTCACCCTGGAAGTCGAGCAACCGACAAGCTGGTCTCTGATCGCTTTGCCTGGCCTGGGATGCACAAGGACGTCAAGGCTTGGGCACGGGCTTGCCTGAGCTGTCAACGAAGCAAGTTGCACCGGCACAACAAGGCACCGATTGGCACCTTCCCCAACGCCGGTACGAGGTTCAGTCACATCCACCTGGATATCGTAGGCCCCCTGCCTCCGTCCAATGGCTGTTCCTTCCTTCTCACATGCGTGGACCGATTCACCCGGTGGCTGGAGGCTATCCCGCTCCCCAATATCGAGGCTTCCACGGCTTTCAAGGCCTTTCTCAGTCGTTGTTTAGCCATCTTCGGCGCTCCCTCCACTATTACGACTGACCGTGGTGCTCAGTTTGAATCTAAGCTCTTCCAGTCTGTTCTCTCCTTTTTAGGCTATACCCGCATCCGCACTACAGCCTATCACCCGGCTGCCAACGGGATGGTCGAGCGGTTTCATCGCCAGTTGAAGGCCTCCCTATGCGCCGCGGCTGATCCGGAGAACTGGACGGACCACATCCCCCTGGTCCTCTTGGGCATCCGCTCATCCGTCAAGTCGGACCTCGACTGCTCCGCCGCTGAACTGGTGTTCGGCGCCCCTGTCCGACTTCCCAATGAGCTGATCTAGCCATCTCCTCCAGGTGCGGTCGAGGATCCTGCCAACCTCCTGCATCGCATCCGGAAGTTTCAGCGGACGCTATCACCGGTTCCTCCCAGGCCCTTTGTCTCCGGATCTTATCTCGAGAAAGACTTGGCGACCTGTACGCACGTCTTTCTACGATGTGATCACGTCCGGCGGCCCCTAGAATCATCCTACGAGGGACCCTTCCGTGTCATATCGCATGGGACGAACACATACCGCATCCAATGTGGTACTCACGAGGAGCTCGTGCCCCTTGACCGGCTCAAGGCTGCTGTCCCGGACACTTCGTCGGACGAGCCCTCTGGTTTCCGCCCTCTGTTTCCCCTCCTCCTCAACCCTATATTCCACCGTCCCGCATTTTACCTCTTCCCTCCTGTCCACAACCCCAACCTGCGCCTGCCTCCAACTCTAACACATCTGCTACTGCCTCCAACTCTGACACTTCTGCCACCAACTCCTCTTCCACATCCCCTGTATATATCACCCGGAGTGGACGACATGTTCAGTTCCCTGACCGTTTTTTCACCCATATTTTTTAGGCACAAATCTTGCCTTCGGCACCGTTTCCATCGCCTTCGGGGGGGGGGGGGGGGGGGGGGGGTACTGTTGGAGCCTGCCTCGCTGACTCACGCTGGCTTCGTTGCCCAACGCTGCGCAAGTCCTGTCTCTACGCCCGCCGGCTCAACGCCTACGCACTGTGGCTGCCAACAGCTAAGAGAGGTCCCGCGATGTCCTTCTTCTCCTATGCTTCCCCGATTGTCGCGGCTCAGTGCGGCTCAGTGCTTCAGCCAATAGATGCGCGTATCTCCACCTGCCTGAGTGCATCGCCCAGCCGTCTCGGGTCCACTGCACCGAACACACAACCTGGCGTACCGACTCGGCGTGCACAACTCCGCCTGTGTACTCTCGATTTTCTGGCAGTAAAGCTTCTGTCCTCCTACGCTGTCTTGCTTGACTTGTGATTTGGAGGAACCTTCTGTTTGTCGACATCACAACTTGCGACAATGCCACTGACAGTGGGCTGACCAGTACTTCAGGAATTCAAGTTATGCGAACAAACGTTTCCGATAAATTCAGCATCAGGCAATACAGTTATAAAAGGTAGAGAGCTGTAATCGGGTCGACTTTAGCCGAGTGTTTAGAGTCATCTTTGAAGTGCGGGCTAAACATTCTAAGTTCCTGCGTCAGGGGATACATGCGAAGGCAGAGGCAGTTACCATACGCCTTACAAATTCAATTTTATGTGTGTAGAAAGCGTTTGTAGCGGCCTTCAGGCTCCCGTGGCCGAAGGCCATTTTAACGTCCACCCTCACGCCGCGAAACAGTGACGAGACTACGGCATCAAGCATCCACACGGCACCCAAGCCGTCACAAGACGTTGACACCTTGCGTCCTCACACCTCCCAACAAAACTCGAAGAGAGGACCACGGGACGACATGAGCTAATTGTCGGACTCGTCCCTCTTCCTCTCCTCCCCCCATCCCCTTTCTCTGGTCCCCAATCTGTATGCTTATTATATTATATACTTAATAAAAGTGATTTGTCTGTCTGTCGTGTGTATCTCCGTTATCATTGGTCGAAGGGGTCACCTCGAAAAGCCTTCTGCGCCTTCGACGCGCGTGTGGCACTGGCATGCGCGTGTGTGTGTTTCTCTACTGTCTGACTGCTTTCATTGTTTGGGCGTCTCATTCTTCCGTGCGCGTGAGGATTCAGCGATCATGTCGCTGTCGCCCCGAGTGACACCCGACGTGACAGGCGGATGTGAAAACGCCACGGGGGTTGGGCGGGGGTGGGGAAGGGGTCATCGCGGCCGCTTGAAACGTCACCCCCCTCCTCCCGCCACTAATGCAGTAAGAGCTACAACGGTGTTTGCGCAGCTGTTTCATACTCACTGATATAAATCCCTTGACCTACTATCACTTGGACCCCCCTTTGCTTACGCGTAGTTTGTCGCGGGCTAGCTCTTAGAATAGATTGAATGGCCTACCACATAAATCCCTTCACTTTCAATCTAACCCCTACAAACTATTATTATGGACAACAGTGATACGGTCAGAAATGTTCTGAACACAAACAACCCAACAAACGATGATGAGCCGTTGACTGAAGGTAACGTTGTAAACTTATTTTTTTCTACCTAATATTATTTTGTTCAGAATAATAACCTATTTGTAGGTTCTACCTCATTAGGTAGAAAAGGAATTAGAGCAGCCGCTAGAAGCCAAAACCAGATGAAGGAACAGAAGTGATGTGCCAATGTTAATAGACGTTCACAAGAAACACAAGCAGAAAGACGGCTTCGCCTGAAGACTAATGCCAGGTGGTAGCGATATCGACACTTCCAAGAAACCGAAGATTAAATGCTGCAAAGGAGACACGAAGATGCGGTTCGCCATAAAACTAACCGCTCCCAAGAAACTGAAGTCCAAACCCTGCGAAGAAGAGAGCTAGGTAGGATAAGAGATTCGCAACGTCAGCAAACAGAATTACCCAGACTTAGAAGTACATGCCTGGCTATGCAAGCATCACAAAGAGCGGATCTACGCTCAACCGATGCTGGAAACTCAAGTTCGCAACCAATTCGCATACGGTTTGGTGACTCTGGCGCGTTGGCTACTTCCATAAACGTTCAAGTATGGAACAAAGCCTCACTCAATTACAAACCAAGTCTTGGTTATGTGGGAGATGCAAATGTTTCCATTGGGAAGATGGTGGAAGTTTGTGGACATTGTCAGGCGAAAAAATGGATTGGTGAGACAATCAGCATGGGCTGTTCCAATGGCAAAGTTCTACCGAATAATTCTTTCCAACCACCAGAAATACTCCAAACATTACTTGCTGGTAATACCGACGACTCGAAAAATTTTATTTCGACCATAAGTAAACACAACGGGGCGTTTCAAATCACCTCCTTAGGTGCCAACATTGTTCATGAGGTTGGCTTATGCCTACCTTAAAGGTGGAAGGCCAAAATGTCACCAGATTGGATCGTTACTACCTCCTCCTGATGGCGAGTCGACATTTCTACAAATATATTTCGTAGAAGACATCAAGCTGCAGGCTCAAAGCCGAACCCGAGTGTACCCAGGTTTGAAGCACCACATCATATTGTCCCTTCAAGACATGCTACACCAGCGCAACAGCTACGTTAACAGTTTCAAGTCCGCCCTGGTGATGCACGCTTCCATTGACTTTACTATTGCCATAAATGCCGATAAACGTCCTCATGGAGAAGACTAACGAAAATGTAATGCTCCCACATGCAACAAGGTGGCCGTCATCATGCCAGAAACACAGCACGGCAACAGGGATATTGTCTTGAGAAGGAGAAACGATAGGCTGCAAAGGATATATGGGACACACCATTCATACGAGGCCTTTCAATACCCTCTCATGCGTGTTAATGGTGAAGCCGGTTACCACTTCAGTATACCTCAAATTGGCACCCGTAAAACAGTAAGTTTTAAAACCTTCTACTCTTACCACTTTATGATTCGAGCACGAACTTTCAACCTGCTTTTTCGATTCAAAACGTTGTTCCTTCAATTTGCTGTTGATATGTTTGCCGAAATGGAAACAGAGCGCCTTTGCTATTTCCGCACACACCTGAAAGAACTTCGCGTGAACAACTTCATTCACCTTAGAGACAATATCCTTTCTGATGGTGGTAATGATGCTGGTCGTGGCCAACCTTTCATCTTGCCGTCAAGCCACATTGAGTCTCCTCGCTATATGCATGAAAAAACTCAAGATACGTTGGTTTATGTTAGGCATTTTGGTCGCCCGGATCTATTCATTACGTTTACCTGCAACCTATCGTGGCATGAAATTACTGATGAATTGTTCACCGATCAAAAGCCACAGGACCACCATTATTTGTCCGCGTTGGCATTCCAGCTTAAGTTGAAAACCATGATGAGACTCATCACAAAATTCAAAATTTTCGGTGAGATGTAGTGTCACATATACACTGGAGAGTGGCAAAAGAGAGGATTATCCACGTTAACATTTTTGGTCTGGCTAAAGGACAGATTGCACTCTTCCGATGTCGAAAAATTGATATGTGCAGAGTTGCCGGACCGATCCGTTGACCCTGTCCTGTTTGAAACGATCAAACTCAAATAATGCATGGCCCATGCGGTCAGATAAATCCCAACAGCCTTTGCATGAAGGATGGGAAATGTACCAAGCGATATCTCAAGCGTTTCCTAGATGCAACTCAGACCGATGGGGATGATTACCCATTTTATAGAAAGTGACAACCTGAGATTGGCGGATTCGAAGGAGTTATAAATGAAAGGCGAAACGGTGGTGTGGTAATTGATAGCCATTGGATTGTGCCGTATTGTCCCTTACTGTCAAAAGTATTCAATGCCCATATCAATGCTGAACTTTGCAACTCGTCGATGTCTATCCAGTACGTCTGCAAGTACGTCAACAAAGGATTCGATGCCACAATGTACTCCCTCAACCATCATAACAAAAATGGTGAGATTACCCAGTACGAAATGGGCAGATACATTAGCAGTAATGAAGGATTCTGGAGAACCTTTGGTTTTGATATCCATAACCATTTTCCGGCCATTGAACACTTAAGCGTCCGCCTGGAAAATAGAAAACGGATTTACTTTACGGAAGGACTCCTCTTGGGTTAGCTTCAGAATTCCAACGATACAACTTTGACTGTTTTCTTCAACTTGTGCTAGCAAGATTCGTTTGCCCAGATTCTTTTTGTACATTCATACAATACATGGAATCGAAACAAGTGGGTCCGACGAAAGGTAGGAATTCCAGTTAACGGAAAATGGGTAGAATATACACTGTTCACCCCTCTCAACAAGAATGCTTCTATTTACGAATGTTACTCCATGAAGTTAAAGGTCCAACATCGTTTGAAGATCTTAGGACGATTGACGGTTTTCTGTAGTTAACCTAGAGAGAAGCCTGCGCGCGGCCTGGTCTGCTTCAAGATGATAATCAGTGGGCAAATACCATTGCTGAAGCTGTCGTTGCTAACGCTCCATTTCAATTACGACGGCTACTGGCGTTCTTAATTAGAAGTTGTGGGTTGATCTGCCCCTATGATATACGGTTGAAGTACAGAAATTATATGTCCAAGGACTACCGACGTCAACGACAGTTGCAAAATGTCAATGTTTCCATAGACTTCAATGCGGACAACAACATGTAAGGAAGCCCAAGGCGAAGCCGGGCTTCCGCGCTAGTGTAGTAATGAGGGTGACTAATCTCAAGGTCATGGTGACTGAGACACAAAACGTAGGTGATTGTGGGGGCGCAAGCCTTCCTTTCTCACACAATACCTGATTGGGAAAAAGCTGGAAGGGGGTATCTCGAACAAAATTTGGTGGAGCATGTATAAGGTAGTCGGATTAATTAGGTTGTTGCAGCCTGAATTCGGTAGTGCTGCGCGCATTTACCTCCTCCTCACCCTCCAAAACCTTTGCCTGCCCGCGCGCCCAGCGCTGACTCATCCTCTTACCTTTGCGCGCTCTTGTATTTTGCGCCACCGCTGTCGACGCGTTCTCGCCCGGAGCTAATCGATTCCTCGCGAGCTCTGACGCCAACACCTGCACCCTTTCCTGACTGGCTGATGACTGGACAAAGCTTGGCTAAACTTGCGCGCGTAGGCACTTTTACACCAATTCGACTGGTTTCTGTACGTGGTGCTTGCAGCAGCCACTGTAAAGCTTATTGAGCAGTAGAGTTGTCCGAATTCATTCAGCCTTCCCAGACTTGTGATTGTAGGATCCTTCAGGTGTCGAGACAATAAGTAGCCTGCGATAAGGTGTCCCAAGCGGTGAGAATAGATGAGAATATTAGATTCACATCGGAAGAGAAGAGGATTTCGTCAGATTGAATCCTCCGACCTCGCAATTTCCTCTCCACATCCGCTAACTGGGCCATAAGATCACTTCGCAGTCGTAAAGATAATTGTCCAGGCCGGAATCAAGACAAACTGAGGATTCTGTTGAGGTCTGGTCCATGGATGGAGACTCAATCAATCGATTTATCGATTTTGCGCCAGCGTTCAGACACCTGCTCGGTCACTTTCAGGCAGGCGTTACTGATACTTGCTTGGTTTGTCCTGCCCACTTTAACTGTTAACTTTACACTGCTACTGCTGCTGGTAGCTCTGAAGACGAACTCCTGCACGAATACAACAAGTCAGGAAAATAATAAACTAACTGTTCCGGAGCTCGACCAGCCTTTTAGTCTACTTATGCAAATACCCGGAGCGCAAACCCTCACATCTATTCATCTTTACTTATTTGGTTCAGATATAAATGTTGTGCAAGAAAGGTGGGCGGAGTTCCGCGTAGGGCTACAGGTCGGGCTTCGGATTTTGCGATGAGGGCTGGCATTTGGAATTACGATTTATGGTAAGAAATACAATTTCTATGCGGCATACAAATGTTGCGGTTAAAGTCGCCATTTGGGATTAGGATGTAGGAATTGTTGTAAGTAGTAGTATTGACGAACAGAAGGTTGCCCCTTAATCACAAGTCAAGGAAGACGGTGTTGGTGGACAAAAGTTTAATGCCGGAAAATAGACAGTACAAAGGCTGTGTTGTGCTCCAACCGCCACTAGGTGTGCTCACCAGATGTCTCTGCGAAGTTGTGTCCACTGCTGAAGGTTCCTTTGGCGGTGCAGCCAGCCAGGTGGACAGGCGCGCATTACTTGGCTGGAGCTGCGACCAGACGGGGGAAGCATAGGAGAGACGAAAGATCGCGGCCTCTCGTATGGTTGCAAAGTCCGGGGCGTTTCTCACGCGCGAGTAGACAATGGCAGTGGTATTCAGCACGCCAGGCTCCATTAGGATATAGTTACAGTGGAGGTTAGGTTTTTTGTTATGACGATGGTTAAGACTGTGCTTAGGGTGACATTTTGGGGGAGGCTATGGGTTACGGGTGAAACTTAAAGTTAACGGCAAGAGTTAGAGTTGGACATGTCTGTCATTTCCAGCCTTACCAAATCCAACCTACTTTAATCAATACCCTTATATCGCCTGTTTTTCGTCCGTTAAAACGTCTCTATATGTCCATCTTTTTATTGTGCTGTCCTTTTTGGCATATTGTTGATTTCATGCAAGAAGACTTGTGACGGAAAGGGAAGTCTTCTCAACATGCCGTTCCCCCGATCCGTTTACTCCTATGTCCCCCTGCATTACACATGAAACTAATGTTTATTTCCTCCCCGTATACCGTGAGGTCCTATGTTCTGTTTTTTCCTGTGAACTTACACATTCAGGCCTTGCCCAATCTGGCTTCATCTACAGTAAAATGCTTTCA
>JAYGXS010000008.1:6277279-6441641 GCA_036362985.1 Ligula intestinalis
CAGGTCTGGTCGAATGAGCTGCTACTTGGAAATTAGGGATATTTTTTGCACTGCTGCTACGTGTCTCTCCTACGTAGATGCTTTGTCCACAGCTGCACGAGCTCTTATAGACGACTCCAGACGTTTCTTGCCGTGACAGTGAGTCCCCTGGTTTCATTATCTGACGCCTTACGGCTGCCTCAGTTCTGTGTGCGGCTTGGCCGATGGCTCTGAGACGTTTTGGGCGTAAGGAATCGCACTCCAAAATGTTATATTGGTGCAACTTTGTTGTTCGTTTCGTCTTCGCTTGCACCAAATTTCGAAGTCAACTTCGACGGATTTTGAAACTTTGGGCGAGTATAACTCTGTCCCATCAATCACATCTGCAGTGGTTGTCGCCTGCCCGAAGCCTGGCCGTCCTGTCGTGACCTCAATATGTCTAGACCTCAAGATCGTGGCAGCCGCCAAACTTACTGGCGCGAGAGACACAGGCCGCCCACGTTGATTTCTACCAACACGGTGTCCCACCAATCACAGACCGACCTAGCCAATGAACGCTTTCTCGCTCTCTGTCTACTAGCCTGACTGCTCTCAAAGTGGAACTTAGGACCCGGCCAATCTCCTGGGTGGTCGTGTTCTCCCAAGTCAGGCTTCTGTCCATCTATTCTCCGTTCCTCTATCTACACAATATACTATTCCTAACAATGTGGCCTTTCCAAGACTTCTTCTCTTCTAAGTTACCATGGTCTGAAGATCCCAGTTGCCTGCGTTTAACTTAATTAACCCCCGTGCGATAAATCTGCTTCTTCTCAATTACTTCCTAGGACTCGCATTTTAAATTGTGACAGTAACGTTAGTTATAAGCGAAATGAGCAGACTAGCGGAATGCTAACACCTGCCTCCCGTTTGAGGAAAATAATGCCAAACAATGGCCTTTCCTTCACTTCCTTAGCATACGCGGAGCTGATGAAAAACTTAGCATCTTGCTGTAGGGAAAGTCAGGCGAATAAAACGTCTTGTCACAGTGATCAATTCTTCTTCTTTTTTTCTTCTTTTTCTTCTTCTTCTTCTTCTTCTTCTGATTTTTCGTTTTCTTCTTTTTCTTTTTCTTCTTTTTATCTTTTTCTTCTTTTTCTTATCTTCTTCTTCTTCTTCTTCTTCTTTTTCTTCTTCTTTTTCTTCTTCTTCTTCTTCTTCTTCTTCTTCTTCTTTTTCTTCTTCTTCTTCTTTTTCTTAGAGTTGACTTCTACAGCACAGAATCTCCCTTTCTATAGCAACTGTAGTGGTATCTGCCGTCCGATGCCCTCCATTGCTTTGTCCGGTGTCATTGTTCAAGGTCAGCTGCCTCAAGGTCATTCAATACCTCAACCAGCGCTTACAGACACGCTGACCTGCAGAGACTTGACCTACTTCCACTCGGGGACACACGCGTGTGTCTGGGTTTCCGCGGCCGCCAAGCACCACTCAAACAGGTCCTTTTTTCCTCACCCTTGGCCGCCAGGCATCACTTAGGACCACGGCGCTCTAGCGGAATGATGTGTGCTCCGAAGTCCAACTTCTCTCCACCTTTTCTTCGTTCCATTGTGTACGCAATAAACCTTCCCTTCTACTCTGGTCTTCCAAAGACTTCTCCCATCTCCTAAGGAACCGGGCCTCGAAGATTGTAGGTGTTAGGGTTAACCGTCTTAGCCTTAACTCCTATAAACTCTTCAAAAGGGTAAGAACACACTGTCGTTACTCTGATTGACTGGTTCGAGAGCTATGAACTCTTCGTGACCAAATGTCAAGGAATGGAAACTCTAACAGCTTCGTCAGCCACTGCCTCCGTAGAGGAAACAGACGGATGACAGCCACCAACACTCTGGCACCCGCTACCTTATATAACAAATGTGTGCAAAACAATGGAACATATTGATTTGGAGTTCAGCATGCGTCTTGCCTACCGTCCAACATCTACCATGCATACCCGAATCATGCAAATGGAGGGCGAACTGGACACAGGCGAGCAATCTAGTGCCGTTTATCAAGTGACATTTCATGACTGTCCTCAAAATTAAAAAATCAGAAAGGACGAAGAATAAGATGGTGAATTACAGAAAACCGACATGCAGTACGAAGAGGCGACCCACTGTCTCAGATAACTACTCACACTCTCTGGAGGAAGGGCACACATTTGACTTTTGAGCCGGCGGATAAAGACACGGCCAGCAATAAGACGGGTTGGAAACTGCTGGAAACCTGGCTTTCTGACGCCAACTCTACCAACCGACACGTTGATCTACCCACCTGTTATCACGCACTTCTTTCACGCAGCCAAGAAGTGTGGCTCATTTCACAGCCAATGACGCACGCCGCCATGACAGCATGAGACGGTGTGGAGTTAATCTTATCACGAAAAAATACTTTCGCCCTACTCCCTTCCTTTTTGTTTGACCACAAGTCTCCTCATTTACAGATTTATCCTCGCAGTCTCTGAGGAAAGCCTGCCGTACGAAATGGGATGTTTTTCGGGTCTTAAAAGGTTTTGGGTTAAGAGCAAGTGTAAGATTAATGCCAAGGGCCGTTAGTGTTAAGTTTTTCGTTGTGTTGACGGTCAGCGTATGGGGAAAGTTAAGGGTATGTTCTTTAGGTTTAGGACGGCAAAATATTAAACCTTCACGATAGCTTGTGTGGGGAAACTTTAATTACTTGCGCGGAGCTTAATGCTTCCTGTAAGCAATTTCGGGGTGCAAGTATAAGTGGTGTTAATGGAAGTTAGGTTTATGCCTGGGGTGAAGGTAAGCATTTGTGTTAAGGATCAAGGCCGTGGTTAGGATTCATTTTAGGCCTCTTATTAGGACTAGGACATGGGAATATGTATCCTTCCTTGAATCGTTTGTAGGGCTACATTTATTACTAAAGCGGGGCATTTCTTTTCCCGTGTTCTGCTCCGGCGCTACATATGTAATCCTTACTGCTTAGACCCGTGTCTAGTACATGTAATTAGCACGAATTCTTCGGTGACCCAACTGTCGTGCCGAACGTCAGCACGAAAAAAGAAGAGAAGTCAATCAGCCAGGGGAGAAGTGTATTCACACACAGCAAGTCACTCTTCCAAAAAGGCTGCGGGGTATTTATTGAGTCCACTCCATGAGCAGGCCTCATCAACAGGGGACCAATCAGCTATGACGAACAATCGATAGCCACGGCGCGCGCGCTCTCATGACGGTGGCGTGGAGCTGCACACAGGGGGCCTTTCTGTAAGATGAGTAATCATGGGAATGGGTGCATTCTCGAAACTTGCCGACTAATCTTTTATGATATTATGGGTCAAAACCCTTCAAGTTATGTGTCTGGTACATTGCAGCTCAACAGCAGTCGTGCTACTGTCATCATTAAAATGTTTCATGCATATTTAGCTATTATCGTCTTGTTTACATGTCTGCCCGCATACGGCGTTTACTCATTTCCCTACATGTCGATTGATATCTCTCTAGCGCTATCCATTAAACATTTGGGAGGTTTGCATACCTTTTTTTAATGCAACCTTCCTTACCAGGTATGAACCAGTGTACCAATGGCAGATGTTGAGACGCTTGTACCAAAAAAACCATTAGAAAAATACCTGCTGAGATCATAAAGTACTTTTGGATATGTAAGGATGTGCACCTAAATATCTAGTTTTTTAGTGCGCGATAACATAACGTAGTCTGGGATAGGTTGAGAGATTCTGGTGCAATAAAAAGGTAGGAATGTTAACAGCGTGAGCACAACACGTGCGAGACCTAGGATTCTAGTATTAACGCCGCCGAGAGAAAGCAATAAGTTTCTTCCTTACACTACATTTAATCTGACTATCTGAATCGCCCGGGACCACGCGAATGAGGCTGAACAGGTTGAAAGCAGACCAGCATGGTTCTGATGATTGATGAATCAACGTAAGAAGACCGGAACAAGGGTGTTGTCAATTTCTTGAGAACCTGTGTAAATTATCAGTGTGTCTAACGCTGGTAACTACCAGACAAATAATACACGTCATCGTATCTTAGGCATTTTCCATGAAGTGCGTCCCACTTTCATCGAAATACACAATGGGCTGACTCAGAACTCCCACTATAACCATGCTATTTTGGATTTTTTCATATTTTGTATGTCTTTAAGTTTTCGATGAATTCGGATGTGGGCAAAAATCTAATCAGTGTAGCCACTGTGTAAAGAAACAAGCAAGGTCTTCTGTAATAGGGGATGGTAGATGAGTGTTGAATGCGTGGCGATAAAGGTAAATTGTAGGCATATGTGTAGGTTAAATATGTAAACTCGTAAATATTGAGCTTTGTTTAAAGCATGCTATTTTACGAAGCAGTGCACAAAATGAAAAATGGGAAGCTATAATGTTTAGTGAATCGCTAGTAGATGCTAAGCGACTAATTTCGTAAAGCTGTAATTCACCAACCACGCTTAGTCCTATTTTTAATAATAGATTATTGCAAATACTAATGCTTTGTTTGTTCAATAATTTAATGACAACAGTAGTTTAAGTAGTACACCACATATACCACTAGCCCCGGCATTTTGTCCTAGGGAAATAGTGGTTATAGGGATTTAATGGGTGAGGAATTAGCATAGACAGTGGAATTAACTTTAATAACTGCTGTATGCATTTTTATTATATTGTATTTAGAAATGTTTTGATTTATATCTACAAATTTTCCTAACCTGTATCATCGTTTTACGAACTGCGGGAAAACCCGACTATCACAAGGCAGGTTTCTAGAAATTCCTGAAAAATAGAAAAGGTGGTTCAGAGGTCGTCGACTTAAACTAAACTGAGGTCCAACTTACCGTTCTAGAGTAAGATGAGTATACTCCGCGGCGCGAAGTGGGACGCACACCTTCAATTAAAATGCGAAACAACTTATTACCAGTGGCCGTGGGAAAAAAATTCAACTTTAATTGTCCACTTTTAAATTCTACGAATTTCCTTCAATGCCTATCCTATGTTCCCATCCCAAAAACCCCTGTAACCAAAAAATGCTGGAACTATGGTTATATTAGGTGCACTACTTGAACTGCTATGGTCAATTTAATTATTGAATATTTAACGAATTTTGTCCAACCGTGAACCGTAACCCTGAAACCAACCCCAACTTCAGCTCCAGCGTTTGTAATGAGACCTACCGGTTACCCTAACTCTAAGTGAACGAACTCCAACCTAACCAGCAAGTCTTAAACTGTGTGAATGCCCACTATCATTAATAGAGCAACCAATAACATGTGCAGTGACCTGACGATTGACTGATATGATTATAACAACAGCATTACATGCCTACCTATATAACATAAGTAGACAAAAAGAAGAAGATAAAGATGTGATCACGGTGGCAAGACTCATTCGCCTGCCGTTTCGAAATTCGTCGAGGACCCTTCATCGGAGACATAAGCAGAAACAGGAGAAACGGTAAAAACAATAGCATATATAAGGAGCCAAGGTCGTGATAACAAGAACGTAGTTACACCGACTGGATTCTTACCTGAATGTGTGCGTTTGAGCTGAGTAATTTCCATGTTGTGGCACCGCCAGTTCATAACCATTTTTGAAGGAAAAATTGTCAACTTCAAATTGTTTTCTAATGAGTACTGAAAACGCGTACCTGCTGAGGCCTTCTCATCTCAGATATTCTCAGGACTAGCATTTGTATTTGTCATAACGATCATAAAATAGTACTTAATGCACGTACTGCCAGTTAGAATCTGAAAAGGAACTCTTCCTGAAAGGCTGTTTAACCAGGACCCAAACCCAAAAAAAATCCTCCCTCACTTCCCCCACCTCCCAAACTGAAAGTTATACCACTAAATATGACCTCGGCAAGCGCAAAGCCAAAATATATATCTAAATGCAACCTGCCCCCTCGCCGCCCAAGGGTGAACTGAAAAATATATCTCTAAATGCCACCTCAAACCCAAAACTAGAGCTTTAAATCCTTAACCACACCTCTCCTAACCCCAAACTGACAACTATATTTCTAAATCCGAAACTCCTTAATCAGAAACGCTACCTGTAAGTTCAACCCCCGCCCCAAACCCCCAACCTCGAGCCCACCCAGTCCAAAACCTGTACCCCAAAGTCAAACCGCAGGCCCAAAATCGAGAGATTTGTTTGCAAATCTAAGGCCTTCAACCCTCAAACGGACTCACACAGCTTCCCTACCACGCTTAGTTTTCTCTGACCTACCTCCCACCATGTCTTTTAATAAGTTCGCAGGTCCCCTTTGCAGTACTTAGGGACAGGACTATGAGAGGTCTTTAAATGACGAGTGCGTTCTGAGGAACATCCTTCAAAAAAATGCACAGTTCTATCTACATCTATCTTACGTCCTGCTAGATCACAGCAGCTTTCTTGCGTCGGATGACTCGCACTATTATGTGAGAGATTTGCTTAATTCAGTTGACCCAATTGTGAATAATTCGCGACAAGCACAGTAATTAAAAGGGTGGCTTGTTGACCAAGTCGCGCAGCGGAATTCACTAAGCTAAATTCCTGAGAAATAAGCCCTAACGGGCAAATTAGCAGGCTGCAACATGGACATTTCTAGAACCCTTAAGGTGATGCGTGTCGCGCGCCTCAGTTCAACCTCGTTCCTAAACGGCACAGGCTTTTGAATGCGAGTATACATCCGAGGCAGCTGTTCTAAATGTAGCCAAAAACCGAAATATCACCGTAAAATCACACCTTGTATTAGTTGTCAAGTAAGAACAGAACTAGAAGGACGAAAAACGGAAGTCTTTTAGCATATCTAGTACAGCGTACAAGATCGAACCAAACAGATTGTGTCCTCAGACGAGTGTCAGTTCGATTGGTTTGTGACTCAGCTGGTTTGCTTGGCAGAGTCCTGAGCATGGCCGCAGCTTTGCGCGAAATCATCACGTGCACTGTGTGTAGGCGGATCGATAGCCTGACGTGAGCGCGACGCGCTATGACTGCCGGCTCACCTGTCTATTAGGGTGGCTCCTAACAGCGGCGTCCCGAGACCGCCAGTTATAGTCGACATTTTACTAGGCTGCGTATTATTAGTAATACTGCAGGGAAAGCCTTTGCACAGCCAACTTATCCCAGTGAGATGAAATTCATGGTGAGCCTCGTAGCCTTACCTGCTGTGTGTGAGTTCGACTCCTACCGAGGCCGCGAACTTGTCACAATTGGGTCAACTAAATTAAGCAAATCTGCAAACCCTCCGCACCTCCCCAACATTATGCTCGATTCAAGAAAAAATAATTGATTAATTTGGTAAATCATCGATGCTAAGTTGGACTATGGTCTGAAGAAAAAATAATCCAAACCATATCTTAAATGAAATCACGATTCGGCGAACATAAAACTATGACAGAAGATGATCATAAACATGACCATGGAGGTATTAAAACAAAGTTGAGCTTCAAAGAGAAATGTTTGGAGCGGTGTTCAGTGCATGGCGACGCTAAAACACCGATACTCAATAAACTGGATTGGGTAAATGCAGCTATGTTTATAATCTAAAAATTTGGCAGTAGATCTCAGCAGCCGTGCTAGTCTTCGACTGGTACCATTGTTACTAGTGTGCGAAAGGGAACTATACCATGGCTCTTTTGCCATTGTGCTTGAGAACCCCGATAATAATGCATGGATTTCGTATCAGAAACGCAGCGTGTTTTATGGCTATTTCACCATTTCGTTGCTTAATTGAAGCGTTAAGGTTAATCGGTGAAACCCTTGTCAGTGCGGTCTTCAAGCCCAGCTCTTTAGGATAAGAGAAAGCGGTGGGAAGCCAGAAAGGGTGAAGAATAGATCGGAAGCAGTCGACTGTCAGACGAGCGTGGTCTGCACCCCAGCGGGACGGAATCCGAAATCCTAGCCTGGCGGCAGTCAATCCAGCAGCCACCGAGACCGGTCTTTGTCTTAGTCAACCTTGAAAGCGATTGGTCAGTCTGGGAGAGGTTAGTTGCCAGACCAGACTGGAGTGCACATGTGTGCACTCCAGTCATGCGATACCAAACGTTGAGTCTCCATCTGCCCGCGCTTTGGCCACCATGGGGGACCAACCGTCGATGCATTCTGCGGTCACCGAGATCGGGCGACCGGCTGTCATCACGTGATTTTGTGTTTGGCGTGCGCGCCTGGGAAGGCAGCAGGGATACATCCACTAGAGTTTCCTGTATGCTTCATACCACTGTCTCTTGGAAAAGTATCTGTCGCTTTTACTGTGTTTGAATTTCAGCCGCCTTTGGCGATAGGCGTAGCTTCACTTTATGCCAATAAAACAGCTATCTATTGGAGCAGAATTTTGCAGGATTCATGCATTAGGGGCCTAACGTGATATATACGTCTGCTAACCTGTTCAAGCTAGAGGCCGTGGGCTATTAAGGCTCCTGCCTTACACTTATCGCCTAGCAAGACATCTTATGCTGTGGTGACAACGAATGTGCAGTCACCCAAAGCAACTTCGCTGACTCACGCTGCTTTCCGTGCAATAAGCTCCGCTCACTGCGCGCTATTGCCATTTTGCACGCGTGATGTCAACTTACCACGTTTACGCTTGTAGCTAATCGATAATCCTGCCTCATTTGATTAGCGCCAGCTGATTGATTATTCATTGTGCAGCCTAAACTTGTCACATCCACACTTTTGCACCTACACGGCTGGCTTTCGTACGCTGCATCACTGTACAGCTTGCTCAGTAGTAAAGTTGTTCCAGTTCAATCAGCCTTCCTATAATTGTTATTTGGGGATCCTTCTAGTGTTGAGACAGCAATTAGCTCTCAATAAATGCTCCGTTAAACAATTATCCACCTAACCGCAATTTTTCTTGGACGGTGTCGGGGTGGCCTACCTGAAAGCGGGCTTTTGTTGCGTCTTTATGCGATACCACCCTATGCATTAACACGGATTCTGGCTCACAAAATCTGATCTAATTACAGCACGCCAGACAGGCCCATAATGATAAGGTAATCCTACTGCGATCTGTTTAGGATGCACTCACCCTGACATTGTCTGGGAGAAGCAAGCTAATTGAAACACCCAATTGTATATGTTAATCGCCAACTTTTAGTTACAATGTGATTTTACCGACAAAACAGACCATTTCACGAAGCTTTTCGGCCTATTTGGGCTTCATCAGGTGAAAGTAGGTCAAATCCAGTGTAGCAGCGAAAATTGCCGCCACGCTCAAGTTTCGAGCTCGAGTCTCTCCGGCTAGAGGCATAGTGGCAATTTCCGCTGCTACCTTGGAGTTTACCTACTTTCACCTGATGAGGCCCAAATAGGCCGAAAAGCTTCATGAAATGGTCTGTGTTGTCGGTAAAATAACATTAAACTAATAGTTGGCGAGTAACATACACAATTGGGGCTCCAATTAGCTCGCTACTTACAAACAATGTCAGGGTAAGTGCATCCTAAACAGATCGGAGTAGGATTACCTATTAACATATAATCCCGATCAAAAACCGACAACACGGCGGACTCGTGGCTCAAGGGATAGAGCACTCGCCTCTAGCCGGAGAGACTCAAGTTCGAAACTCGAGCGTGGCGGCAATTTACGCTGCTACACTGGAGTTGATCCACTTTCACCTGATGAGGCCCAAATAGGCTGAAAAGCTTCGTGAAAAGGTCTGTGTTGTCGGTAAAATAACCAACCCATAATTATTCTTTCAAAATCGCCGACGCGTAGCACTGTCCACTTAATTGATGGGTTGGATAGCTAGATGGAAATATCCACTGTGGTGATCCACTCCACATGTGCCAAGACTCACCGTCACCAACGAGTACACACGCACTGGCCACCTACGCCCGTCCGTCTGACCAATCACCTACCAAAGCCGATTCAGACCGCTCCAGATGCTGTGGCGCTGCCCGCGATCTCCTCACTTAAGACACGGCGCCCTAGCTGGTGGTTGCTCGCTGGTCTAACAGTCACATTCCTCCTAACTTTTGTAAATTCCTTCTGTACAGAATACACTGTTCCTACCACTCTGAACTTCTATGCCTCCTATTTTCTAAGAAAGTGGGCCTGAATATGGCAATCACCGGGCTTTAACTCTTCCAATACCATCATCAAATGTACAAACCGGCGGCAGCTATCCCAGCATACAGGAAACTCGCTTGACCGGCGTCTGCGAAGCGCGGCAACATTTGCCCCTCTAAAAGAACCTCACAAGAAAAAAATTTGAGGTCCCCTTAACAGCTCCAGGAATTCACCACCCTTCCAAGCAACTTGCCTGCAAATGGCATAGTTGCGAGATGATTTTGATATGTAACGGCGCATAAAATTTGATGGTGAGGCACTATGCGTTACCATTTGTTGGGGGCAAAAACGATTAAAAGAGCGAGTGGTTGGTAGGTTCCACTTATTGTCGACAGTGCGCAGTAAGCACTGTTGATAGGATTAACGTATTTTGCAAAGAAAAAGGAGTAACACAAATGATTGTGTCTGCCAGGCCATCTATCCGATGCGGCCACAGCCGCACAACATTCAACCATAAAAATTTATGAAATCGGGTTTTTGCTTCTGACGAAAATTTCGTCCGTTCAGCTGCAATGCCCTCTGACGTGTAAAATAATCAAAGGTCTTTGACATAAAAAATACTACTTGCCTTTAAATACCATTTCAATCGTCCCGTTAACCGGCGAAATGCGGGAACTGGATAATCGAATGGAAATGTTCAGCTATGGTGACCCTATATTGGGCGTCTGTTAAAGCGTTGCACTATTCCTGACTAATTGCATGTGAGTATAGATGGCCAATCACGGCCGCCTTAACCGGCCAGTCCTCCTCGAAACTGCATCCTACGTACTTTCCTTCAAGACGCGGTGACGACTCCCTCATCCACAGTCGGAGTGCTTTTCTCGCATCGTCAAACGTTTGCCCCCTTTCGGTTGCTGACTGTTCACTTATTGTTTTTTATTTACAGAAATCAAACTCCTTTCAAATGGCCTCCCACAGCTTTTCCTACTTAAACTATGCCTGGAGGTATGATAACCAATGTCTCCCCTAGGCCGAGTCCAACTATTGTAAAATATCCCACTTCACAGCTCAAAAGCAGTTCAACGCGCCATGGTATAAAAAGGCTTTCGTTTAGCCCCGCCCCCGAGTGGGACAGCATCAGTAACAAGGATACTGGAAGCGTTTTGCTGGCATCAGCGAACAAAATCGAGCAAATAATCGAGGCCGAGTTGAAGGTTTTAACTCTGCGTGTGTCTTTGCCAACTTGCTACGGCGATTAAGAGAGTTTCCAGTCTAGCCAGCAGTGTGGGCGATTCTTTTGAGGGCAATGAAAATGAACTCCTGGTGCACTTCGTTGATTTGGGCAACTGTTTGCGATCGTTCGTCCCGCAACCTGTGGTTGTCCGCGCTTAGCACCACTGCTCTGATGCACTTTATTACCCCTTTTCAAGCCTTGGGAACTCGCGCGTGACAACTTTATTGAGAGCAAGTTGCTGTCTCAACACCAGAAGGATTCCCAAATAACAAGTCTGGGAAGACTGATTAAACTCGCAAAACCTTACTGCTCAAAAAGCTGTACAGTGGTGCTGCGTGCAAAAGCCAGCCGTACAGGTGCAAAAGTGTGGATGGGACAAGTTTATGCTGTACAATGAATAATAACTCGGCTGGTGCGAATCAAATGCGGCTGGATTATCGATTATCTACAAGCGTAAACGCGGTGAGTTGACATCAAACGTGCAAAAGGGCAATAGCGCGCGGTGAGTGAAGATCACCGCATGAAAGGCAGCGTCAATCAGCGCAGTGGCACTGGGCGACGAATTCCTAAGACTCCACCCGCACGCTTTCGGTTAATTGCTGCTAGGAGCCTGCGTCCTCCTCTTCACCCCACGCTCCTGGCCGATTCGCTGCTTGAGATGCGCATATGCTTGAAACCAATCAATGCATACCACTCTATTGGCTGCAGACGACAAAGAATACTTTCCGGAGTCAAGTTATTCCAACAGCAAACACGGACTGACACGGTTGGCAGCTAGCGTTTAACAGAGCCTTCTGTAAACCTGCTTATTCACAGTAGAAAGCAGTTTCAACGTACTCTATTCTGCTGACTTTTAAGTTGGGAAATTTTAGTTTTGTTGACACAACTACTCAAGCCACTGGTGACCCTGTAAGAAAGTCACGCTGCTTCTAAATCTGAGATTAAGTTAGGTGTTGAGCATAGCTTTTTACAGTTAATTCAGCGTATTCGGGCGCTTGATCCTGATTCTGTTTCCGCCGCGCAACTTATCCAAATGATTGAACTTCTGATGGAAATGCACAGCTTTATCGATTCAGCAGTTGTCATGCCCCTCACCCCTGCACTTTTTACCTTGTGACTCCTGCATCACAGCTGACGTTTGAGGCTGTGTACCTCGCCGAACAGGAAGCTTCTTTTCAACAGCAATCAACCTCTTCACTCCGGAATCCACCGGAATCACCAATTGCAATATTAGTTTTTTTTGACAAATAGAGGGTTTCCCCAATCAGAAGTCAGAGAAAACAGAGCAGTTTTTGACTATGAGAAAGCCGATTATATTTGTACATATTTTAAATTTTTTGAAATTAAAGAATTCTGATAAACACCAAGGTTAGAATTATTTAAAATGTGTATACATTTTTTGGGACACCCTGTAGATGTGGCTTTCATACAAACCTCCAGATTTTGAGTGTTTTATTACCTTAGCCCCTGCTCTTCGTAAATAAAGCCATTTTTTGCTAAAAGCATTTGGACTGTTACTTTTTAAATAAAGCGTTTTTCTTTCTCCCTCATGGTTTATTAGGTTATTCACTGGTAGCCGAATAGGGGTTGACCGAACAAAAAATGTCGGTACTCACACATAAGAAAAAAAGAAATACGATTAACAAATAAAAATAAATTGTATTTTGATAAATGCACAAAGATCCCAGACCACATGTATGTTGTCCTTCACGTCGGAAATCCACGTACTAATGCGTGGTCCAGTTGTAGATGCCGCCATCATCTAAGGCGTTTCGGAACCCACCCCAGTAAATGACAGAGGAAATTAAGTTGCCGACCAGGTGTCATCCTCCGCCTCCTCCTCTTCAAAGGGCTGGAATGGAAATATAATAAAATGTTAAGGAAAGAATGAAGATACAAGGCACTTTTAAAGAGTCGCTGGTGAATGGAGCTCAATGTCTAACCGGTAGAGAAAAGGTGATTCACGTTTTGCGCTGTTATGAAAAAATTAAAAGACGGTACAAATATTCATAGCAAATACTATTCTGTGAATTTCACCAAAAAAAGAGGACATTGGATCACACCATCTGTCGAACCTCAAAAGCGCAAAGAGTGACGCTTGGGCATGGTACACAGATGCCAACTACGCCAACCTGCAAACAGACCTTCCCGCTACGAAGATATTCTAACGCCATCACGGTGCCGAAATTTGCGGAAACAAAGCAAAGGCTGAGCATCTATCCGGGTTCTTTCAATCGGTTTTTACGAGAGCGGTTGAGCTAACCGTTACCAATTTTGCGACAGAGGAGATTCCGATCATTGACTCAGTTGTGCGTACAGTAGTGACTGTCCTGCAAGAACTTCTTAAGCTCAATAACACGAAGTCACCAGGTCCAGACGGAATACCTGCAAAGCTGTTGAAAGAGCTAGCCGTGGAGTTGGCAGAACCCCTGCAGTTAGTCTTCCGTGCCTCCCTAAACACAGGCCAACTGCCATCCGACTGGAAGACAGCGTGTATCTTACGCGTACACAAAAGTGGGAGTCGGCCGTCCGCAAATAACTACAGGCCAATAAGCCTTACTTAGATATGCTGCAAAATCATGGAGCGAATCATCAAAGTAGAGTTGATGCAATTCTTATAATGTCATGGACTTCTTTCTGACAAACAGCACGGATTACGTAGAAAACGGTCATGCTTGACAAATTTGCTCTACTGTCTAGAAAAATGGACCAGGGCACTCGATGAAGGAAAAACGGAGCACGCAGTCTTGGTAGATTTCAAGGAGGCATTAACCACTGCCTCATCAACATCTCCTATACAAACTAAGACGTATAGGGGTAACAGGCAACCTTTTCCGATGGATCAAAAACTTTCTGCCTGGTCGAACTCAAACCGTATATCTTGGTGATCAGCGATCGGCGGAGGTGGCGGTTGATAGGGGGGGGCCCCCAGGGTTCCGTTCTGGGCCCTATTCTCTTCCTTCTATAAATCGACGACTGCATAAGTGAATTAGACTGTATAACAGCAATGTTTGCCAACGATTTAAAACTCTGGAAGGTCATTCGTAACGATGACGACGAAGCACATCTGCAGGCAGATTTGCACCGACTCGAGCAATGGTCAAACGAGTGGCTTCTGCCATTTAATGTCGCCAAATGCAACATTATGCGATTCGGTAGTACTAACTCTTCGTATCGGAGGGTGAAAAACCGAAATCAAACAGAAGTACAGACCCAGAAGGATCTGAGGGTGTGGTTCACGCTCTCACCTAAGCCATCACTCTACTGCCTGAAGGTGGCCAGAACCGCAATGTCGAGCTTGTATCTAATCAAGCGCGCCTTTGATAAGTTTGATGAAGTTGTCTTTGGCAAGGTCTTCGGCACGTTTGTGCGACCCCAACTTGAATTTTCCATCCAAGCCTGGAAACTTTGGATAGTCAAAGACAAAAACCCTTGAAAGGGTACAACGACGGGCAACTAAGTTAGTTTGAGGCCAAGCGTAACTTTCTTATGAGACACGACTGACCGATCTTGACTTATTTCCTCTAGATTACAGACAGCTTCGCGGTGACCTAATACAGGCATTTCGCATGATGTGGGGTCAGAATTGTTGCCTAGCATCCAAGGATTCACCGACCGCTAACAAAACTAATCTGTCTTGCTCTGACTTAGACTTCGACAGAGGCCCTGACAGCCATTATGACGTTTTATTTTGCTCAAAAAAGATCTCGAGTTCGAGGCTCTGGTGGATCAACACTTGGGCCTAGGAATGACCGGCTGAAGACGGTTGATAAGCCAGAAATGGTCAATTCAGTCTTCCTTCTATTTGCTGGCTAAATTATCTGCCTAGGCGTGCAAATATCAGACATTTCTAGAAAGGTATCTTTTGTTGAAAGGCGGAAGCCCCCTGGAGGTATCAAATGGGTCCTCAACCAACAATTCTAGACGTCATTAGACACAGGTCATGCACGAGTCATGCAGCTGGAAAAATAGGTTGAAGCAGCTAGAGTGCCCAGAATAACCTAAATTCCACGCCGAATGATACGAATCAATTTACTTCAATAGTTGACAGTGATTTAACGCAGAAAATGTGTTTAAACCCCAGCATTTGCATAACCTTCACATAAAAACAATATGCAGACGTTACGTGAAATCCTAAAAGTCTGTGAGGCAGCTTCTAATCAAGTAATGCTCTAAAGTCCCCTGCTCTTATGTAGGGTAGGGTTTTTTCAAACAATTTGTGAGGGCTAAATTCCTTCAACAACATGTAACTATATGAGGTAGACATCGCAGTTAAGCTAGTGGTCTAAACGCGAGTGCATCAATATAAGTATTGCGATACCTGCGGAGAATACTTAAGCTAAACCCGTGAACTGAAATCTGCAGAATGAAAGATTTCACTTTTGCTGGAACGTAAAGACTAAGAGTTTTCTTTGAGGAAAAAGAACCTTATGTAGGCCCACTCATAAACCCTTAGTCCCGGCATTTTTTCCTGCAAAAATGGTGGTTATCGAGTTTTGGGAGGTGGGGAACTAGGATAGGCAGCGAAGGAAATTTTTTGAAGTAAGTTTAAAGTGAAGTAAAAATGTAGTCAACGTTGCTTCCCGCAGCCGCTGGGAGTAAGTTGTTCCGAATGTAAATTGACGGTGTGCGCGGCGCTTAGCGCCGCGGACTATATTAATCTAACTCAGAAACGGTAAATTGGACCTCAGGTAAGTTGAGGTAGACGACCCCCTAACCGAAAGTTTAATGTTTCGGAAACTGCAAGAAACCTGCAATTTGATAATCGGGTTTTTACGCAATAAATAAACGATTATACAGATAAAAAAAATATACAGATATAAATCAACAACACTTCTGAATACAGTAAAATAAAAATGCATTTAGCATTTCTTAAATTATATTTCACTGCGTGTCCTTATTCCCCACCCATAAAATCCTATAACCACCGTTTTTGTAGGAAAGCATGCATGGAGTACGAGCTATTGTGTGGATCTAAATAAGTTACTGTTGCCTTTTTTGAAAAAACAAATAATTGCAGCTGCGTAATTAGGGGTTTGTTGTAATCCCCCAAAAGAAAGGATATACGGTGAATGTCAACAAAAAGGAAAACAATTGCAGCAGGCTTACTGGTGGTGCTTGCATTGAATTCTTGAGTATTCGTCTGTTTTGCAGTGTAAAAACAGCACTCAGAATAATCACTATGACACAAAATATAATGAATACGACACCACCGCTGATCAAGCCTCGTGCCAGATAAAGACCACGTCCGCAACTAAAAGAGATTGGCATCATGAGTTGGCAGCATATGTTTGTGATACAAGGTGGCTCTCAACGGTAAAATAAAAGCTATTATAAAATTGCTTTTGGTTGCATAGCAGCAGAATATGACACCCTGGTAACAACCGCCAGTCTAGTGGGTATGTCGTGACTAGCTCGAGTCGAAGCGAACTTCTCCAAAGGTCTCTGCTGCTGATCTCGATTACTGGAAATGCTGCAATGAATAACACGCCAACATGTGAAGGCGGAAGCATCCTGTCTGGCCAAAATGCCTTCAAGATCGACCCAGACAATGACAGTTCACGCTAGCCGCTGGGATTCCTGCAGCCCCACTCGCACTTAGGACCCGGCTAGCCTTCTGACAGGTCGTGCGCTCCGAATTTAAACTTCTTTCTGCTTATTCTCCACTCCTCTGTATGCAGAATAAACTATTTCTACTACTCTGGCCTCCACCGACTTCTTCGCTCCCAGAAAACCATGGTCTGAAGATCGCAGTTGCTGGGGTTTAAATTACTAAACGCCCTGCGATAGGTACATAAATCTGCCCATGGGTCTCCAGACCTAGTGAGCCAAAAAAATACAAACCAATCCTCTGCGAGGGCCGAAGGTCAGGGTATGGAAAATGGTCCTTCTGAAAAAAAGGCCTTCAAATTTTGTTTGCCATTTGTACCTTTGAATCCTACTATATTAGCGAAGTGACAGTGTTTTGGAAGTAATAACCAGTTGTTCTGAATACCCAAAGTTACGTGTGGGTATGGACAAGGTATCCAGCATCAGTAGATGACGAACTACGGCGATTAAATCACAGCTGCTGTGATCACTACGGTGATCATATGATTTGTAGTAGCAGGTGTACGACAACCATCAAAATCGCCATGCCACGCCCTGTTTAGTGGAGACTGTGGTGACCTTGGTTGCGGTGTCCCACAGTTCGTGGGTCTGTAATGGGCTTTAGCACCACTGTGGGAACCCATGACCACTGACTCATTACGTTAAAGCTGCAGTCACGTTAACTGCTCGCACCTTAACCATCTCTCACTTAATGTCTGGCGCAACCTATTTACACGCGAGGTCACGGTCTGACCAATTACCATCAAGGATGACCGAGACTGGCTGTCGCTGGATCACACTCACGATGCACTGACGCGCGACCTTCTAACACATCCACGCTGGTGCGTAACCTTGTGCGGTCCAAGCAATGACCTTCAGGGCTGCATAAGACAAACAGCTAACGGTGGCTGCTCCAAAGTCTGCTCCCAGACACCGAGCGGGGTGGACGCTGGCAGCGTCGTTGGCCGCTGTGACGACCCCACGCTCTCACACGGCCCTCACGGTTGAACGCCATGCCAGAACAAGAACCTAACTTGCTATTTAGGGAAACCATCTTCTTGCTTCCATAACCACTAGCGACAATTGGTGACCCCGACGTGACTTGCACACGTAACCGTCTGGTAGGATAAGGTATGATTAGTCGACCATGTCTGTTCCCTTACAATCTTGGCGATTCTTTGGAGTTAGAATGATCGAAGTTGCCATACCAAGCCTAATTTAAAATAACAATAGGGTGTAGAGCAGAACGGAAGCATAAACCATCACCGAACCGCGCGTCGCTTACTCAGTCAGTAGTGGTCTGGATGATTTATGTCAGTACTTATTAATGCCTGATAAAGCTTCAGCTGCTTTAACGAAAGTGAACACGCTCGGTCAGCTGTTCTTGTGTGAAAGTACACTGTGTCGAGGCCGAAGACGGAGCGCCAGGTCGTGCTTGAGTGAGTAGCACTGTATAACCACAAGTTTGTCATAAGTAGCGTCAGCCAGGGAGGTCCAGATCACCGCCTCTGTGCTGAGTTGGAATCTTACTGCCACAGACCCAATCATAGTGATCGAACTTGGGACCCTGAAAAAACCTACGCTATTACGAATAATTTTCTCACCTAGTGACTGCTATACTCGAATTCAAAGTTAAGAAACTGCGCACTGTGTACATCTTGTTTAAGAAAAAGTAAGTTTACACCTACAGTCTGCAGAAGAGGTCACATAGTTGTCATAAAATATTGAAATAGATTTGGAATATATTTGAGGCAGTTTAGATAGCGTTAATAAACTGACAGATGCGATGTTTTATGAATAAAAGCCTCACAATTGGAGAAAAGCTCATAATTAGCGACTTTTTTAAACCCGAAAGCTACCATTCCTTCAAGTATAAAATTTAAGGAAGGCGTAATTTGCTATCAAACATGTACAAGAAATATTTTTTCATCGATGTTTTCCATAAAATATATTTGAATTTATAAAGGCAGTCAAAATCAATGAAAAAAGGCATACTACTTAAGTAGCTAGTTTTTACAATAGATACTTTTTATTAGGAGTCGGAACGAAGCTCGTTAAAAAGCCGGCTTCCTATCCTAACTGAAATGACTTCAGAATAGACTACACGATAATCAGTATCACAACTGGAGTCAATTCTGAATAGTGAAAGTGTACTAGTCTTTTGCAAATGTCAAAATACTGCATGAATAACGGCGTCTTCTGTACACGGACAGGGCTGAGTTGGAGTTTCATTACCACAGAGCCACTCAAAGTGATCGAAATTGAGAGCCTGAAAAAGCCCACGCTATGCGGACGGACGGGCGAGCGAGCGAAAAAAAGTGTCCTTTGCAAGCTGTTACAGGCGTTACCAAATATTGCGGTAACAGTGAAGCTAGACCGGAATAACCATTACTGATACGCGGTTCATTGATCACCTTAACATCTATGCAAACTTACGGTCATCCTTACCTGTGATTGAATGAAAACCGACTGATGGACCCGAATGCTGATAACATGGGTTTTCTTGGTCTCTACTGTTTCTATTAACAATGACAATTTACCATTCTTCGTGGGGAGTCAAAACTCTCTTCTTGCAAACTGTGTTAATACGCATATTCTTTCAGACATATGTCTTTACAGATATTTTAATAAGTCAGCTTGGTCCCAGAAATTTCCCCTTCTTCTTCCTCATCCGGGGATGATGAAATATAGATTATATCTGGAACTTGAATTTTCAGCTCGGTCGGCTGATAATAAAAGTTGCTCTCAAAGCATCGTTTCAACTGTCTTACTTTGGGTATAGCAGGCGAAATAACCTCCAATCAGAGTTGCATCAGAATACTAAGGACGAACTATACATAGCAGGAAAAGCCACATCAATTTTGTGAAGGGGCCGAACACGTCACCCAGACGTCAGACAGTACGAGGTCACGTGAGGCCAGTCCGACACATACACAACGAGTCATGTCCCGCGACCATCAAAGGGCCGACTAGGCTAGGACAAAGAAGTCAGGCGGCCACTGAAGGCGGACTGCTGCAGGAGCCGACCAGGAGCCGAGTGAGGTCACGCGAGGACAGACGCACAGACGTGCGTAAGCAAGCCTGCGCACTGGGAGAGCCAATGGGGAGCAACGACGACCACCCCTTAAATAGCGAGGCTGCCAGCAGAGCGGGAACTCTGCTCTAGGACGCGCCGTCGACTAAACGACACTGCTGCTGAAGCGAGACCGACCACAGAAGGCTACTGCTGGACACACGGACCAGAATTCATGCACTAGTACCAGTGACAGTAAAGTACTAGTTGTTATCCTATCCTGTCTTATCTTCCTAACACACACTGGGGGAACATAAACGGCGTTGACACAGGAACACACTAGGTTAAAACAGCTTTTTTAAATATTAACTCCTTTTTTCAGCAGAAATATGGCCACGAAAACGTACTTTACCTTAAACAGGATGTACACAGTGCGTAGTTTGCAAACCTTGAAGTGCAATGTAGCAGTCAGTAGGTGTCAAAATTATTCAGCAATTTCGAAATGTTTTTAAAACCGTAAGATTCCCCTTATTTAAGCATAAAATTTAAAGATGGCGTAATTTGCTACCAAAAGATTACAAGAAATAATATTTTCTTGCATGTTTTCCAAAACATACATTTGAATTTATAAAGACAGTCAAAATAAATGAGGAAAAGGCATACTACTTAAGTGGCTATTTTTTATAGTGCGCACTTTTTCTTGGCGGTCAGAAAGAAGCATTTTAAAAAGTCGGCATCCTGAAGTCTCCAAAACATGTTGAGATGAGGCTATCTGATCGTATCTATTGCAACCATCCGCAATTAATATGTTCCAATCAAAAAAAGTAATTTCAGAATTCCGGTTGACATTTCATGAGATAGGGAATCCACTGTAAATTCTCCAGGCTGTCTATTTTACTATGCTAATATAGAATAAAATACATCAAAATAAAAGTCTCTTGCATAGGATACGGATTTTAATCGAGGGAAATTCTACCTTATGTAGGCAGAATTTAACGAAAATGGGCAATCACCCTCCTATAAGGGAAATTTAACTAAACCTAATTCAAAGTCGAGCCAGTGAAAATTTAAAAGTCAACGGGAATTTTTGGGGCCTCTAAAATCAATCCAGCCAAAGCAGGTTTCAATGTACGCCCCTCAGCGTCTTCTTTATAAACTCATAAGTCCGCTAGCCGGAGGAAAATTAACCAATGAGTGAGGGCTTACCAGCTGTTGTGGCCTTCCACTGAAAGCTCGGTTGCGTTGTCTATCTGGCGACTGTAACTTACGGCCTTCAAGCAGGGTCTGGCTTGCCACAGACGCAGTTTCTGCACTCCAAATAGGAGCAAACCGCTGCCAACAGCAAACAGTACCAAGGCGGTCATGTGTAAGCCGAAGAGTCGCCTGCTCGAACAAAATTTACGGATTTGGCTGCTGTCCTGTTGGGCTATCAATGCTGTTTCCCCAGTTGGCATGGTATGTGCGAGAAAGAAATTGACCTGTGGATCATGTAGAAACAAAAATGGAATGTAGGAGAAGATGTTGCTGTGACTAGCTGGAAGGATCCCAGACGCTAGTCTCTACGCCTGGATCAGCCAATAACAGTTGCCGCATAGATGGCCTTTGGGATGGCGAAGAATAGCAAGCTTGCACGCGTTCCCGAGGCAATCGATCAGTCTGGCCAAAAAACTTGAAGGCCGACCCAGCCAATGAACGCTCTTTTTACATTTCTGTCTGCTGGCCTGATTGATGTCAAACTAGCAGTTGGGCCCAGCTGGCCCTCCTGGCTGGTCGTGTGTCCCCAAATCAGATTTCTTCCATCTATTCTCCGTTCCTCTGTGTACAAAATATACTCTTCTCACTACGCTGACATTTCCAAGCCTTCTTCTCTCCTAAGTAGCCGTGGTCTGAATATGGCAATTGCTAGGGTTTAACTTACTTATGGACGTGTTCCTGAGTATGTGGTGATCGGCTCTTGCGAATTACTGCTCATAGCCCATTCAGCCCAGGCCATGGTTACTTCCCAATGCAAAAGAGATATCCCCGTTACGAGTACCAACAACCATATCTTCTCCTCAACAGGTGGTACTACTTCCACTGCCACTGGTACTCCTTTTTAGTCTCAACTCATACAACACGGCATTCTTCATCCACCCCTGCATCTATTCTCTGTTCTTCTGTGTACATAATAAACTCTTCCCACTACTCTGGCCTTTCCAAGACTGCTACTCTCCTAAGAAGCCATGGTCTGAAGGTTGCAGTTGCTAGCGTTTAACTTATTTAACCCCCTGCGATATAGGCACAATTGTGTGTCTATATATTGAAATTTTCTGTCCACTCGAGTTTAGAACAGCAGTTAGCGAGCGTACGTAGGCTGTCGACAAATTCCCTTTGGGCCAGTGCATTTATCTGGGAACGGGGTGCAAGTTAAAACCGGTTCGTCTTTTCGTACAAGTGAGTCGCAGGAAAAGAGTGGGGGGGGAGAGTGAAGAGGGATCGATAAGAGAAGATCGGGTAAGAGGGCAGGGTCTGGTGGAGCCAATCTAGGAGAGGGGATGGAGACAAACAGAGCGCCGGCAAGTGCTTACCCCTAAGTGATTGTAGGCCACGCCAGATGCGGAGTTTGTAGGAAGTTGTTTTCTGTACACAATGCCGGCTTCATTAACCTGTTGACGGTCGCTTCTGCTGTTGCGCTGGCACAGGGACTTTAGATGGTTTGGTGGCAGCTTGTAGATCACTTGGAAGGCTTCGTCTGGGTGGACTCGATGTCCGCAATCAATTATGTGCGCCAGAATAGAGCTCTTTGTGCTCCTGACTTCACATTTTCTCAGCCATGCTCGGAGGTATTCCTTTATTCTTTCAAATTAGTGCCGAATCGTGTGATAAATCTAACCCGCTCTACAGTATAATGCGCATAGAGGTGGTCTGACCTGCTAACCTATCCTTAGCTACCCCATTTAAGATTGGGTTGGTTGAGAATAATACTAGAAACCTGGCTGCTAGGAAGGTTTGTGAAATGGTCTGTTCAAGGTCTCATTTTAGGTGTTCCCACAGAACGGGATTTTGAGGAATAGTGTTTTTCTTTCCACAGTAAGTGTGGAGGGTTTTATTTGTTTCGCAGCCATATTCCTTGAAATAAATATCCCAGGATAGCCGTTCTTGCGAAGTAGGTCCTGCATTTTCTTGAGTTCAAATTTTGTAAAATATCATCGATGACATTGAGTGGTGTACGTGGAGGTTGGCACAAGAGCAACTGAACGCTTGACAAGACGCCTTAACTAAGCCGTGCTACAAACTTTCCCAGCAGCGGGAGTTCGGCTATTATTCCCAACCAACCCGGTCCTGCACGGCGGAGGTAAGGATAGGCTTCCAGCACGATCCAGCGCTTATCCAAAAGGATAAAATAATAACTCTTCTTTTTCTGAACTGCTTCCTGGAACTCGCATATCCAATTCTTTTGGCAATGAACACCTCCTGACATGGCGGAGAAAAAGTGAAGTCTGAAACATAAAAACAGCGCTATTCTAGGACATATTCTTGATTCCGGACATCGTGTGGACCCCAGCAAAGCCTTTCGGATAATCTATAAGACCCCACAAAACCATCCAAAGTCCCTGGGTCAGCGCCTGCTGGCAAAAGCAGAAGTGACCGCTATTAGGTTGATGAAGCCGGCGTTGTTTGCATAAAGAGAACCTCCTAGAAGCTCTCTGTCTGGCGAGGCCCGCCGTCACTTAGCAGAATGCACTAGTACACGCTCTATTTGTCTCCCTACACCTCACTCCGGCTGGCTCCACCAAACCCTGCCCTCTTAACCAGCTTTCTCATATCGACCCCTCCCCCCTACACCCACGACTCACTGTTACGAAAGGACGAGCAGGTTTTAACATTTACCCCGCCCCCATATAAGTGTACTGTCCCGACGAGGATTTATCGAAAGCCTGCGTATGCTGGCCAATTCCTCATCTGAATTCTCTGATTGAATTTTCGCAATTTTATAACATTAAAGTTTGGTTAATTTGGTACAGACGTCTTGCAAATATTATTTTAAAACATAGAAGAAAACAAAATGAGTGTTTGCGGATCGCCTAAAGCAGCTAACATGGTCTGCAAGCATTTCCTTGAGCAGGCATAATTGTTTATCCTTTTATGATCGTGGCACAGATAGTGGGACCTCTTATCGTTAAAATTAGGAAGCATTTTGCAAAAACCCAGACCAGCGTCTCCCTTAGTTATCCGCTGATAAATCAATACTTTGATTTCGAGTAGTATGGGCTGTTGAAGGAACGTGTTCCGCTGACCGTTAATATTGTAGACTATGTCATACCCAGCTATTTAAGAAATGACATTTCGAGTTAAACTCTTAAAAAAACTACCACTGGGTATATTCAGTTCCCACCGCTCTAAGTACTCATAAATGCGGGAGAGGCTACTTGAGTGCTTACTACTTCTTCACACAAAAATAAAAAAAGTAAAACGTTATTAACTAGTAGAATAAATGCGCATATACAAACAGAAAGTCTTTGTGCGACATACCAGTCAAAGAACTAGATCCAGAAGACTCAACATTTGTTTATCTCTCGCGAACTTATATACTGGCTGGAATCACCAATCATCTTGCAGTGACGCGTGCGAAGGCCAGTGCAGTCTCGTGCCACGCAAGTCTGTAGTGACTTTTTTTCTCCATTTAGTCTATCAATAACGAGCACGTTTGCTGATGCCCGCGAGCTGGCGTACGTACTCAGACTGACAGAATCATTGAAGCGAGGCGCCAATGTACTGAGGTTGATATCCTTATCTTGGTTAATCTGATTTTGGGTGTGGTGGGATCCCTTTGTTTTTCCCTCCTTCTATTCCTACATTTTAGTATCGGTAGTGTATTTTTCACTCATATCTGCCGAGCGCACGAGTGTCGTCATTTTGGAATTTTTTAGTAGAAGCTGGAGCTTGTACAGGGAGGTTAGTTTGCAAACATTGGGACAAAGAACAGAGTGGAATGCATCACTTACCGTAAGGCCTGTGCCTGCGATACACGTATGTTGCGGACCGCAAATATGGCGTTTACTTCTGCACTGTTGTGGGCCTCTTAATAGCCACTTCAGCCGTGCTTAAACCAACAAGGTTTCTGCGTTTAGTTCACGGTATTCCGCTGGAGTGAATAAAAGATTGTCACTGTAGAGCAGATTGTAGCATGTGACAACAGTGAACGCCACTTGAAAGCCTTGAGGTTGGACCAAAGTGTGAAGATTGAGATACAGCAACTCTGACCGTGACTATGCCTCCATTTTGCCTGACTATTTTTGCAGTTACCAGCTAGTCATCTTTGTGTCTATTTAATCGTTCAATTAGGGAAATAGAAGACAGTATAAGACAAATTGAATCATCTGACACATTCCTTTTTAAAACTTCTGCGGAAAAACGGATATAAAGCATTAAAAGGCTTCCTATTCTACCGCATTACCAATGGCGGCAAAAGGTTCCATCAAAGGTGATAAGCTAAGGGTTACGTTTAACGCTGAGGTAAGGTTTGGCATTTTATGCAAAGAATGAGCGCTTAAGGCATTGTTAGAGTTAAGATCAGCGGCACGGTTTCGTTTTGTTGCAAGGTCATTGTTAGGCTGAAGATGGTTGACCTTTCATATAAGTTTGCGTGGGACTACTTTGATTACCTGAGAAAAGAGTAAGTTATCCCAGGTTCTGTTTAATTCTCCCACTCAGACAAGTTTTCAGTACGGAGTATGAGAATGGCAATTTGTGGCGCTTGTTGATTGACTGTGAACCTGAAAAAAAATGACTCAAGCAGCTCGCGGCTCACGCGATTGTCACTTCTTGTGAGGATTTAGGCCTCGTTAAACTTGAAAAGATGGCCTAACCCTGTCGAGTGAGCTGCAACCTGGGAGTTAGCGCCTTTCTTTCGCACCGCCGCTGCGTGCTAGTGCATTCGCGTCCGTAATTATCTTTTGGTTTCTCCGACGTATTTTCTCTGTCCACAACCGCATCAGATCCGGTAAACGACACCATCCGTTCCCATGCTCCTTACTGAGGAGGAGACTCAATCAAACGGGAAGAGCCGGCCTAGCCACAACGCAGATGACAGCCTAAATCCAACGGTGATGATGAAATCGCGACAACGAATTCCCCTAGAGAGGGTAACCAAGACAGTACCGTACCAATTAAGACCCCAAAGCGATGATTACGGAAACTGCTCTGTGGATACTTTGGACGTAAAATTAGGTTGTCTCAAAGCTACTTTACTGAAGCGTGGATATCCACCTCAGTTTATAGACAAATAAAGTAAACCTTTACGACCCAAAATGAGTGAACAATTAGCCCCGAAGAAGCCAGCATTTATGTCCTTGCCCTTCAAAGGGGATAATATCCTAAACACAATCAAGATGCGCTTGCTCAAGACCATAGAAAGAACCTATTACGCCGCAGAACTCATAATTTGCTCTCCAACAAAGTCCCTGCCAACTCCTTGTGTCAAGGATGCCTTTCCTTTGCACGCCACCTCTAATTGGGTTTAAGAATTCATTTGCACTTGTGAATGCAAGTACATAGGGCGTACGCAAAGACAATTGGCAACCAGAACCAAGGAACATCTACCTAGCTGGTTATTTAAGCAAGAAAGCCGTTCTCCTCGTCCCTCTATCACTGAACACCTACTGGACACGGGTCATTCGGTAGTGCCTATAACTTCTTTCCGAGTTCTTTTTCGAGCACGAACATCTTGAATCTTGCGTTACCTGGAAGCTGCTTATATTAGACGTTTTAAACCGGACCTCTGCAAACAGTTGGATCACGTGGTTAACTTTGCCTTACCTTGGTAACCACAGGCCCCAGATTCACACATTCCCTAGCCCAATATTCTCCACAACTCAATTCCCTGTTTTATTCCTCCAATTTTGTTTTAACCTTCTTTCTCTATCTGACTAGGACCTATGACCTTTCTGCATATTTTCAATTTCGTGTTTTTCTCATTCGTGGACCCTAATGCAATGAGGGGTTGTAACTGAGGAGCTCTCCCGAAATTTCATGGTACCAATAAATCTTACAGCTATAACCATTTTCAAGTTCTCTCCGGGAACAGCATGCGTCAAACTGATTATTATAGTGCGCAAATGGTAGCGTGGTCAGTTCAAACAATAAATACTGCGTAATCTGTCTTCACTGTTAAACGTGAAATACGTTTTGAGACAGGAATGCAGGAGCTGCCAATACAAGCAAACATTGGTGTCCCAGGAAGCAATTAGAAGAAGAAGACTCGATCGCTGGGACAATATGTTTATTCGCCTGACGTTTCGATATCCGTCTGCTACTCAGGTCTCTGATGACGAATCCGCGACGGATATTGAAACGTCAGGCGAATAAACATATTGTTCCAGCGATCGAGTCTTCTTTTTCTTCTTCTTCTTCTTCTTCTTCTTCTTCTTCTCAATGCAGGATCTGTAAGTTTCTGTAGTACGAGATGTGGTCACCGGAACAGGAAGTCTATTTGTCTGACGTTTTTGGAGTTTCCATCGAAAACCCTTCCTTAGAGATAACCGTAGAAAAGTTTGATCTTCGCATGTATCACCCTATTTAACAGTCACCTCTGACGATGGGTTCTCAATAGAATCGGAAACATCAAGCAAATAAACTTTCTTGTTCAAGCGATCGCAGCTTCTACTTCTGAACTTTCATACCGATGAAAACAGGAAACTATTTCCTGCGTATTTGACATAATCGCCTTGTCTTATGTCTGCTTACTTTAGTTTTTTGCGCAGCTTCCGAGTTGGCTGTGACTATATATCCATTGGTTACTTGGTATTGCCCTTCGGACCTCAGTGATCCAACCTTCCTAACCACCTATGATCCTGTGTATCCATTATAGATATTCAGACGTCTGTGCCAAAATAAATTACGTTAAAAACCTGCAGCGACCATAAATTCCATTTGGATGGGTACGGATTTTCACCCCTTAGTTATTTTTTAGTAATTGAACTATAACAAAGCGAAATACGTTAACAGAGGTTTGTCTGTTCAATAGGTAGGGGCTGTGAACAGCGTGAGCAGAACATGTGATTCTAGAATTGACGCCTCCGAGAGAAATAAATCAGTTTGCTCATTAACTTCAATCACAAGTGACCACATGAATGAGGCTGAGTACGTTGAACGAAGGTAAGCTGTGAAAAGATAATTGTGCCGAAAGCCGCCGACTGTTAGACAAGTTCGTTCATCCACTTCAAAGGGCAGCTTTCACACACATAAATCACCTACGAAACAACCGAGCGTACCTATACCTACAGTAAAGGCCCCCATAGTTGCAGTCACCTCTACCGCACCTGTGGTCCTAGCCTATGTGGCCTTGTCACGTTCTTCCTCGTATCGACCTAAAACAACGACTGCTTACGACGTGGCAGGTTCCTTTGTTCTTGTCACAACAAGTGTGTATCACGGTCACATCTCCGGTTCTTGGGGATGTTCCCGTGACTCTGAAGTCCCCTCCTCGTATGGCCCTTCGGATGTAGATATTTCACGCCATAGACGCAATGGCTGCCGCCAACATTTACAGAAGCATCCTGCTCCTATCATTCACATACCTTCTCCCACGAGCGACAGTTTTTATTTTAAAAACCATTTATTACATTCCATCTTGAATGCCTTGGGAGTTTTTTCACTGTCTGTTCTTTTTACTCCGTTACGCCTGCTGGCTCGTGTAAACTAACATCACCGCATTTGATTGTATTACTTGCAGCAAGCAAGTAGTGGCCTATAACTGTGTAAACGACTTCTTTGAGATGTTTGGCTATGCCGACGCATTTCTTAACTACTGTGTACCGATTGGGAGTTCAACGATGTCTGCCTATATTTCCCGTAATAAAATTGACTTGACTTAATATGGGGCAATTACGTAAGAGGCATAAACGGAGTGCTTTCTTGATTGGTATGAATCTAGTCCATAGTATTTTCAGGTCTTTGCTGTCCAGGAAATCGCATGTTGACCTCGAATCCTAATTGAAATACCGCTTGACATTCACCGGAATCATCACCATGTATGCCGGTAAACGTGGGGTTGGGGTGAATTACGCCACATAGGTAAGCATGCCCCAGGGTCCACCACTGCTAACGCGTGCGCCTGCACTGTAGGGGGCCGCTTGACCAGCCAATCACAGATGTCGCAAAGCTAGTCGCGCCCGGTGGCGAATAGATCGCATGCATGCCTAGGTGGATGCAGTCTGTTTGGCCACTAACTTCCAAAACCGTCCAGACAATGGACGCTCTCTCTCTGGCTTCTAAGACATGACTTCGGACCATGCCACTCCAGCGGAAGGACGTGTGCTCCGAAGTCAAAAAGTTTCCGGCTCATTCTCCATTCCTCTGTATGCAGAATAAACTAGTCCTACTGTCCTGGCCTCCACCGACTTCTTCTCCCCTAAAGAATCATGGGCTGAAGATCGCAGTTGCTAGGGTTTAACTCACTTAACACCCTGTAATAGAACTCCGGTAAGTACCAGCTAGTGCTGCACTAAGTAATATAAAAAACAAACTGAAATCTCGCAAAAAAGATGAGCGTAAGGAACAGGAAGTTGTTATGAACTACGAATCTGAATAAACTGACTCCAGGCTGTGCCATAATTTTAATTATAGTGCAAACAACGATGTAAGGATTGAGATGCAGCCCTATTAACTATGACTGAGGATTTATTTTGCCAAATGATGTGTTCTACACCGAATCTCTGTGTATTTGAACCGAACTGAGTCGAAGTACCTGACATAACTTTTCCTAACAACTTTGCAGATGCCAAGCATTTAATGGTACCTGATCCTACCGCACTACCAACAACGGTTCAAAGTTATACGTAAGGTGATCCGATAATCGAGCCAACTGTCTATTTTTACTTAAATCTGTCGAGCGCACGGATGTCGGCATTTTGTAATTTTTCAGTAGACGCTGGATCTTATACATGGATGTTTGTTTGCAAACATGAGGACAACGAACAACGGGGAACGCATAACTAAGAGCAAGGCCTATGGCCCAGATACCAGTCGGTTGCAGACTGTGAATGTTAGAGTACACCACCGGACATACGCAATCTTATAGAGTTAAGAGCAATGACGAAGGGACCACTAAGTGATCACTTTAACCGCGATTCAAACAACGGGGTTCCTGCATCAACTTCCCCGTATTTCACTGAGGTAAATGAAAGCTTATCAAAGAAGCCGTAGCACGGGACTAAAGTGAACGCTGCTTAAAAGCAGTGAGATCGGATCAAATTGTGGATATCGAGATAAACCATTTTTGAACAGGCTTTATCTTGTCAAATGATGATTCTGCTTGCTAGCTAGTCATCTGTGACCTCGCTTCTCTATTTAAACGCACATTCAGCGGTTGAAGAGATATCGCGGGGGATGTAGGCTATTTGAGTTTAATCCTAACGACTGCTATCTTCCAGACTCAGTTCCTTAGGAGATGAGAGGACTCTTGGGAAGGCCAGAGTGTTAGAAACACTATATTGTGTAAAGACTACTAAGACTACTAAGCACTCGGTATGGCATAACGAACAACCATGAGGGTCGTGTGAGATCACAGGGTCGTCACAGCGGCTAACGCCGCTGCCTGCTTCCGCTCCGCTCAGGGCAGAATCCCGAATGATGCCAGGCGGCAGCTACTGGCTTGAGGTCTTGTGTGAGTGGGCCTGTGATTTGTTGGATAGCGCGAGATTAAGCAGCAGTGTGGGCACAGCCGAGGCTGGGTGTGATCAGTAGATCGTGCCATACATTGAACAAGAGGCGGACAGGGTGACTGCAGCCCTGGCGTGAGTCAACGATCACGGGTTTCAACAGTGGCGCTAATGCACACTAAAGAAATAATATACGATGAAAGCATTAACTTATATGCAAAAAAATTCGAGGTCCAGATAAAATATTCATGTCATCATCCTCGGAAGTGGAAGAAGAAGAGAAGATTTCTGGGACCAAGGTTCATTTTGGCTGACATTTAAAAAGCATGCTCACTTCCATCGTCAGAGCGTGCTGTCTGAACTCCTGTTGACCTCAGATAAATGTATCCGACCACTAATCTTGCCTAGTGCCCATGTGTCAATAGATTGCACCGATCGATTTATGTGGCTGTTTGAATTGCTCGTGCCCTCACGGGCATCTTCGTGAGCTGTGTCAAGTCATTTTTGTGTCTCATGAGCGCTTCCACTATCTTTGCTCGAAGCTGTCGGCCCTGCTTATCTCTCTCCACCCGACCTATTGCTTTGTTCTGAGCCGATGTTAGCCTTCTCCGGAGCAACTGCTATCTGACTATGTCTTTGATGACGTATCCGCGACGGATCTCGAAACGTCAGGCGAATAAAAGTATTGTCCCAGCGATCGAGTGGTCTTCTTCTATATCAATTCTTTGCAGACCTTCACTTAACTGCCGTTAGCATTCGCAGCATGCATCGTCTTAAAACATCAGCCGATAACAAATGCATGCCTACGGAACAGCAAGACATTATGAACTACGTGTCAGAATGAACTGACTCCAGGGTTTGCCATAATTTTTAAAAATCTAGTGCGAACTACAGTGTGAAAATCAAGATACAGCACCTTTGCGCATGAAGAAGGCATCATTTTGGCAAACGATGACTGTGATTGCTAGCGAGTCGCCTGCGATATCCAGCCTCTGTTTGGTCGTACAAGTAGGGTATAAAAGGACAGTTTTTTTTAAGTAAATCGTATTACATGGCACTCAACCTTTTTTAACAGTTTTGTAGCAAAACACGCATGCCCAGCATTCACCGGCATCCAATTCTACTATCGCAAGTTATCGCGTCGACCACAGAAGGCTGCCCTAAATCAAGGCAGGTAAGACACTGTTGGTGAACATGAATTTACTGCCAAAAATAGACGGTACGGAGGCCATGTTATGGGACAACTGCTAGCTGAGTGTGCTCACCAGATGGCTCCGCAAAGTTGTGCGTTCGCTGCAGCCAAGCATTGCCTGCCGGGCCGTGGAAGAGTAATCAAACATCGGTCGCCAATTAGACGAGGCGGAATTAACGATTGCCTATGAGTGTAGGCACCAGCAGGTCGATAATACGCGGAGTAGATGACTAATCACGGGTGTGAGCTCTGGCACGGCGAAAGCAGAGTCAGCGCAGCAAGTTCCCACACTACCACAGAACAAGCTACGTTCAAAGGGTTCCACGTAAGGTGATCAGCTAATCAAGGCAGCTGCCCAAGGACTCTCAGTAGTCATTTTCGGGTCAACTGTACGGCTTCTCACTCTTATATTTGTCGGGCGCATGGCCATCGAAATTTGCGATTTTTCAGTAGAAGCTGGAGCGTATCAATTGATGGTAATGTGCAAACATGAAGAAAAATAACATAGGGGTTGCATAACTTACTGGAAGTCCTATGACTGGGATAGCCTTGCTCTTGAAAACCGCGAATAGTGGGTCTGTAATTAGGCAATCTTGAAGGGTTAAGAACCACGACGTAGAGCCTATTAATAGACTCTTCAGTCGTGATAGCACCAACAAGGTTTCCGCGTGCAAGTCACCGTATTTCGCTTGGGTGAATAAAAGCTCATCAAGGTAGCTCACACTGTTGCATGTGACTTAGGTGAAGGCTACTTGAAGGCGGCGAGGTCGAACCAAGGTGTGTAAACCGATATACAGAACCTTCGATTGTGGAAAAAAGGCTTCGTTTTGTCAAATAGCTTTCATGATTGCTAGCCAGTCAGTTGCGGCATCGATTATGTATGTAATCGTACAAGTAGGGTATAAGAAGACAGTCTGATATAAGTTAAATTACCTGACACAACAATTATATGGCAAAATACACGGATACCAAGTATGCCGTGTTTAACACCTTACTGTTCACGAAAGATCATTTTAAGCTCGACTCTAAATTGAACTACTGCTTGAAATTAGCCGGATGCATTGCTCAAGAAGCTCCTTAACGCGAAAGTTCGGGCCGTACCGATTACGGCTGCACGTAGTAAAATAAAAAATCAGAAAGTTACGCGACAATAAAGACATGCGTACGTAACCAGAAGTTGTTTCGGAATACGAGTCTGAATAAACTGACTCCAGGATATGCCATACTTCTTTTAAATTTAGTGCGAATGACAGTGGGAGAATCGAGATATTGTGGTGACTCACTCCACATAGGCAAGCATGTCCGAAGATCCACTGCTGCTAGCGCGTGTATCTGCACTGAAGGTGGCCTCTGCAACAGCCAATCACAGATACCGCAGCGGCTGCTCTTTCCCGGCGGCGAAAAGGACGCAGGCACTCCTAAATCGATGCAGTCTCTCGGGCCAATGACCTTCAAGACAATCAGACAATGCCCGTTCTCGCTACCGCTTGCATGCCTGCTGCTAATCCCCGCTTAGGACCTGGCCAATCTCCTGAGTGGTCATTTTCTCCCAGGTCAGACTTTTTCCATCTATTATCTGTTCCTCTGTGTACACAATACATTCTTCCTAACACGCTGGCCTTTCCAAGACTCCTTCTCTACTAAGTAACCATGGTCTGAAGATCGCAGTTGCTTAACCCCCTGCGATAAAACAACCCTATTGAGTGTGACTGAGACTTCATTTTGTCAAACGATGTCTGCGATTGCTAGCTAGGCATTTGCGACATCGAGTGTCTGTTTATTCCTAAAATTAGGGGATAAAATGACGACCTAAGATTAAGCCAATTAAGGATGGTAGTCATATACAATGCTACGCTTAAGCAAACCATGGTCCCTGCGGCCTGGTGTGCGCTGACAGTTTTCCTTGGATCTGATTCACTGTCAGTACATGTGTTTGCACTCCCACTGGGTTTACAGGCCATGAACATGGTTACCCAGTTAACTGTGTCTTATCTGTTTGACTAAGGGAAGAGCATACCGGCTGGTTGCGCCTAGCAAATTTTCGGGCGGCTAGGTGGCGGCGATGGTGGCTATCAGGCCATCGGCTATGCAGTCGCAAAGGCCATTAGGCTAGTAACTCCGTGCTTATCTTACGCAACCGACCGCTCTGAACGTGGTGGCGCGCTAAGAGGTGGCCTCGGCCACAGTAGTCACTTGCGCCCCCCCAATCTGTACAGAATAAACTCTTCCTACCACTATAGCCTTCCGATGACTTCTCTCCCTCTAAGAAACTGGACCTGAAGATTGTTGCGACAAGGGCTTGCTCTTTTGGCCTTAACTCCACTCGATACACCAATAGTTATCTGCCAAACATTCAGTCAAACCTGGTAGCTTGTGCTCTCCAAGTAAACAAGCAGCAATTGTATTGCTCATTGGGAACCTCCCGTAAAGCGCCACCAAATGGACCAGCAAACCATGGTCCCTGCGGCCTGGTGTGCGCTGACGGTTTCCCTAGGATCTGATTCTCCGTCGGTGTATGTGCATGCGCTCCTACTGGGTTTACAGGCCGTGTACATGGTTGCCCGGTTAATCATATGTTTTCTCATTCTGATCTCGAGCAGTTAATACCGGCTGATGGCGCCTAGCGAAGTTGTGGGCGGCGTGTTGGCGGTGGTGTCTGTCAGACCATCGTCTGGGGCATTCGGCCAGTCGCTACGTGCTCCTCTTTCGAAACTGACCACTCCGAACCTGGTGGCACGCTTAGGGGTCGCCACCAGTCACCTGTGCCCTCTCCTATCTCGGATCTTCGCGTCTATTGCCTTGACACCAGAGCGGGAACTGGGATAAAGTGGGATAGGTTCTGTATGAGTCACCGTAATCCAGCTGCTAGACACCGCTTTTGCCTTTGGCTTGCTGACTTTCCCGGTGGACAAAGTCGAAAACAACGGTCCGACTGTTGACATTAATCTTGCGAAAGGTCAATGTCCATATTTTGTGCAACACGCCTGTACTATTCGCTGCTGCCCGACTCCCTCCTTAATCGGTATGCCACAGACGAGTTCACTCAGAGCACAGGACCCCGCGTAAAGGCAGTTTTTGGCATGCCTCGAGCCAGACGCAAACTGACGCGCGAATAAACGCACGCACAGCATCCCCCCATTCTGGCCGCAGGCAATAGTGGCGTGACTTTAATCCGTCTGCACAGACCCCAAGGTCGTGGCTACCGCTAGCCATCACTCCGGACCTAGCTCGCCTGGCGGCTAGACGTGCACTTCGGCAGTCAAGATTTCGTCCTAACTCTTGAATACACACTACCTTGCACATACTACTCTGGCCTTCCCAAGACTTCTATCCCTCTCTCTCTTATCACCTACGGAACCGGGCCTGGAAGACCACGGCCGGTAGGGTTAACCTTAATAGCCTTACTACGTTGCGATACGCCCTCTGTTTCATCTCGTGTATCCAAGCGATAGCATTAGTTAAAGTATGTTAAGAGTCACTTGCTGACACTCAAAGTCAACTACTCGAGAAGTTGCGAGCCAGGGGTAAAATAGTTGACCTGGCGAATCGTCACTTTCTCCAGCGACAAACGATTGATCCTGGTCACTGACTATCTGCGGATGTGCTCACCCCCGATCACCAGGAAGTTCACAAGATATGAGCTGAGTAAGAGTTTGACAGTCGATGATAACGAAGTCCACCGTGTGCTCTAATCCAACTGTGATTGGTTTACCCAGAAGCTGAGAGAGGAGCGCACTTACGTGACGGTTAATGGGCTTGGCAATCGAGTTTATCCTAGTCTACGGTGACAAGGTTTGAAGAATGGCCTCCGAAAACTGGTAAGGCCCGTCTACCAGCCAGTTCTGCAACTTTGCATGGTCAGTCGCGTTAGCAGATGCCGAAAGGTTACGCGCTATTCACATGACTTTTAACATGGAGTTGTAGGTGCAGAGCTAACGTTTTGTAATTTTAAAAAGTGCATTCTGAGGAAGAAGTTGCGTTAACTTTCTGGCAAAACGCCAAAGGTACTTGATCAAATAAATAAACAGAAACGCTTTCTCAGATCCCGGATCTCCTAAGGCGCACCACGTGCCATGCATCCCGCGCTCAGGGTACTTTCCTACCTACTGCCAGACTCCTGTTTAGCACACGTTAAACTACCCTTTTCTGTCACTGGTGCCAAATATGTTTAACAGCCTGAGGCCCTCAATGAGCAAATATAATATTTGACCTCCATTCTTTCTATCCAACTGAGAGTATTTCATGATCAACAGTAGCCGCCGAAGACCATTCAAAGCTAATTATGAAATTTGCCTGGACACTTTGGCATATATTTGAAAACACTTTTGTGATTCATTCAGTTTATTGAATTCTGCAAAAGCTTTTTACTTAGGTAAATCGTCATTTTAGCTAGGTTTATTAAGAGAACTAACCATTAGTTTTGGGGAAATTGGGAGTAGGCTAATATAGAAAGAATTTCCTATGCTATTTCGAAAGGGCAAACCAAACTGCACGTTAAAGTTGATAATTCTAAGAACGAACTCCAAAATAAATAAAATGGTACAGCAGATATCCCTTCTAGAACTGGAAAAGTTTGTAAAAAATGGCGCAGATTGAAGTGCAGCCAAGTTAGAGGAACCAAATTTGTTTGCAGTAACATTGATCATATGTGTTTAAGAAATTATGGTTAGCTATCTGGTGAAGTTTCTTTGTAAAAAATGCATACACAGAAGCGTTTTTGTTCTGATGCAGCAACGAACCTCAAATTTCCTTCAATAAAAGCCAAACTTCTGCAATGTTTTCGTAGATTTAACAAAAATAATACCTTATTCAATGTTAGTCGTGAAGAAAAAAAGTTTTTTTGCATAAGTTACAATCCCCTTTTATTTTTTTTAGAAACGAAACAGACTAAAGAATAATAAGTACTTCAAAAAATGGCAATGTATATGGCAAGTCTTTTTAATTCACCAGTATAGATCTGAAAGTGGAATAAATCTACTCATGCGGAAGGTAAACCATCATAAACAGAAAAGAAAATTATTTTATTTCCAGTCAAATTAAATCGTTTATCTTCAGAAAACTTAAAGAAATTCTCAAAATTTTCAAATTTCATTGTGACATTACGTTGGAAAAATTTAATATACACAGAAGTCTCTCAGCCGAATATCTAATCAAAGCAATTTCTAAGAGGTAAACTTTCATGGAAAGTTTTTAATTAATGTTAGGAATAGAAGGTGCAGAGTTATACTGCTGACATGATTTACTCTTGATAGTGTGGTTTGCTGTTCCGAGGCATTTCTACAAAGAGGCAACATGGTCATCATTCTAAGAACTTATATCCAAAAACACCTTCTTTCGGTAAATACACTTTTTTTAAAGGTTTTGGTTAAACGTCGAACAGATGCACAAATTATGAATTGACCAGTGAAGATAGTAAAAACAAGCAATTTGATGATACTTTTTTCGATGACATTTAATAAATACGTAACCTGTAAGAACAGACTTTACAGAATATTTTGACTAAAGAAAAAATATTTTATTATATAGAAAGTGGTTGCTTTAGGTTTTCAACTTAACACAATATCTTTAATTATTGTTTTAATTTAGAGCTCTTTTTACGTCTCTAGACCCACGGCATTATCGAGAATATTTTATATACCTTTACGAACACTTGGTAATTCCTATAGTTATTTTAAGTACTGTATAGGCCTAATGCCGTTCATTATTTTTTCTATGTTTTCATAAATAAATTCATATTGGTATTGGAGAAATGATCAAACTTATACAAATAAAGGAAAATTACGTAATCACTGGTGACCACTGTAAGTTTTAAAGTTCAGGTTTTGCTCAACGAAATAAATTTGTTGGTTTGTCGGCGTTTCTGAGAGCTGAGCTGACTGTCCTTTGTCAAAGCGTATACCGACTTTATTGACCAGCAAAGTCAAATTTGCGGCTATACTTGTTGGCCTTGGGCTGATCGGTTTTGCTCCGTTCGCTGTCTGGCCTTGCGTGTGGATTTTGGCTTCGCGTGACGGCAGTTGGTGGTCTGTTCTGTCCGCACGGTAGAGGATACTGGTAATCCTCCCCCTTCCGGTGGTTTCGTCACAGGACCGTCTTCGTATGCTTATCCTGATATCGGTTTGACAGTGTCCTATTCTTTTACCTACGTAATGGCGTAGGACTTTGTAGGCCGTGGGCAGGTCCACATGCCTGCGGACAAAGTTGGCATCTAAGATCCATGCTTCAAGCGTCAGTGTTTCCCCCTCAGGTCTGCGCCCATCAGAACAGTTTTTAAAGCAGGTATGAACTTATTTTAGGCATGGCATGCAGACCTTGCCTACGAGCATGTGGCTGCCAGTTGACATGGTGACTCATTATCATTATGATGCAGTCAGTATGAACTCGCCTTAAGGTCTTAGCGTTACCTACACGAAGTTTGTAAGTATGACTTCTTCATTTGTCTCGATAGGGGTGGTGTGAATGCCATCAAAACAGATGTTTCGTTAGCGGTGGTCGGATACGTGGATGGGGATTTTATAGGCCACATACACGAAAGTTGAGGGTAAGATGTGTAGATGACAGCTTTGTTGTCTTTAAAAAGGACCAACTATAAACGCTCTACAACACCATCAACTCAACCATTCAGAAATTTAATTCACGCTCGAAAAGTAGGTTTAAAATTAATTAGAAGGCGTGGCGATCACCGGTGGTCGCCACGCCTTCTACTTCCCTATCCACACACGTACTTGGGATGCAAACATTTGCCTCAATTCGCAAAAATACATTCCCACTATAAGAACAACAACCCCATCTATCCCAAGGCGAGTATCATCAACAGTCTGCTACAAAAACATTGATTTGATGATGAAACCTACCGAGTCCAGCTGAATTATCTGCTTGATTTGTTTTGCAAAAAAAACGGTTACCCCAGAGACTGTGTAAGCAGATGCACAACAGCAACCTAGATAAACGTAACTAGACAGTTTCTTTCAGGTGCCACAAACTAATACATAGAGAATCCTTCTTTATATGAGGAACGTGTCCGAACTCGTTTAAAATAACATGAGAGAATTATAAATAAACGTAGCGCACAAACCGAGGACTACTTTACGTGACCGGGAATGTACTCCTTAAGGATAGGGTGGGCTATCTCGATAATAAGAAAGTCCTTTAGTAGATCCCATGCGTAGTTTACGATGTAATACTGTAGCCAAACAGAAAGTTCCGTCTCCACACACATTCACGAGCACCAACTGGCAGCGAAGGGACGTGACCATTTATCTGAAGTGGCTATGTATAGTCTTGATGAAGGAAACACCTTTGCATAGGACAAGACACCCATCGGTCAAGTTTACTTCTCAAAAAAGGCCGGCCATGTCTGGCGGCCATGCACTTTAATGATTCATGCATCAACTGTCACATCGAGTTGGATGTTATGTACAAATATTTCAAAGAAAGATGGAAGAGACGAGAGCCGTCCAAGACGGACTGACCTTCAGCTGCCAGTCAGCGCTAAACCCCAAATAACTGTTAATTTTTTTCTGAACTTTCAAAACTTTAATTTTTTTGCACAATCTCTGTAGTTTGAGGATGAGTTGGGGAATCAGTCTCAAAAATGTACTGAATACATTTACTTTGCTGTCATGAAGAGCGTATTTTTATCAAAAGACAAGACGATGGCAGATCAGCGTTGTTGAGAAGCAAAAGTAAAAAAAACATACCTACTCAAGCAGCTTTTGCTTAAATTAACTATTAACATCTAAAGGAAATTGACCAACTCAATAAAAGCTCTACGGACTTGGTGAGCTGCCAATTCCCACACTAGTAGTGTATAGACGCTAATATGCCACATGAAAAACTAAAGGGCATTTTTTTGGCTGGTCTGCGAATACTAGTCTTAGCCTCAAATGATGAATCACATTAAAAATATGTGGATATACTTAAAACTTGGTGTTCAAACTCGAATTTTTATTGGTAGTTAACGACGTTCAATGCCTAGCCAATGACTCTTAGTCCTGTGCCTACAGTTCTGCGAGCGCTGCAAACAAAATTCCTAAATTTGTAAAGGTTTGATTATTGCTCCCATACCAGTGGTAACGCATTAACGAAAACTTATAAATAATAATGAGCAACATTAGTAATATTAAGTACTTAAAATAATTATACGAAGTACTGACTGTTTGTTAAGAAAAATAAATTTTTTCGATAATTCTCAGCTTGCGGAGACGTCTAAAATGGTTGTAAGTTAGATCAATAAATTTAAATAGCTTGTTAAGCAAAAACACTTAAAGCAACCACTTTCTTAATACGAAAAGCACTTGTCATTAGTCAAAACATTTTGTACATATGGTTGAATAAATGTTTGAAGAAATTATCTGTCCATTGTGCTCGTTTTTAGTGGCTCAACTGAAAAGTGGTTAATTTGCCCTTCTGTTCGTGTTTTACTTTAAAACCTTTAAAATAAGATGTTACTCAGCAGCATTTACCGAAAAAGCGAGCTTTTGGCTATTGTTTCTAAATCAGATGGTGATGCTTGTCAAATGAAGAAATGCTTCAAAACAGCAAACCCCATTTTCGAGCATACAACATGTCTTATAGATACTACGCATATTGTTATTCCTAAGATTAATAGGAAAAGAATCCATATTAGGTTACCTCTTTAAAAAGTGCCTTTATTGGATATTGAGCCGACGAACTTCTGTGTATATTAACTTTTTCCAAGGTTATCTCACAGGGAAATCGGGGACGTTTGACAATTTCTTTAATGTATCTGAAGAAAAGCGATTACATTTGACATGAGATAAAAGAAAAGACCTTACTCTTTATAAAAAATAATATTTTGCTTAAGAATAATTTATTCCTAAATTTGAAATACACGTGCGAATGCAAAAATATAGGCCATGTAAATCACCATTTTTTGAAAAACTTGTTGTTCTTCTGTTTATTCCGTTTCTACATAACGCTTGAGCGGAACCTATTGTTTACAAAAAAGTATGTTTTTACCTGACTTAAATATAAGGAGGCCTTATTTAACTATCCTGCGCGGTTTCATGTATGGCAAGCTTGGTTATGTGCAAGGTCAGAGGTGAGGTTTAAAACAAACGCGTCGAAACTTTTTTATTACTGCATTTTGTTCAATAAAACTTAACAGAATAACTAAATATACTTTTTTATCTTCTATTAGTTCTTGTTTCTAAAAATAAATGCGATTTCTCAAAGCTCAGTTTAGTTCCATTTGATAAAATTCGCACAAATTTTCCAGTACTGGAAGAGATTATTATTCAACCTTTTTTTACTAATTGTAGAATTCTTCCACAGCACAATGTATAAACGAAGAAAGTTTCGTCCTGTCTTTTCTTATAGCATACGGAACTCCCTTTATGTAAACATACTCATGATTCAACAAAACGGCGAGCCTATTTCTCCTTATAACTTTAAACAACAGGGCAATTTTCCTTTCAAAAGCCCTTCTTATTAATAAATCCACTCAGTTGATCAAAATTACCTGTCCAGATATATACTAAACTAACAAGTTTAATTTCACCCTGAATTTTGGTTTGCAAGATTCACAGAACTGTTCGTTGAGGCCCAGATCTTTATCAACTACTGATAGTCCTCAACACCACCGCTAATCCTTATGTCTAATCTTAAACCCAAAATACAGTTTTGTGAGTGCTGCAAGCGAATTTCTTAAATTTGTAAATGTTTGATTATTTTTCTCATACCAGCAGAAACGCATTAACGATTACTTATAAATAATAATGAGCAACCTTAGGCATATTAAGTACTTAAAAGAACGATAAGAAATACAGAGTGTTTGTTAAGAAAAATAAAATTTTCTCAATAATTCCCAGCTTGTGGAGACGTCAAAAATAGCTTTAAATTAAAACAATAAATTCAAATATTTTGTCAAGTATAAAACTTCCAGCAACCAATTTCTCTATACAAAAAGAACTTGTTTCCAGTCAAAATATTTTGTGCATTCGGTAATTAGTCCTAACCTATTTATTGAATATCGCAGAATAAAGTCTCTCTTCATTTTGCTAGTTTTACATGTATTTTTTATTCATACGTTTAGTTATTGTCCATTTGTTTGACGTTAACATTAAACCCTTTAAAATAAGATGTAACTAAACGGCATTTGCGAAAATTCCCATTGACAAAATTCAGAAGATTAATTAGCTATAATACGTTTGCTATCGATAATTCTCATCAGGCCTTTACATTTATAGGGTAATTAAGTAAATTGACTATGCGGGTTAGTAGAAAAAAGAAACGACGGTTGTCAGGGGAGGTGAAATGGGGGGCTCAAAACGGGGTCAAAATTTGCTCCACGTTAGGGGGAGCTGGTAGTCGGTTGAGGTGTTAAGCCGCTGGCTGTTGAATTAGCAGCTTTTGACCATAATAACTGTGGTGCCGCGACGAAATTCTTTTGGGCGCAAAGGATGGGTCGGCGTAGTCTGATTGCGGCCGCTTCTGCCGTAGCCAAGAGACGCTGTCCAAGAAATTTTGAGTAGCTTGAGGGTACCTTGTAGATAACTCGGAAGGCCTCTTTGGCATCCACGCGATGGTCAGAATCTACCAGATGCGCTAGAATGGAACTGTTAACACCCTTCTAGCGCATCTGGTAGATCCGGATCAAATGTTGAACCCGTTTTGACCCCCCCATTCCCCCTCCCCTGACAACCGTTTTTTCTTTTTTCTACTTACCCGCATAGTTCATTTGCTTATTACCCTATAAATGTAAAGGCCTGATGAGAATTATCAAAAAAAACGTATTATAGCTAATTCATCTTCTAAAAGGCATTTACCGAAAAAACGAGTTTTTGGATATTATTTTCTATGCAGGTGGCCATGTTGGTCAAATTTGGAAATGCTTCAAAACAGCAAACCACATTTTTGAGTATACAATATGTCCGCTAGATACCACACATAGTGTTATTCCTAAGATTAATAAAAAAAATTTCCATAATAGGTTACCTCTTTAAAAAGTTATTTTATTGGATATTCAGCTGACGAACTTCTGCGTATATTAACTTTCTCCAAGACAATCTTACAGTGAAATTGCAGACTTTCGACAACTTCCTTAATTTATCGGAAGAAAAACGATTATATTTGACTGGAAATGAAAGAACATACCTTTATCTTTATAACGGATTATGTTTTGCTTGAGGATATTTATTCTACGATCGGTAATAAACGTACGAATGCAAAAAAAACAGGCCACATATATGGCCTTTTTTTGAAATACTTATTATTTTTCTGTCTGTTCTGTTCTAAAAAACACTTGAGCGGAACGTATTGTGTATTGTGTATTGTGTACACAAAATTATCTCAACATGACTTAAATTCAATAAGGCATTATGAAGGTTGTCTGCGCGGTAACATGTAGAAACTTTGTTTACGCGCACGACCAGCTGCGCGGTAAAAGCAAATGTTCTACCAAGAACATTTTATTTCACTGCAATTTTGCCAAAAGACCTTCAGAGAATAGCTAATTATAATGTTTTTAAACTTCAAGCGCTGCTTGTTTCTGAAAATAAATCAGATTCCTTAAACTTCGCTTATGTTCCATTTGATCAACTTCGCACAAAAATTTCCAGTAGGGCTTAGCTCATTCAGTGCCTTTTGAAGCTTAAGCTTTTTTGGTAAGAGCAACAATGGTGAACTTTTATCGGTAAATAAAGGGCAGAATGATTTTACCTTTACTTCTGTTAGGAAGGCCAAGTCAAAACTCGGGCTATCCTGTGGGCACTAGAACAAAGGAATCGGACAGGCTACCGGTGCATTCAGAACGGCCAAAAAGGGCGACCTTCAAGAGACGACACGCGCGCACGAAAGCACAACCGCAGCCGGGGTCTGCCATCCGTGAGGTCCTGCCTGGCCAGGGGCAAACCATGCGCGCCAAGTGTCACGATGAGGACACGATGGCTCCTCGCATGGACCACTAGTGGCGGCGGAGAAATCAAAAGGGATCAAAGGCTGTCCGTCTTTAAATACGATGCCGCGAATATAAGGCACACTCTTTGAACGAGACGCGCTACTGACGACCCGACATTCTGCTGCTGGGGACACAGGACAAACTGCTGAGATGAGACCGATGACAGAAGAAACGTCGCTGACGGACACACAGCAGACAACGCTGATGTACAAGCAGAACTAGTGACAGTGAAGTACTATCTGCTATCCTGTTCTGCTTTTTTTCCTATCACGTAACCGGGGGACATAACCAATGTTGACACAGGAACACGCAAGGTTATAACAGCTCCTTTTTCAGTCGAAAACGAAAATAGTTATGCTAAGGTGCATAAACTGCTGACAACTAAGAAAAACACGGGGAATCAGGTGACCATTTTGGACTTACTAGTTGTCATGGAGTATGTAAAGTACGGCAAGGAAGTCATTACGAAATTAAGCTTGAAAATTAACAATATGTATTTGGTCATGTTATTTTGATCCAGTGAGCGCATTTTAGTGAGGAAAACTGCCCTTTAAGTTTTGTTTATTGATGTTAATGGTCATTAATTTTAACGAAATGTTAGGTAGCCCGACATCGGAGTTATTCCCATGCTATTTAGATAGACAGCACCCACCTTTTTATTAATATGCATTATGTTTCGGGAGAATCCCAACTTAAGTATTAAGGTAAAAGCAAATCTTATTAAACCTTAATTATGTAGAGATATAGTGCTGTACACTACAATTTCCACTTGCGCACAATTTAGCAACAGAAAAGATAGATTATTGCCTAGGAGTAAGCCACTTCGGCAAATAATATTCCATTATGAAGAGAAAAGTGAGTTCTTTCATTTCCAGCCACATTGTTTAATTAATCTTCAGGTAAACTAAAAAAATTGTCCCAAAATGTCTACTTTCATTTTGGCATTACATTGAAAAACTTTGAAATGTCCAGATATTCCTTAACTGTGTATTTACTTAAAGTGCTTTTTGAAGTGGCTACCTATAACAGGAAGTTTTTTCAAATAATCGTAGAAATAGCAATATCAGACTTCCATCGCGGACGTTTTTTGCTCGACACTGTGCATTGCTGTTTTAGGGAATTTTTTAAAAATATTCCAAAACTCATTCTCTTGTTAAATGACGTAATTATATATAATAGTTTAAAGATAGAAATAATAGCAAGCTTTATTGGATCCATGGCATTTAGTTGCTGCCGCTCATTGCCTAACGTGAATCACATAAGAGAAAATACAGATTGAATATATACAGAAAAATCGATATAAACACAAGGTCATAAGAAGTGGCCAAGAAGCTTATCAATAACATAAGAAGTTAAAACGCTATGGCCAGGAAAAAGCGATGAAAGACGTCTGAGCTAAAACATTGGGGGGGGGGAATGTGTAAGCAGGGAGCCAATGTTACCCGGGCAGAGTAAAGTTCACTAGATGCTCCAGCTGTTTAAATAGGTCGAGTTTGAACAGCCGTATGAAGACTGCCTCCAGGTAGCGTAAGGTACGAGTTGTTCATTGCCGAACAAGTACTCGGAAGGAAGTGTTGGGGTCAACAGAATGGCCCGTGTCTAGCAGATGTTCAAACATTTAACGGCATTTGGAGATCTATCTGTATCTTATTCAAATTGAACAGTGGTAATATTTAAAAAAAATTGACTCAGGAAAAGTTGTCTTTATTTAAAGAAGGTTTTTTGGTTATACAGTAAACTAAAGAGTACAGTAGACGCCGTTGATCATGTAATATTTCGACATATGCAAAAGAATAATACTCTTTCGCTAATCGGAATTGACTCCAGTTGTGATACTGATTATCATGTAGTGTATTCTGAAGTCATTTCAGTCAGGATGGGAAGCCGGCTTTTTAACGAGCTTCATTCTGAATCCTAGCAAAACGTATCTATTTTAAAAACTGACTACTTAAGAAGTATGCCTTTTTATCATTGATTTTGACTGCCTTTATAAATTCAAATATATTTGATGGAATAAATGCACAAGAGAATTATTTTTTGTACTTGTTTGATAGCAAATTACGCATTTCTTAAATTTGATACTCAAAGAAAGGCTAGCTTTCGGTTTTAAATTAGTTGCTAATTATGAGCTTTTGTACGATTTTTAGGTCTTCATGCATAATAAATCGTAGCTGTCAAGTTATAAGTGCTGCCTGTACTGCATAAAATATATTGTAAATCTGTTTCAGCATTTGATGACTGCTAGGTGACTTGTGCCTCAAACTGTAGGCGAAACTGTACATTTCCTTAAACAGGATGCACACAGTGCGCAGTTTTTAAATTTTGAATTCGAGTGTAGCATTCACTCGTTTAAAAAATTGATCGGCAATCAGGCACATTTTTTAAAACCGAAAGCTTTCCTTTCTTTGAGTATAAAATTTAAAAAACGCGTGATTTGCTATCAAACAAGTACAAAAAATAATTTGCTCGTGCATGTTTTTCATAAAATATATTTGAATTAATAAAGGCAGTCAAAATCAATGACAAAAAGGCATGCTACTTAATTAGTCAATTTTTACAAAAGGTACGTTATGCTAGGAGTCGGAACGAAGCTCATTAAAAAGCGGCCTTCCTATCCTGACTAAAATATTTTCAGAATACACTACATGATAATCATTAATACAACCGGAGTCAATTCCGATTAGTGAAAGAGTATTAGTCTTTCGCATATGTCGAAGTATTGTATGATCAACGGCGTCTACTGTAGATTTAAACGCATTGCTTTAATTAATAGCTATTTTTTGTCTTTGGGACTTGGGGATGATAAGAGAAAATATAATTTTCCTTAAAAAACAACATGTAGTTTGAATAGTTAATTTAAGTAGCAGATTTGTCTAAGGTTTTTCATTATTATTTGCAAGTTTTCGTATTAATGCCGCTTTGCGAGTTTTTATACATCTATCGCAAAGTTTGGCATTTTACACAACATCCTCGCTCTACTGTATTTAATTCTCACGGATATAAAGGTTCCTTCGAGTTTATCCCACGCTTTCACTCATAGTCTAGTAGTTGCACTATAAAAACACGTTTGGACAGGGCCTTGCTTTTTATAAAATAAAGTTGCTTGAGACCGTTCCGCCTACGTCTTAAGTCTCATCATCTTCCGCCGTACGCTCGTAGCTGAGAATATACTTATCTCAATAACTCGGTTAATCACATTCTGGGCGTAGACAGTCTTTATGCCTACACTTTAATTAGAAAAGATGTGCAGATTCAAGGTCCAGCTTGTTTTAGGGGTAAATTCTTAAGTTGACCATTCCCGGAACAGTTCTTATCATCTTCCGCCGTATGCTCCTAGCTGAGAATATACTCATCTCACGAATGCGAGAGAGTACTCGTATTCCAGTAATTTCTATTGGTAAAGGAGACATATGGTCGATCACTGGACACTGGGCACTGCACACAGACCCAAAGCTACAATGCGCAGCAGAGTGATGAAAATAAAAGACCGGCTTACGCGGAATGAACAATCTGGTGTAGTAGATCGCATCCCATGCCTAAACTGTCCCTGTAATTATACAGCTCAAACGGAAGGCATGCTCGGATCGCGTAAACGTGAACACAAGCAGGCCGTGCGACTAGGCGACGAATCATCACAAGTTGCAACTCACACCTACGAAAGAGGCCATGAGTTCAACTTCGCTGCCGTCAAGGTACTCGCCTACGCGGGAAACAAGATGAGCAGAGCATTAATCGAAGCCTGGTCCACGGATGAGAATTTGGTCAACAGATGTGTCGAATTGGCGCCAGCGTACAGGGCCTTACGCTATTGCAAACGATCACATCCAGACGCCCACCGTAATCAATTGGCCCAAAATCCTCCATAATCATCTCTTTTTTGATGCTGACGTGGCCATTTGGCGCCCAAGCCTACATAATCCCTCTTTTCTCATATTCCTTCCCTTTTCCTATGACTTTTTAAATTGCCCATCCCACCCACCATAACTATTACTTGTTTTGTTGAAGATTCTATTTCTGTAAATATTTCCACCCAACTTGTCGATCTTGCCTACTGGCACAGGCTAGCACAGCCCTCAGTGGCAAGTCGGCAGCAAACACAATTATTGATTTTCTGCCAGTCAACATTTTAGTTATTGTACACACGCCCCAAGCAGCTTCCATATTTGTTAATGTTTCTCCACCTCTGACGATGGGCTCTTGTAAGAGCTCGAAAGCTCAGGAAAAAATAAATGTTGTTCCAGTGATCGACCATATGTCTCCTTTGCCAATACTTATCTCAATAACTCGGTTAATCTTATTCTGGGCGTAGACAGTCTTGATGCCTACACTTTAATTAGAAAAGATGTGGAGATTCGAGGTCCAACTTGTTTTAGGGGTAAATTCTTAAGTTGACCATTCCCGGAACAGTTCGTTTATTCTTTTATGCCTTCGAATTCGTTTAGGAGCCCAGTGTGGGAGATGACAGCAGCAACAGGAGAAGGGTCACTTTCAGGAGTGCAAACCAGTCACTGACTACTGATGCAATTTTGTAGGTGACTGCGCAGGGCTCCGTAGGCTGGCGCCAGATCGATACACAGATTAAATCAGATCCCAACTGAGGTTCAGATTTTAATCAAATGAAGAGACTCTGGGAAATCGTACACCGCCTAAGTTTATAGCATCCCATTACCACCATCAAAGTATGGGGGTTGACAAATTTAAAGCACCCATATCCGGATGCAGGAAGACAGCTAAGTGACTTAAGTTTTATTAAGGCGGTACATCATATATATATCCTAGCCTGCAAGTAACCAGCGTTCTAAGCAGGCCCAATCTCGTCGCCAGCCATGTGTTAACGGGCTTTATTGATAGTTCCGATGCAAAATGTGAGCTGCTTTGACACACCGATCAAGAAACAAAAATAGATAAGCAGTAAAAGACAGGCTTAGTAGAGAGATATATAAGCTTCATTGTAACAAATACCACTGCAAACATTTCAGCAAAAAATCCTGTATTAAAAATAAAAGAAGCGCACAAACTCACCTGGAAATAAAAAAAATGTACACGCGCAAATCACCACAATTTTCGACAGCGTTAGTAAATGAACCTGGAAAAGTCATTTAATGTTAACGAATTAACCCGGACCATGGGTGTTTGAATATGCCGAATCACATTTCGTACGGATCTTGATTAGGATTGGAAGATGGTCTGTTGGCAAAGCTACAGGTGTTCCTTCCCATTTCCCGCTTCCCCTGTTACCTGTTGCTCCGTGCCGATGCCTCCTTACGGTCAGCACCTCCACGGCCCTCATTCGCAGTTGCTCACAACGATATATAACTGATATCCTGTGACCAACCGTCACTCCAAAAAAATTGATTGTGTAGTCCCTTTCGTATCGCATCCTTTCCCTCTTTACTGTTTACCAAGTCGCTTTTCTTAAAAGATCTTATTTCTTACTATATCGTTATTATTCTGTAGTAGCCTGCCCCCAGTGCTGCCATGATCACTCATCTGCCTGCTCTATCAACGTGGCCGGCGTATTGATTTTTGGCGCATCGTTGATAACTGGTTCAAACTGCACTCGCCTTGTCAAATCAGTTGATCGATTTTGCGTACCGCTGATAGCTGATATGCGCTGGATTTGTTGTCAGCGCTAGCAGAAACAAACTTCACACTAAGCCTATTTACTCGGCCTTCCGCCTCGGCTCGAGACGGACGCGACACTGCAGTGCTCTCTCATGGTCCTGATGGTCAAACTCAACGTCAGGCCGAGTCAACCGTTCTATTATCTCTTCTCCTACTTATTATGTAAAGAATAGAATCTCCTTCTACCTTGGCTTCTACGAGTTCTGTATTCTTCTAAGGAACCGCGCCTGGACGATCGCAGTAATTAGAATTCAACCGGCTTAGCCTTAACTTCACTGCGATACTTCTACCACTTTATGCATGTGTGGGCTTTCCTTGACTAACGACCTCGTCCGATGTAACCTCCGGTGACCTATACGGGTGAATAACACATATCTGTGTGCTAGCCAAACTCAACACCCTCGGCCGCTTTGAAGTATGCGCCAAACATGACTCCTGTCAAATGGAACTAGCGTCGTGAGCTCGTGCACTCATGACCTCATGGTAGATCACAAAAAACAAGAGGGATATAAGTCAATGTATAATGGGAAAAATAGGCCGTCCGAAGTAATAGATAAAAATATTTATGCGAATGAAGGGAGGGAAAATGGTGGCCCATTTTTAAAAGCCCTCCAGATCTGAATAGTCCTAATGAGCCTTATAAATTAGAAATGGTTATTTTGGCCTCTCTTATCCCCGTCGGGACTCTTATTCTACCTGTGATAGTGGTCGCTGTGCGGCTACGTGTCGAGAATGAGCTCCAAGGCAGTACAAAATAAGTATGTTGGCTTAGATAATCAGTGAGCGCTCTACTTCTATTCTATTGATCGGCATCACAGTGTCGCAAGACGGAGGGCTTGAGTCAGACGCCTAGGTGGCTGTCATTCAGGCGTACGCATGGCTTCACAGGCGAAGGTGAAGGCGCTGACGACCTTGAGAACGGGCAGCTTCAGTACCTCATCGCCTTAGCTGAAGCGCGTGTAAAAAGAATTTGTCACTGCCTTGATGCACATCTGTAGTGGCACGCTAGCGCCATTTTCACTCCGCGTCACGACTATGATCTGCATTGAGAGTTCTGAGTGTTAGTTCAGTGGCCTCGGTGTGGTCTCGCATGTAGCACAGATCACAGAATATGCCAATGTTTGCGGTTGTTAAAAGGAGTGATCATAAACTACAGAATGTTCCCCCAAATCAGAAGTCAGGTAAGACCGGTAAGGCTGGATGGGATACTGTTAAGAAGAAGCTAGTAAAAGACTCTGCAGAAAAGAGCTGCCCATAGAAGGCAAGCCAGTTGTTGTGCTGGTGTGTGTGCGTGTGGGCAGGATAACGTGAGCCAATCAGGAACGGGTGCACAATGATTGGCGTCAAATGCGCTAAGTAAGAGGGCCAACAGACGAGGCATCCACTTATCCGACGGGCGACAGCGTGGGGCACAAGTATTTGCAGGCGAAAGCACAAGGAGTCCCGCGCAGCTCTGCATCGAGTCGGCCTTGGGGGCACGCGGCCGCACAAGGCTTCACAGCGAAGAAAAGGTGTTAGTATAGGTGCTAAGGCTAGGACGGTTAACCCTAACACCTACAATCTGCCAGACCCTGGTTCCTTAGGAGATAGAAAAAGTCTTGGTAAGGCAGAGTAGACGGAACATTTTATTGTTAACAGAGTAAGGGGAAAGTTGACAATTGGTTTTGCAAGGCGTCCAACCGTGAGGCTAGTGGGTAAGGCCGGCGTCGCCGTGACGCGCGAGGCGCAATTCCAAGTGTCCTTTCACCGCAGGCATCCCGGGCGGCCACCGAATACTCGCTTTGTCTCAGTAGACTGGTGGTGATTGGTTACACAGCGCAAGGTTGGCAAGGCGAGATTGGGTGTGTTCGTAAGTGGCTCAGACCATTGAGCGAGAACAGACAGGGGGTGCCGTCAAGTAGCGCCTGACCGCAAGCGGCGGTAGGCGCGCAGGCCAAAGGCACCATCCGTCAGTTCTTGGGTTCCAAGAGGCTGCTAGGGCCAATACATTAGTGCCGAAGGGCTGATTCCATGCTCACCGTCAGTCTTTGGGTGCCTTTGGTAGAAATATTTCTTCATGAAACTTCATGGGCATCGTCCATGACCACAACAACCATCTCCTGGTGCACAAACGCAGTTGCGTCCGGACACTCTTTCAACGCATCAAGTCACACTGCAGCACAGATGCCGAGAAGCTGCTATTGCTGGTGACCTTATGAGAGAATTTCCCACGACATTTTGCAAGTTATGCCTCTACTTACCCGGGATTTCAGCTATGAATGCTTTCACTGATAAACCATCGTTGACATACAGTATTGTGAGTCCTGCAAGCAACTTGTCTAAGTTTGCAAACATTTGAATATTTCTCCCATACCAGCGAGAACACATTTACAAAAACTTATAAATAATAATAAGTAGTATTAGGCATATTATGTAATTAAAAGAACTATAAGAATTTCTAAGAATTTGTTGAGGAAAATAAAAAAATTCGATAATCCCCAGTTTCTGGAGATGTAAAAAATAGCTATAAACTAGAACAATAAATTTAAACATTTTGTTAAGTTTAAAACTAAAACCAAACAATTTTCCTTATATAAAAAGAACTTGTCTTCAGTCAAAATATTTTGTACATATGATTTTTAGTGAATTATTATGAATCAAATGTCTTGGAATAAAGTTTTTTAGCATTAAGCTCTTTTCCAGTGTCTTCATTGATAAATTGATAAATTGCGCTTCTATTCGACGTTTACATCAAGACCTTTAAAATAAGATATAACTATATAGCATTTCCCGAAAAAACAAGCCTTTGGATATTAGTTCTTATAAAGATGACCATATAGGTCATACGTGGAAATGCTTCAAAACAGCAAACCGCATTGTCGAGCATCCAAAATGTCTCCTAGATACCACGCATACCGTTATTACTAAGATTGTTAAAAAGGTTTCCATAACAGGTATCCTCTTTAAAAAGTGCTTTTATTGGATATCTAGCTGACGAACTTCTGTGTATATTAACTTTTTCGAAAGTAAGGTCACAGGGAAATTAGAGACTTTTGACAATTTTTTGATTTACCTAAAGATAAACGATTCAATTTGACTGGAGACAAAAGAACATACTTTTCTCTTTATAACGAATTATTGTCCACTTAAAGGAATTAATTCACCGATCCGTGTGTGTGTCTGACCATCGGTTTCGATGAGGTCAACCAAGTGCACCAGCAGGTTGGTACAGAAGGTGACGGTCTCAGGGCTTATTTTAAAGTGATAGAGTACGTAGTTAGCGCTTCCGCACTCTTCACCTTCTCCCGGAGTCTCGAAGACTAAACGGGCTCCGGCGTGGCCTGCTGTATCAAATGCTAGCCAATAAACCGCTTATTTAGTCTTAAAGTGACAGTAGACTTTGCGCGGGTTCTACTGTGCTATCGATTCTCACTCACCTATAGTAGGTGTCTGGCCAGACTTAGGTAAGCCAGGACTGGTACTGCTTACTTCTAATACTACGTACTAGGGTGTAGCTTAGTGATGGTACTTTTTTGATAATGGTACTGACTGTTTTGTACGTCAGCACTGTGCTTATAACCCCTTAGTCACGGCAGGAAGTCTAGTAGTACTGGTGCTGGCACTGACGCCACGATTTATCAGAGGTGACGCTGATTTAGCCAACGCTAGGGTTCACATCCCCTTGGTCTCAACAGGAAGTGTCACTCTAGGTTTAGCTTGGGGTCATGAGCAAGACTGCGTTTGTCATAGTTTCCGCACTCTCATCTTTATCCATGGAGCTGTATGCACTAAGATAATTCCAATATAGCTTCATGTCTATGCTAGAAGTGCTAATTCAAGTAATCGTGCTAACTAAGGCCAGTACTTAGTATACTATTAGTACTGCCTGTGTATGCTATTTGAGGAGTTGCACCGAGTATGCACTCCCAATCTGTGGGATTTCATAGTGATTAGCATTTGGACAATAATAAAGCGTTTGTTGAATAGTGATTAAGTCAACTCTGGGCTCATATCTCCAGATGTCAGTAATAAATGTAGCAGAACTTGTGCTCGATCTGACGCTACCATTTGTAGAAGGTCAGACCATTATCTTTCTAAATAGGTGGGTTACAAGTACCGGTAATAGAGGACAACAGTGTTGCTGAGACTGCACTAGGCTAAACAGCTTGGACTTAGCTTTGAAGAATCGACTACACTATGAAAGCCAAGCAAGTCTAAAATAAGAGACTCGACTGCATGAATTAAGGGGTACATTAGTGTAAAAACTGGGTAGTGAAGTAACAGCCAATCAGAGTTTAAGGTAAGGTAGATTGGAATTATGTGTGGCTAATAAAGCAAATTTTATGCTGCTGTTACGAGAACAAGGCTTTAATCAAAGAATTAAAAATAAATGAGCTTACATGCGTCCCAAGCTTTCATCCAGGCTGATTTGTAAGACATCTGGCGAGAATGCACGTCCGAGAGGCAGATACGACTGTCATCCCCAATCCGTAGTGAGCCTGTGAATGCAATAAAAGCAGGCCACATACATGAACATTTTTTGATACACTCATTATTCTTTTGTCTGTTCCGTTTTTTAATAACGCGTAAGCTGAACGCGTAGTTAACAAAAATGTATATGACTACCGGGTCTCAGCGAATAACTACCAACCTGTCAGCCTTACTGCAATCTGTTGCAAAATCATGGAAACAATTATCAAGCAACAACTTATGCAGTTCCTGGAACAAAACCATCTGCTATCGGATGCTCAGCATGGTTTTCGTAGAGATAGGTCTTGCGTAACAAACTTGCTCTACTGTTTAGAACGGTGGACCGAGGCAGTCGGTAGTTGAAACTGAGTGCACGCTGTCTATATTAACTTCAAAAAGGCTTCCGATAGCGTGCCACACCACCACCTACTTTAAAAACTCAGTCGCATAGGAGTAAGGGGTAGGCTCCTTGCGTGGATAAAAATATTCCTTATCGGTCGCTCGCAAACTGTCCACATCAGCGACAAACAGTCAGCCAAAGTTGAGGTTGAGAGTAGTGTTCCCAAAGGCCCCGTTCTCGGCCTTATCTTGTTTGTTATCTACATCAACGACTGTGTCCACGAACTGGATTGCGGCATCGCCATGTTTGCCGATGATATAAAACTTTGGAGCGTAATTCGAACTGCGGCTGACGAAGTGCACTTACAGGAAAATTTAAATGGACTTCAAAAATGGTCGGCGGACTGGCTCTTCCCATTCAATGAGAGCAAGTGCACCACCATTCGAGTCGGCAAATCCGGTTCTTCAAACGGCACGGCTTACCGACTGAATGACATACCATTGAAGGAAGCGAACCCCCAGAAAGACTTGGGAGTCTGTATCACGCCCTCGCTTAAACCCTCCCTGCATTGCACAAAGGTAGCCAAGTTCACGATGTCGATCCTATACCTCGTCAAACGAGCTTTTTCTATCTTCAATGAAGAGTGCTTCACAAAAGTCTTCAGAACCTTTGTACGACCGCACCTAGAATCCGCTATCCAAGCTTGGAGACCCTGGGCCACGAAAGACATCAACATCCTGGAAAAGGTACAACGGCGCACAAAAAAACTTGTTATGGGGCAGGGCTCGCAGCCTTATGAAACACGACTGTCGAATCTCAACCTCTTCCCATTGCGCTAAAGGCAGCTTCGGGGGGAGCTGATACTAGCATTCCGCGTATTACGTCTTCAAGACTGCTGTCTTATATCAGGGGATTTTTTCGAATTAGCAACGACCACGAATCTGACGGGTCATCCTTTCAAACAAAAGGTGACAGGGGCCAGGCTGGACGCTCGGAAACACTTCTTCTCAAAATAGATGATCGGAGCGTGGAATGCGCTTCCTCAGGACGTCGTATGTCGGAATCGCTCGAGGCTTTTAAGCAAAAACTGGATCGATATAGCAGTGCACGATGGATAGTAACTGGCAGCTTAAAAAAATAATAATAATAATTTCACTTTTTCAGTAGTATTAGTTTTTATATCCATTCACGTTTGCTATTTATAACGCCCTCCCACGCATAGCCTCATGTGAAGGTCTCCACGGTCTACCCTACTTGGCTATCTGCGTACCGTGATTACCCCGCTAGCGATCTTATCAGCCAGACCTGACGGCCTAAACAGTCACCCTTGGTTCGACCCAAAGCGGACTGTCAACGATCTGGACGGATGCCTCTGTTTTTCCAGTTCCGTTGGCAGACACTGCAATCAGCAAGGAAGAATCAGGACGCGGCTTCCACACGGTGATGATCCTGAGAACCTTTGCAGTGCCCCTTTTTTTCTCCTAAATCCCACGCATTATTCCCACAAGAGCGACGGTTTTTCTCCTAAAAATCTCTGAGGAGTTTATTCACTGTCTGCTCCTATTTTCCTCCTATGACACAGGAAAACTGACCTCGCCAACAGTCTGCGAAAAAAAATTTTCTGCTTCCACTGCACATATGTACAAAAACGGCACTCAAAGGAATTTTTCCTGCATATCCCTCAATATACTGATGCTGATACTTAAGACCTCCTTTACACCACCTTTATGGTAACATATATGGCACAGTTTGCTTATGCGCCCATAGACATCGGTGGAGTAAAACACTTTTGTCATCCAAACTTATAACTGCACTTAATGACACAAAACTTAACAGAATAGCAACGTGTTACTTTAAAACTTCAATTTTTTCTCGTTTCTGAACATAAATGGGATTCCTTAAAGTTTGCTTCACTTCCATTTTATCAACTTCGCACAGAATATTCCAGTTCTGGAAGGGAGTATTATTCCCCTTTTTTACTCATTCGGTAACTTTTCCACAACACAATGCACATGAGTACAAACTTTGGTTCTGACATACCTTATAGCGTGGGAAATTTGTTCGATATAAACTTACTCATGATTTAGCCAAAATAAGTTCCTATTTGGTCCATAAATTTAACTAAGATGACAGTGTTCTCAACTTAAACATCTCTAGTATCAAATCCACTCAATTGATCACAATCACCTCTCCAACTATATGCCAAACTACCTAGTTAAATTTCGTCATGAAAGTTGTTTGCAGGACTTGCAGAACTGTATGTTTGCTTTTTTAAACGGGACCTTAAGATTGGTTAATAGAAGAGCAATTGAGCAGGTTAATTGGGCTAACTGTGAGTGTGTTATCAACAGCCCTGTCGAATGGCGATAAGGCAGCCGCACTGATGCAAATTCTCAAGGTCTAGCTGGTAATAATTTGAGTTGGTCAATACGCAAACCGTTATCGTGGGTATCACGTTTTTGCGTCAATCGAGAGAAAGCAATACACCGGTTAGTGCGTGAGCGTACTTAAGAGTGTGCAAACACTTAATGTAGATGGCGTGGGAAAAATGAACAACCGCAGCAGTCCTAATGAATCAATCTTTTCAGCTGAATTTCCTTTTGGGGGCTTACGATGGAAACTACTGTAGAAATAACGTACACATACTATTGCATGCGACTGCAGACAGGACAATCAACGGAAACATTATTTTCTTACTGCATAGGTTATATCTGTGATGTATGCTTGCATACTCAAATACTAGAGAAGAAACGCCAACATGTACCCCCATCAGGAGACATTTAAATAATTTATAATATTCATAATATAAGTGTTTGGGAGCATACTAAGGCACAGAATGCAACTTATTAGCTGTAGGGGTGAAATGGATGCAGTAAAATTATTCTTTTTGATCATAACCCAGTGCAATCTACCGTCCTTGTATCACCGTGTGCCCTGGAACACACGGCAGACCTTGTCATAATCGATGGTTAAACTGCCGGCAACTGAAAAAATTATATCACTTGCGAGCTAAGGAGAACAGGTGGGCATATTAAAAATTCTATGATGTACATCACCCCAGACCGTCCTTCGAGACAAAAATGGGTACATAAATTAAATGAAATATAAGGGTTTGGTGAAGGGTGTTTGTCCGATGGTAAGTTGACAGGTCTTTAAATGGAAAGGTTTAACGATCCCACTTTTGGCATTTCGTGAAGGAATGACTTCTATTGCTCAGTAGGACATGGTGAAACTCGACAGCCTGGTCATTTTTTGTCCTTAATTTGAAGGTATGGCGACCCGTGAATAAATCTTTTGATTTTCAAATGCAAAATTATAAACTAACCTCATGATGCTAAGTTAGAAGAGGTATGCCCCAATTTTCTTCGAGCCTAAATATTAGGCAAAAAAAATGGCAAAGCAGAAAATAATTAATTGTGAGCACGGAAGACCAGGACAAGCGCTGGCAAACGCCTTCCTCGACAGCCAACAGGCGTACATATTCATGCCATCTGTGCAGGCAAAATCGATGGTCAGTCAGCACACTGGACTCCTGAACCGGCCCATATCTTTATCTCGTTCGATCTTAACTTTGAATATTATTAGAAGAAATTAGCAGAATTACTAATTTAAGTTGATTCCATTTTGAAAGTCGCGCGGCCTCCGTGCGAGTGGAACGCACACAGCAGAGTACGATTTTGCGCAACCAACGCTCCATCATTAAGCTACGAAGGTACGCCGTGAACCGTGACTTCAATCATAATTTTGTTGATTTACCCGCCCAACCTACTGCTCCTATGGAATCCACCGATAAGGATACAATAAGGTGACTGCCACGAGTTTTTCACAATCGGATCAGCTGAATTACCTCGGCTGCTGTAAGACTGCGCCCCTGGCGCAACACTGCATGTACAATCTAATAATCACCTGAATTTCTGCATATGATGCTCCCAATCGGTTCATTCGTGCCCTGAAACCTAGAGGCTTATCATAATTATCTAACGAAAAGAAGCGAATATGCATGTCCCAGGTCCTTGTGGTAAAAAGGACATACTGAAGTGAACCTAAGAGATGCGTGCGGGGACTATAGCATTTTGAGGATCAACTGGCCAGGAATGGATACCTGAACCAGCTGTGTCAGACCACGCTGCCTCCGTGCGCGGCCACAGGGAACAAACGGAGGATATCCACCGACATTCTGGCACCCTCTCTCGTACAAAAACTGTCGAAGAAGCAACTGCAGATATAGCGGAAGGGCTCGGCGTGGTTATTGCTCATCGTCTGGCCGCCACCATGTGTTCGCGGGCCATCCAAATAACAGACCGACGGCAAGAAGGTGAGCAGACAGGCGCCATTCATCAAGTACCATGTCGCGACTGTTCTTGCCATTGTACAGGGTAGACCAGCCGATGGCTAAGCTCGCGAATAACGGCGCACAAACGGGCAGTGCAGAAATGCGATCCGCAGCTCGAAGTCGCTTCGCACACTCTCCGAGGAGGTCACGAATTCAATTTCAAGGCAGGCGGATAGTGGCACGAGCCAGTAAGAAGGCGAGGCGAGAACTACTGGAGACCTCGGCATCAGACTCCATCTCCATCACCAGGCACGTGGATATACCACCGTTATATTTTGCCGTCTATTCGCGCGACCAAGGAGCGTGGCTTATCTCATGTCCAGGCACGCACTCCGAGACGATACGGGTGGTGACATGATTTTTTTATCTAAGGAAAGGCTGAAAATAATTTATTTTTAATTATGTAGCTTAACATATATACAAGCCTATAGAGGCTTCATTTTATCTGACGATGGCCTCCTGTGTGAGACCGAAAGCTCAGGCTCATAAAATAGCTGTTCCAGTGGTCGCACCTCTGTTTTCTTGAGGCACGGATGCTATGAGAAAATGCATGTTGTTATTTATTCCCTTTCCCGTGACGAAATAATTAACTAAACTCGGAACCTCAGGTAAATAATTAAAATTATTTTTTTATCGAAGCAAAGGCTGAAAATAATTTTCTTCTAATTGTGTAGTCTATAGATGCTTCAATAAAAGAGATATACGTTTGTACTTATATTCGGCTGACCCTGTTATGGGGACGCGAATGGCGATGCGCTCGCAGTCTACTGTTGCGCATACTTGCATGAGACTCTGACTTAAGCTTCTGTCTCGCAAGCGCAGTATGTCTCGCAAGTCGTCAGCAGATTCTCATGTTGCTTGCAGTTAGGACTGCACATAGACCCGAAGCCACCATCGGGCGCCGGCTCATGAGACCAAAAGAGCCAGGAAACTGCTGGAGTCGCTTACTGGATCAGGTGCAGATTCGGACGATGTAAATTAGATGAACGCTGCGGACGCGAGTAGCCGAAAAAGAAGCAGCTCATTCAGTGGGACCCGGCCATAATTTCACGTTTCGCGAATCGGAACACCGTACAAGCGGTTACACCGATGTAAGAGCCGTGGTCATGGTTTCCTTACCTACAGTCCAGCCAAAAGCACAATCACCCTTTCCTTCTCCGTATTCTGGGCTGTGAATTTGCCAGGGCAGGTGGATCCGTCACGTACGTAGGACACGAGCGTAATCAATTTAAATAAAAGCGATTCATATGGCTGAGTACTGAGCACATAAAATTCTAACCTGAGGGATAAAATCGTGGAGATTAACAAAAGGGATGAGTGCTGAAAAGAATTATTCAATTCTGCTAGCTTCCTCTTTAATTCGGAAGTGATCCCACAGTTGCCACCTCTAATACCCTCGATTACGCAAGTAACCGTATCGGCACTGAAAGGCGACTCGTAGAGGAAAACAACGCCTCGGCCAACAACCGAATCATAGAAATTCTGCTTTTTTAAAGTTTATGGACCACAAATTACAGGTATGTTTATTTAAAATAATGTCGCTAAACTTGTGGATTGGGCGAAAAAATGTAATCTTAAACAACACATAGGAGAAGGTGCAAATCTGCTACAGGCTACTACGAACTTAGGGTATGCCACAAAGGGAAATATTTGCGACGTCTTCTTTACTGTTATGAAAAACAATTTTATACGAATGAGTGCCATGATTCGGAAACACTCAAGCCTACTGTAATTGTTTAAACTCGTAAACAAGTCATGCCCCATGCAGTTGAAATCTTTGATGGCACCCTACTTGGTCTTAAACTCGGCAGGCAATCACATGTTTTGGTGAGGGTTGAAGTCATGTGCTTGCACTAGAGAAATTGTTAGGTAGGGGGGCGGTTTGGTACATTTGCTTAATTCACTTGACCCAGCTATGACAAACTCGCGGCCTCTGTGGAAGTCGAACCAACACGGCAGGCACGGCTTCGGCGCAGCCAACGTCTCAAATTTCTAACTCAGGGCTCTGCAACGACCGTTAAGTCAAGTCAAGTCAATTTTATCAAAGGAAATATAGGCAAATGCCTTTGAACTCCTTCTTGGTACACAGTATTTAAGAAATGCATCGGCACAGCCGAGCCTCACAAAGAAGTCGTTGACACAATTTTAGACGACTACTCGCTTGTTTCAAGTAATACACTCACAATCAGTTAACACGAGCCAGCAGTGTAACTGAGCAAGAAGAGCAGACAGTGTTTACGACCTGTTTACGATTACCTATGACTAAGGATTCCCGACGGAATCCAAAACGTCAGGAAAATAAAGTCCTTGTTCCAGTGATCGCATCTTCTTCTTCTTCAGAAGTGAAAAAACTCCTAAGGCATGGATCATAATTCAAAATGGAATGTCATTTGTAGTTTTTAGGAGAAAAACTGTCGCTCGTGGGGAAAAGTATGTGAATGATAGGAGCAGGATGCTTCTGTAAATGTTGGCGGCAGCCATGGCATCTATGGCGTGTAATATCTACATCTGAAGGGCCATACGAGGAGGAGACCTCAGATTCACGAGAACGTCTCCAAGAACCGGAGATGCGACCATGATTCACCCTTGCAGTGACAAGAGCAGAGAAACCCGCCACGTCGTCAGCTCAACAATTCATACAAAAGCTGCAGGATATTCGACTTACACATGAAGAAGTGATGGTACATTTCGATTTGATCTCACTTTTCACCTCGCTACCGCAACATCTCCCAGTGAAAACAATTTAAACACTGGTAGAAAAACAGTAAAAAGAGGTGGACATGAATTTCAAAATAAGTCACCGTATAAGGCGCCTAAAACATTGCCTGATCACGTTTTTTACCTTCAGTGGAACCGTGTAGGAGCAAGTACAAGGTACACCAATGGGGTCGCCGTTGTCCAGCCTAATTGCCGAGGCAGTATAACAGCGACTAGAGGCACTGACTTTCGACCCCTATCGACCACGACTGTGAATCCAAAAGTCCGGTGTCATTTACCGCATGGCCTACTACCTTTGTGGTCAAGCCATTTAGGTTGGTGAAACCGGCAAACGAGTTCTCACTAGAATGCACCACGAGCACCAACTCGCTGTGCGACGGAATGACTAGCTTTCTTTGGAAGCCGCTCTCGCATCCATGCCAGGACACGGCTTCGATTTCTAACACGTGCGAATACTGGGTCAGTCGGACAACCGAATCTCACGACCGCTCTTGCAGGAAGCAAGGCAGCCGCACGCGGATTCAATTACCAGGCATATTGATCTTCCTGATGCCAATCTCGCGTTGTGCGAAAAAATCGACAAGTACAAAATGTGGCGAGAGACAACATTGACCAACTGTCGTTTATATTAATGCCATCTTTGAGGGCGAAATCAATGGTCAGTCACCAAACCGGACTCTTGAATTAGCCCATGTCTCGCTCATGCTCCATCGTTTCTACTTCGGATAGACTGGGAAAACGATCGAGTCTTCTTCATCTTTTCAATCGCTTCCTCGGACATGCATGTTCGCTTGTATTGGCAATTTTAGCCTCGTCCATTTCTGGCGCCACGCTTGCAAGTGGTCACGGGATCGCAAGTAGCGACTGACCTCTGGAATAGCCAATCTCAGATGCCATGGACTGCGATCGGCCAAGCCGTTGATCAAGCGGCTTCAGGCAGAGTTAATCTCCACCGTAAATCACAGAGAATGCTCTAAGTCCTTGAATTTCTGGCAGTACTTAACGAAAGCGTGCAAATCGGCAACGCTCCGTTTTATTAGCCTTTTCTGTTATCGTCAACCATTTGCGTGAATTCGAAATAAAAGACACTTATTAACTCTTCAAAAAGAGCCACAAACAGTCCAATGGGTACATGTCTGATCTCAGTAGCTTTTTCAGGCCTCTATGTTCATCTTGTCATTGAAATAATTCAAACGATGCGGTAGGTAAAACACATACCATAGCAGGGGTAGGGACAAAAACTGAAGTACACCCTATTTGAACAGAAAAGAGGTCGTTTATAAAATTTCTTGCGGCGACTGCAATGCAATTTATCGCGGACAAACAGGAAGGCCCGCCTCTACACGCATACATGAACATCAATAAGCGGTAAAGAGGCACAACAAGCTTTCCAAAGTCGCCATACATTCGCTTGAAAGTGGGCACAAGTTTTCATTGGACCAAACCCGCATAGTAGATTCCTCCTCGTATAAGAAATACCGATAATTTTTGGATGCCGTTAAATTTACAAGCACGTTGAATTGGAATCAATGTATACCGATCTCAAAAAAAGCCTGGAAAAAGCTCAAACTACCAAAACATGGTATTGACCGTAGATGACACTGCATTAGCGATTTTTGGCACTTTTCAAAATGCGCACCGCTCCTCAAACATTTCCCTTACGTCCGAAGATGACCTGATGCGCCAGCGTCCAACATTTACAATAAAGTTTGTTCCTGTTTCCCAAAGAATATTTTCTATCAAATTATATTGCATTGGATGCCTTTTTTCAAATTCCTATGAAGTAACTGTCTTCTCGTCATGTTGAGGCTGGAAACCTCATAGTTTCCTCGCAAGATCAGAGGCGTGAGATTGTTTCCATCAAATATCTTCGCCACCATTTGTGCTCCTTTCCTCTTCTGTTGTGCCATCCGAGCTGAGCAACAGTGTGCAGTCCTTCTGAAAGTGTGCATACGATGACTGTGAAGGATGTATTCAATATGTTGTGGTCTGTGTATCCCTATGGATTTCCTCGCCAATAGAATCCATCCTGCGTCGCTCACAGTCGACATGTATAAACTTCCGTACCCAAGCAAGTCTATCGCATGGTGGTAAGGCTAAGAGGGTTAACCCTAACGGCTGCGATCTTCCAGACCAGTTCCCTAGGAGATGAGAGAAGTCTTGAGAAGGCCAGAATGATAGCAAAAGTGTATTTTGTGCAGACCGAAAGGAGGATAGTAGGGACGAAGTATTGAGTACAGATGCTTACGTCAGGCCGCGAAGTTGGCTAGGTCCGGAGTGATGTCTGGGAGCCTACATTTCAACGGCCACCCTTTGCTGCAGCCTTGAAAGTCATTGGTTGGACCGGCGTAGACGCGTTAGTAGGCCGCGCGTCAGTGCGTCTGTCGGCAGCCACGGTATTCAGGTCTGTCCAGATGGATCGAAGTCACAGCAGGAAGGCCAGGCGCGCTCACTTGCGGTTGGGCCTAACGGCATGCCGTAAACAGCAATGGGGTGCGATGCGTCAGCAATCACAGGTTTCCACAGTGGCACTAACACCCATTACACTTGATCCCCTCCAAGACCGTAGTTCGTTGATGAAGGAAATCGAATGAAGGTGAATAAGTGAGCGATAAGGTAGGAGGTACGTACCAGCGGTAGGGTTTGAACAGCTGGTTTTCGTTTAGCTGGCTTCCGTCAAGTCAGTCAAGTCAAATTTATAAAAGGAAATATAGGCAAACGCCTTTGAACTCCCTCTTGGTACATAGGATTTAAGAACATTCCAAAGAAGTCGTTGACATAATTTCAAACGACTACTCGCTTTTTTTAAGTAATAAACTCACACGCAGTTTACACGAGCCAGCAGTGTAACTGAGGAAGAAGAGCAGACAGTGAGAAAACTCCTAAGGCATGGATCATAATTCAAAATGGAATGTCATTTGTAGTTTTTAGGAGAAAAACTGTCGCTCGTGGGGAAAGGTATGTGAATGATAGGGGCATGATGCTTCTGTGAATGTTGACGGCAGCCATGGCGTCCATGATGAGTAATATCTACATCCGAAGGCCATACGAGGAGGAGACCTCGGAGTCACGAGAACTTCCCAAAGACCGGAGATGCGACCATGGTACGCCTTTTCTGTGCCAAGAGCCGAGGAACCCACCACGTCGTCAGCAGTCGGTTGATACGAGAAAAGGTGTGACAGGGCCGCGAAGCCTAGGACCATAGGTGCGGTAGATGCGTCCTCAGACACGATCGGCGCAGATCGCATAGTGAGCAGAGACGTCATAGCTAGATAATGTCTGAAACTCATTTGGTTAAGTACCAATAATAATACTACTTACAAATTACTATTACTTTATCTTTATATAATTTCTAGCAAGTTGAAGGGAATATTGTGACTTGCATGAGTTTCTGTGGCTGGCATGCGTGAGTCGGGTCAATGCCGCCTGTGCCACTTGGGAGGTCATCTACGTTTGCGTGAGCCACTGGGTCTGCGGGCTAGAAGTGGGAAAGTTCTCGACTTCGCATGCATCGACATGCTTTTAGGAAATTGGTCATCTCGATTACGCGTGAGGAAGCCAGTTTCGGTGCATTGAACCTCGATGGCAAATCAGTATGCCGTGTCAGTGTGCGTTGAGATGAGGGAAGGATACCGTTGGAAGTAAAAGTAGGGTCAGAGTTTGGAGAGGGGGTCTCGGTCCTGGCACTCATGGCGGTTTCGGTTTTGCGGGGTAGGGAAGGAACCAGAGCCTGAGGTCAGTGGGCTGTGAGCGAGTGAGCATCACCCTTTTGCTTAACGACAGGGTGTCGGTAGCTAAATACCCCATTTCGCGGCCAAACGAGAGGACTTATGATAGTTGAGCTCGGCTGTATCAGAGGTTAAGAGTTCATTTCACGTCGGGAGTCATCAGAATCGCAAGGCCGTAAGGCTAATCCGGTTTAACCTTAACGGGCCGGGTTGCTTAAGAGGTAAGAGAAATCTTGGAAAGGCCAGAGTGATAGGAAGAGTGTACTGTGTACAGGCGGAAAGGAGAATAGTTAGGACAATGTTTTGACTGCCAGAGCGCACGTCTAGCCGTGAGGCGGGCTAGGTCCGGAGTGATGTCTAGCAGCAGCCACCGCATGTAGGTGTTTTCAGACAGGTTGAGGCCAGTCTACGAACGCAGGCATCTCATTGGACGGATGGAGGTCACGACAGGAAGGCTAGACGGGCTCACTTGCACCTGGTCCCAAAGGCACGCCGTCTACAGCAGTGAGGCGCGATGAATCAGCGATCAAGGGTTTCCACAGTGGCGCTAACGCCCACCACAAGTCCAATCCTCGCTTGGTGCGGCTATATGTAAAACACATAGAACGCTCATGTCATTAAATATTAGCCAATGCTTAACGTAACTGTGCTCATCGGCAATGCTCCACGTAACGTGCTATGCCTGTTTCCATGCGCAGCCGAGTCACAAAAATGAAATACCGATTAACTCCCAGTGAGAAGTCGGGTATGGTGTATCGCATGCCTAAACTGTCCTCGAAATTACACAGGACAGACTGTACGCATGCTTGGTTCGCGCGTACACGAACATAAGCTGTCTTTTTAGACGGAATGACGCAGCATCATAAGTGGCTGCCCACATCTACGAATTTAACTTCACAGATGCGGGCATAAACACTCACGGTGACAACAAGACAGGCCTAGAATTGATTAAACCCTGAGCCTCGGAAGAAAACTCAGTCAATCGATTTATCGATCTGGCGCTAGCCTTCATCACCCTGCGCAATCATCTCCGGTGATTATTTGGTTCCTGTCCCTGTATAACTGTTGCTTGTTTTTCGTTGACGCTTTTATTTAGGAAGATGGTCTCCAGTAGGAGTTCGAGAACTTAAACGAATAAAACTAGGATTTCGGTGATCGGCAAGACTTCTTATCCACCTATACACACATCTGGTGTGCAAACGTAACCTTTGAAGTGAATTTAAAAAACGTACCAATTAGCGCTTTTCCAAAAGTTTTACAGACAGTATAGGGTCTGCTTTCTGTAATTTTTTCCATGCCTCTACAGTAACCACTTTGTTTAAATAATTTGAAGGAAGCGGTAGGTGTTAAATCGTACTGTAACACAGGGGAGCAGAAATAAAAACTAAAGGCGGTGTTTTTTTCGTCGTGTGAATTGCTCGAAACCTGAAATTTTTGTTGCCGGACAAAGGGTGAAAGATTGCTTGCATACAATAACGTTGCCACCGATCCTTTTCCTCCACCCGTCATGTAACTCTAGATACAGGATAATTTTTCACTTATCAGAATATTTTTATTGTTAAAGGTCCGCAGAAAATTCCTCGAAGGAAGACATATGCCATTCAAATTATCATTTAAACAACGGAATAATCTGTAAATAACCTCTGACCTTGCTAATACAACTCTCTACTCTCAATAAAGAAAAATCACACCTAAGGGATATAGTGCCAATCCTTTGAGAAATGGGAAAGTTAGAAAACGTGAACGAATCTTTGGGGTCTTGACCATTATTTATGTATGGATTCCCAACGGAACCTGCAATATAAAACTTGGTGACTATATTTCTTGCCATAATTCCCACAAAATTGCTGCAGCTCTGAACAAATAATATACTTGAATGAACTGAGCCGAACAAACCAACGTGCATCCTTATTCTCTCAAAGGGTCTTTTGACAGTGGAAGTCCTTGCCAGAGTCTATTGTGCATTCACCCACTGTGAACCTCTTCAATATACGTTTGGATAATTATACCTTAAAGCCCAACATCCACCTAATATAAATAAAGACAAACACCACGAACAAACATACTACTCGTTCGATGTCAAAAGAGTTTTTATTTACACAAAAAGATCACAAGAGGAATATGTCATACTGCATATGAAGTGAACTTTTTGTACGCTGCCATTCCTCCTCAACAATTCATATTTCCAAAATATTGCCATGCACTTTTGCTCAACAAAAGCGATTTTTAAGAATTTTTGCATATTTCGCAAAAAACTTATGCATTCCTGTACCGTTTCAAAGGATTTTTTAACGGCTTCAGTCATTTACTCCAAATATATTGACTGATACTGACTGATACTTATAATTTTAAAACGCATAAATTAAAAATGTCATCCAATATACTTAAATACAATTCCAATGCAATCGCATTCACTTAAGAAACGGAAAACCATGGACTGCTCTGATTCCGCCATAAAGAACAAATGGAATACTTTGTAGATATAGTAGACGGGTGGTCACAGATCGAGTTACGGAGCATACTCTTAGGCAAAGCAGTTAGTACCTTTTCCCCATTAAAATCATTCCTTACCACGAATGACAGGACACTGGGCTCATGGCTCGATGGTAAAGTGTTAGACAAATATCCCGGGTAGATAGCATTGTCAGCAAAGACCAGGGAGACGGTACCGGTAGTTTCTGACTGATAAGCTGTCGTCAGGCAGTCATACCCAGACCCATGTGATGCTCTAATCGAGCCGCGACCTTTCGATTGTTGTGATCAGAATAAAACGCTCTAACCATTGAGCCACGAGCTCATTGTCTAGCCGGTTCACGTCGGGGGTAGAAGCAATCGTTCATGAAAGTTCAACTGACCGCTAACGAAACTTATATGCGCAGCTCTGCCCTGGTCCTTGACAGAGGCCCTGACGGCCATAATAGCTAGTACTGTAGGCAGCTTGTAATGCCAGTAAAGGCAAGGGAGACTGGAATGGCTATTTCTAGCTAATTAGCCGTCGTCAGCCAGTCATACCTAGATCCAAGTGGTGCACCATCCATGGTTCGAACACGCGACCACTTTGATCAGAAGTCTAACGCTTTAACTACTGCGAGCTTGCGACCTCTCCAGTCTCCCTTGTCTTTCCCAGCGATATTATGTGCCTATATTACTAGCTGATAAAACTGCTATCAGGGTCCAAGATATGCGGCCCAAGGCAAAAGCAGACTGGGACAAGTGAGTTCCGTTAGTGGTTAGTGAACGCTAATCAACTAGTATCAATATTTCCCGACGTAAGCCGTCAGGGGAACAAGCTCGTGGCTTAATGGTTAGAGTGTTAGACTCTGATCAAAATCCCGATTTAAAGGTTTGGGTGGTGCAACACTTGGGGCTGGTAATGACTAACTGACGATGGCTTATATGCCAGAAATGGCCATTCCAGTCTTTCTTGTCTCTCCTTGCAATACTATCCGCCTATACTAATTGGTGCTACAGCTGCTGTCGGGGCCCCGGGCAAACGTGGGGTGGAAAAAGTACGTTCCGTTAGCGGTCGGTGAACGTTCCATAGTTTCCAGTATTAACCTAGTCAAAGCTTTCCATCAGATCTCCGCTGCTGCAGAAGACATTCCGAAAATGGTGATTACAACACCGCCAAGTCTGTTCGAGCTTTCTAAGGTGCCTTTTGGACTACGCTTTTCCACCCAAACTTTTCACCTTCTCATCAGCGACGTCTCCCGCAAAGTTTCGTTCGTCTATGTCAAGGGTGTTCTGGTAGCAAGTGCCAGTGAAAATGAACAGCTGCAATATCTGCGTCTCACTTTTGAGCGATTGAGCCATTTTTTGTTTTTTCATTAATGCTTTCTATTGGGTTTTTGGTGTACCGTCGCTGTTTTTCTTAGAACATCGCGTAGATGATTTTGGTTGTCGTCCCATAGATGCAAAAGTTTTAGCTATTCGTGAGTTCCCTACTCCCACTTATTTGAAACAACTGCACCGTTTTATAGGCCTTGTCAATTTCTATCGAAATTCCATCCCGCATTGCGCTGAATTGATGTTGCCACTTACTAACCTTTTACCCGGGCACAACCGCGAGTTTTCTTTTCCTTACACAGCCGTAGGCACTTTCATTCACGTCAGAAAGGTTCTTGCGGATACAACTGCCCTCGTTCACCTTATATCTCCACTTGTGCCACAGGTGCCGCCTTTCAGCAACAGACGCCCAACCCTTGGCTTCCTATTCTGCCAAATTGGCACCCCACAAATCACTATAGCACTTTTGGCAGACAATTTCTTGCCAGTTATTTAGCCACTAAAGGTTTTCGTTATTTTGTGGAAGGCAGCGATGTTATTGTTTACAGATGAGTAAGGGGGAAGTTGCCGATTGGTCTCGCAAGGCGTCTGACCATGAAGCCGGCGTCGCCGCGACCGCTACGCGCGAGGTGCAGTTCCAAGTGTCGTCTGACGGCCGTCATCCCGAGCGGCAGCTGCATATTCGCTTTGTCTCCGTAGCCTGGTAGTGATTGGTTGCCTTTCGCAAGGTTGGCAAGGCGAGACTGGGTGTGTTCGTAAGCGACTCAGATCGTTGAGCGAGAACGGACAGGGGGTGCCGGGACTTAGCACCTGGCCGCAGGTGACATTAAGCGCGCAGGCCAAAGGTGCCTGCTAGGGCCACTACACCTCTTCCTTCATATGTTATATGATGGGCATAGTTGACATCAAGAAAGCAAACCACATTTTATGTCATTACATGTTAGCCAAAACTAGGTCCGAAAACAACTAATTCTTACTACAAACCTAAACATCTTACCCTTCCTAATAATCCAGACTTACGAGCAACCCGTACAACTAAATGTTAACTATAACATCGAAGGCAAACTACGAATCTCAAACTACTAACTGCAACAGTTTACCCTAATTTCAGTCCCAAAATGTAATTGCCTAATTCCAACCTTATATTTGCGTCGTCCCGATCTTAAATCCCATATCAATATTTACAGAAGTAATTGATTTCAATCTCCCAATCAAACCACGAAAACGCCTGTCGGTGTCTGCCAACGAACATCCAACACAACGCACGCATACCTACTGAAATCATTTAAGTCAGCATGGGATCAATTGGTTAAAATATGGAGCATTCTCCACGCGTGTTTGTCCCTCCTGCCCAAAGTGCGTTCAGCTTCAAGGCTTGCCCTTTATTATCGTCCTAAAAGATACACAAACTTTGGCTCCTCCGCTGCCGACAATTGAGGGTCCCGTATAACCTTCCTCGTGTCCGGATCTGGTGTAGTTGCAGTAAAATCGGTATGCGTATCGCAATGACTTTCGTTAATAGGCAAATCAGTGCCGTTGCTGCAAGAGGAGACGTGGGACTCCCGGTGGAAGGAATAATGCATTCTGTAGAGAAGTAGTGAATAATAGGTTAGAGGAAGTTGGTAGTTGGAAGAGCTTTCGTCCGCACCGGCATATGAAGTGTGTGATCGCCCAACGTCGTCACAATGAGTTAGTCGTAGAGGTAATAGGCCAAACCGGGTTAGGATACGCCTACACCTGTGTAAGTGCTAGCAGCCACGGAAGGCAAGCAAAACAGGCAGATTGGGATCACTACACACGCACTGGTCCTGCCTTTGTGAAAGAGAAATTGTCTCCGCGTGTGTAAATCACGCTCGACAGTTGGGCCACCTCAGTGGACAAAGGTTTCGAACTGGTCGTGGGAACTCTGACCAGCTCTTTCAATCATACAACTATTGGGCCATCAGTTTTCGCTGTCAGACCCGTTCAAACTGTCTTTATCCTTATGTGGATCATCTGGTCAGCAGGATACAGATAGAACCTTCGGTTCATTGATCCCATTGTGCTCGTCTAACTATTTCTGGATTAGTTCTACCGATTGCTCATGCTTACACAGCGAGAAAATCGTGTTCCTGTTGTTGTGTGTAACCGAAGATGGTCTTTCCTTGCGAAAGACTGCACGCTGGCGCTTGTAAAGTCCTGTGCACATCAAGATGCATTGTGCAGCACTCTTGACATGGTAGGTTACAGCTGATTGTTTCGTTGCCAGTAGCGGGCCTTTAGGTCGCAGAATCTGATTCCCGGTAATAGATTTCGGTTTATTGGTCATTTGGTCTTCTTGCGACTACTTAAATGATTGCCTTCGTTTTTACATAGATAATAACTTGCAATATTTGGGTTCATCGTCTTTCTAGGCCTTAAGGCTAGGCTTTACGAGGCATGTACTTAGGCACGACCATGGATAGCTTTTGGCAGCATTGAGCGTTTGCAGATAGTGAATTTCCTCCTTTCCAATTGTGCTACAGTGTCTTCGTACCCGTTTAAGGAGAGTTCTGACAGGCCATCGTCTATGACCAACATAAAATTTTCCATTTAAAATGGAAAATAGGCAGATTAGTTTTTGCTTCACGGTAAAGCGTGCGCCATATCGTCATTTAGGCCGTCCATATAACGTAAAGGACATCGAACATCAAAGGGTTGTTGCTTTGGTTTTGCATCATAAATTGGACGCCTGGAATGAGATTTAATTAAAATTGACTTGACGGCATGCTCTTTACAATTTTAACTTACTACAAATCTTTGCTTGACTTAACTGGCCGAGCATTTAGATAAAGGTGTGGCAGACGGCAACAATGCTGTCCCGCCCGTTCAAGGCACACTGCCATACGGTTATGTGTCTTTGCAGACAACTGTTTTCGTCTCGCTGACCTCAAGACCCTTGACCAATTACCACACACACATTCACGCACGTCCAATTAATCACGCCTGCCTAAGGGCCACTTGAACATGCCACCCCGGCCAAGGTATGAGAGGCTCCAAAGGGCAACAGCACTTCGGGCAATGCAACATACCAGTAGCACACCGCTTGAACTCGTTTCACAGTCATGTAAATGTAACTGTCATCATCGTCTAACACAATCGACATAAAGACACTCACGGGCACGGCTGGACGCAGTCAATAGCAGCCGTGGCTTCGCCAGTGACCACTGCTGATTAAAACAGCAAATCAGAGTTCTGTGCACAATAAATCTCGCATTGTGATGTTTTCTAACTTCTACATGAACCCTGGGCAGTCAGCCGACCATTCACTCCACTTAGGGTAGGACTTGCTTTTTACTTCTATTCCACTGGACCTGGCAGTCGAGACTAATTAAATACTCCTACGACAGAAATACAATGAGGCGGAGAATCGCTTCGGGTACACCCAAATCCCCCAGCTCCTATAGTACTGTCTCAAGACGTACTTTACCTTCAACGGAACTATCAACGAGCAGGTGATGGGCACGCTCATGGGCTCACCCATTTCCAGACTCATATCAGAGACGGTCCTGTAGCGGTTGGCAGTGCTAGTTTTCCCACACCACAGACCGAAATTCTGGGATCGGTATGTGGACGAAAACTTCGTTTTAATTGAGCGGTATCAGGTGTTGGCATTCAAAGAACGCCTAAACGCCGTCCTTCCGGACATTCAGTTTACGATGGAGGACGAAGAAAGCGACCAGATGGCCTTCCTGGATATCCTCGTTTGCCGCAAAAACGGTGGTGGCCTAAAAACTAAATTGTTCAGGAAAGCAATCAACAACATGAAAGTCCTCAACTGCAACAGAAACCACCCAATCGGTCACAAAAGCAGCTGCGTAAGCGCGCTGTACCGGCCCGTTGAGACGCATTGCAGCGAAGTGGAAGACAAAGTTACCGAATTACAACAACTTCGACGGGTACTTAAGAATGAATGGTTACCCGCGCATTTTGTCAACCAATGCATGCGCAAACGAGAGAAGAAGCCACATCCAACTGGCCCCGAAAGTTTGGCGAGCTCTTTCATGCGTGAAGAATGTATCGGAAGCAGTCCGCCGCCTACTCACCCCACTTGGAGTTGCGCACAGGCCAGAAGCAACCATCAGCCGCCGGGTCATGAGGCCGAAAGACCCACTGCCACCGCAGGAAACGCCTGGAGTAGTTTACCGGATCTGGTGCAGTTGTGGACAAAGCAACTACGTCGGAGAAACCGAGATTAATCCTGGCACAAATGGCCGAGTACGCAGCAGTGGAGCAGAGGAAGGACGCTAATTTCCACGGACCCGGATTGAGACCTTTGTGAAGTAACAATATAAAAACCTCTTAAAGCTCACTTTGTTTACAATTTGTATTACCGGTCGTATAACATTTGTTGATAAAAGGTTTGATTTTACTCCAACCAGACGCTTTCTTTTGTAAATGTTTGCGCCACTCCATGGTCTCATGGAGTATCCAATGTCCCTTCTACTGTTTTCCGTTATGGGTTGTCCCGAAGTTTTTTGCTTAATAAAATAATATATATTTAACTTTTAACCTTACATGGTAATTTTCTTTGACTTTTAGGACAGCTTCGACCCTGCTTGGCATCGAATGAATGAGCTTGTGGAGGATCTCCAAGGCGATCTATCTCCTGCCACCTAACAGAGTTTCAGCAACAGTAGTAGGAGCAGCCTGACCATAGATTTTAAATTGGACTCAATTGAGGGCTACTTGCTAGTCACATGTCTTTCCTCTAGAAATATTCAGTTTTCTCTGACAGCTACCTCTAGGTCTCCGGGGCATGTCGAGAACGTTTATTTCCTAATTTCAAACTGCTCACAGCACTTTATTCCAACCTTTAGAACTAACTTCGCTTGAGAATCTCCTGTCTATAATTTTCAGCATTCACTTGCTTACCCTGTGGTACAATTCGGACGTCAGGAAGCCCTTCAAAGAACATTTCTTCCCATACCACCACTTTAGGGCTTAACTTTCGAACTTTAACATTCTCAGCCATGTTACCACTTGTAATGAATAGAACGATTACTATGGCGGTTTATCGAAAAAAAAGCATTTATACCCTTTGACGTATCGGGATTAACATTTTACGCTTTGCATAGTTTACTAGAACTTAATTTGTGCTTTCGTTGTACTACTATAAGGTCGTGGTTTTTGCTTGCATCCCTGATATCGTCTTGCTTCTGTGAGTTCCTAATAGAGTGCATAATTTTAAATGATGCTTCACGAAGTCGTTAATAACACACGAAATCCAATAACTTTTTATTCCCAGCAGCATACATGTCAGCCGCCAACATGCACTATACTCATGAGTAAATAGCTGCTGTCATTCAGTAGCGACGAGGAAATACCTAAACATTATTTCGCTGACTCCGTCTCTAGTGGGGGTTCTAACCAGAGAGGTTGATTTTTCGTGCATTAAGAAGGGACTGGTGGTAACCGCATCCAGTCTACTTATTCGTAGGCCTACCTTTTTGCGCGAAAACACATTTAAAAAATGAGCATGCTTGTGGTCTCCGATTTATTTAATCTGGCAGGGCGCTGTTAACATATTTTTAAGTGTGCATCTTCCATGCATGCTATGATAAGTTTCAAAACTGATACGAATTTTTAGAGAGCGCGTTTGGTTCTCGTATCAAAGTTATACGTTTTGCACACACAGCGTGTCTGTGGTTGCTAACTCAGATCGAATTTTGGCGCCGGTCATTTAAAAGTGCAAAGTGAAGATAATAAACCCATGTGGACTTGCAAGAAGTCAATAGGAATGATTTCTGATAATACTCACGTGAGGTTTTTTTGACGACACACTAAAGAAGAGAAAAGGAGCACTTTTTGGAAAAGCATTACAGCGAGCAAACGGAAGCATACGTATCTCTGTTAGCGATGTCACTATCTTTGCAAGGCATTATAGAGGCGAGATATCACGTTCTCCAACTTAGGTTCAACTGCCTTCCAATACAGTAAATCATTTTTGGGCAATTATCAAATGCTCTTGCTTGTTCGGACACACGAACTCCAAAGGCAGTTTAAATGACTGATTGACATTTATGAAGTTGGTTTGGCAGATTTAGTTAATTTAGTTGACCCAATTGTGAAAAAACTAGCGGCGTTCGGCGGGATTCGAACCCGCATAGGAGAGTGACCTTTTAGCCAAGCCAACGCTCTACCTACTTGAGCTACAAATGTCGCGCTTCACACCGTGAGTTTTAACACACTTGGATCGATATTACCCGCCCAACTTTGCCCCTTTCATGGAATCCACCAATGCGGGACAGCAAGTTGACTGTCCAAGCAGGATTTCCTAAGCAATCATCTAGAATCCACCAGAATGACTATAAGGCTAACGTAATTATTAAGTTTGTTTGGCTGATATAGTTAATTTAGTTGACCCAATTGTGAAAAAACTCGCGGCATTCCTAATGATCTTTGAGCATTCCTATGAAAAGTTGATGATGCAGCCATTGGCTCCTTGAACTGGCAGTCCGATGGGCAGCTAACAGAATGCAAAGTTCATTTTGAAAAGAGTAAAATGGGATTGTTGAGACAAGAGCTTTATTCACCTGGCATTTTGAAATCCGTCGCGTATTTTTCCTCAAAGACAATGAAAGAAAAGGCTTGTTCATAGAAAGCGATTTGTGGTATTTGGGGGATACAATAGCTACTACATACCCACAACAATTAATGGCTCACACTATCGAGAATAATTTCCCGGTTGTTGGCTCATCGTTTGATGACGGGCGTGTGGGCCGTGAACTGCTGAAATGTCATCATGATGACTGCTCAACCACCTGGTCCCCCAGCATTTAAGTGAGATGACGCATTGATCTACATGCTCCCTAAGTAACCAACTGCTTTGCCCAAAATGAGCTGGGCTGGGCAGGCTGGGGACCCGTGAACCATAACTCAAATAACTCGCGACTAAAACAATTTTCCCCTGCTGCGAGCATTTTGGCCTCATCAAATTTTGATGTGTATCTCGTCGAACTACAATTGCCCGTACTGCTGCCGAGTTTTCACCAATTCGCGCCTTGATAAATCTTCCAAGTTTTTCGACGTAGTTGCTGTACCCGTACTTATCGGCAAAAGGGAGGAGGTGTTAATTGTCCAACGTATGCAGTAGCGTACAGACTGATTCTTATAACTAACAAAATTCCCTGTGTATGCAGTAACCGTTTCTGCCATTGTTACTGATAAAATATCCGCAGTGGATTTTGAAACGTCATGCGATCAAAATGATTGTCCTAGAAACAACATCAGCTTATCCTCTTTCTGCTTTCATATCAAATCTGCGAGGCAATTTGCAATGTGAGGCATATGACATTCTTGTCCTAATGTTCGCACCTGCTTCGGTTTCCTTACTCTCTGTGACTCGTATTTTCACATTTATTAACCGTTTATTCTCTCCACTTTGTACTTTTAAATGACGGATGGCATAATTCCAGCTGAGTAGGAAACCACAGGCACGCCATGTATAAGGACTGCCTCGTATGAAAAAGGTAAGGTTTTTTATATGAGGACCAAACGTGCTCTCTAAAATCGCATATAAATTGTGCAAATTAACATTGCTTACGTGCAAAGTGTGACCTTTTAAATATTTTTACCGTGCCCTGCCAGATTAACGCAATCGAAGACTACGAGCACGCTCACATTTTTAAATTGTTTTCACGCCGGAAGGCAGGCCTACGAACAACTAGACCAAAAGTGGTTAGCGTCATTTTTTTCCTAAATGGAATAAATTCGCCAAACATTAATCGCTCGAGTTACAGCCCCCACTGGCGAGCGAGTAAGCGAACCTTGGTAATTGGGTAGCTAGCTTTAACCACGACCTGGTTGGCGCCAACTTAATTTCCCCTTTCTTCCTATAGACTGAATTAATGCACTTTACTTAACACTGAACTATTATCCTGGCTGTTATATACTTATATTCCGTGGAATTCAATCCGCTGTACGCTTCTACCTGGAAGCTGACTCATGAAGCGACGAGATGGATGGGAAAAAACTGCCGCTAATTTTTTTGAATTCAATACTGTTTAAGCTTGTTTTTCATTCTTATCGGGGCACAATTCCTTCAAATGTCAATATTGCCGAATCAAACGACTAGAAAAAAGCATGATTGCAAGGATCATTTCGACGTCATGTAACATTAAGAACGAAAATATATCAAATATTTTATTTGAAATGCAAATGCGTGCAAATTATTCAGACAAATCAGTCTGTTCTTAGGACGTTCACATCTGTAAATATTTCAATTAAGCAGTAAATGCGCGTTTTTTGCCTATAATTCTGGTCATAAATCACACGGTCCAAACGTCGTCCTGACCTGACGTAGGATGGATGGCTTCTTCATATGTCTAGTTGAAGAGGTAAAAGAACAATTTTAATGGAAGGCAAATATAGAGCGCTTTCAAGGCCATCAAAAAATAAATATGTGAGCATGTACACGCATATGCTTATTTGCGACAAATTTGAGCGATCCTTCATGCTAGGAAACAGTCTTACATGCCCTGACACGTGACTGCTGACTTAGAGCTATACACCCTTTAAGGACCTTCAAACCAGAAATGGAACGGCTCTGTGGAGTAGTGTTTGGTACATAAAAAAACTAGGTTCAATGAGATCAGTCAGATTCAGCAGATTCCACTTTAGTAGGCAGTTTTTTTGGCAGGTTTGAAGAGTTCCTTTGACGCAATTCTGAAAACCTTCGCGGCCTCGATGGTACTCGAACTCATGCTAGAAACGCTCTCACCATCTGAGCTACGATGCCCAACCATGAGCCGTGGGTTTTATCACAGTTGTGTCAATTTACCCATCCAGCCTACTGAAATGCCCCAATTCGGATACAGTTAGTTGACTGCCCAAGCAGGACTCCCTAAGTAATCAATCCAGAATCTAACAGGCACAATTACTTGTGAGAAACTCTGCGACCTCAGTGGGAAACAGTTTTGATTCTAATCTCACAATAAATCCGTGAATTTGCCGCAGACTTCTATGATCATTACCAGTGTGTGCTAAATACTGTAGATGTAGCAGTTAAGCCAAGTGCTTGAGAATAATTTCCTTCCTCATAAGCAGCTTTAAGCAAGGTTGAATACCATTTAAACCAAGGCACTATTTTGCAGGCAAGATCAAATAAAACAAGTGTAGACCTTAGGATTTATTGGATTCATTTAATTTCGCAACAGCTTCTCAACTGCATCTTGTCTTTGCATGAGTTTTATGAGGAATAGAACGGACAAAAGTTTGAATTTCCACAGAATGACATGGCATAACAGCAAAAAGCTAAGTGTACTGTAAATAATGAACAGGTGAAGGACGCTGCATTAAATCAGCGTACAGGAAGAGAAGGGGGAGTTGAGTTAACGAAAATCAAGTTGGGATTAACAATAAGTGCCCAAATGCCAGGGTAATCAGAGGTTGCCCACATAGTCTAGCTACTTGCATAAGTCGGGCCTGAACAATTCTTCGAAAATCTGTTTTGACATCGACAATATGATCGCTGTCAAGCAGATACTTAGTACTTATGCACCTTCATACTCTATAGTCCTGCTTCAACAGCAAGTCTTAATAAGTCTCACAGTAAAGCGGGTAAAGGATGCCTTGCTGTTGAACGCCATTTCAAATTGTGTATAGGCATCCATGTGTACTTGCGGGTAAAAGTACATTAGGGCGTGCACAAGGGCAACTGGTAGTCAGGGCCACTGAACACTTGCCTAACCGGCTTTTCCAAATTAAAGGCTACCCTACTTGAAAGCGGCGGAGACATGGCAGTTGAAACCCGACCTATACAATCAGCTCAACCATTTGGTCAACCTCCAATTACCCTGGTAATCGGGTACTAAATTGTAATTCCAACATTATTTTCGTTAACTGCCTACGCCCCCTTTCCTTCCTACATGCTGATTTAATACAACGTCCTTCATCTGCTCAGTATTAACAGTGAAATAAGAAGCTTGCTGTTATGCCATGTCCTTATATGAAAATTCTAACTAATTTGTGTTCTTTTCCTTACTAAACTCATGCAACGACAGGGTGTAGTTGAGAAGCTGTAGTAAAATTTAATGAAGTCAATAAATCCTGCTATATAAGCTTGTTTTAAATTTGTACTAAGGAATAATTTCTTCAAACATCAGCTTAGTAATTCGGTAAGTATTGTTTAACAAGCATAATAATACAATACAAAACATAAGATTTTACCGGGACTTGGCTAGAGATCTGTTTCAGATATTTCGATGTCTCCTTGGCGATGACGAACATGACTGATATAAGAATAACGCAGAAGACGATAAGAATACATCCCATGGCTATCAGTGCATAGGATGCCCGAGCCAAAGTGCTGTAAATAAAAATGATAATTTACACATCATGCATTACAGCCTATTTAAATCAGTCGTTGCAGTAGCTTGAAATGTCAGCAAAATATGACTTAACCTGATTGAAAATCTGGATTTTTTTTACCATTTTGAAATAAAGAAATAACAGCTGCATAACGCGAAAGGTTGACAGATCTTGAATAAATTAAATTACCTCTCATTAGGGCAGACGTTGTCAGCTTCTTGGACACACTCTTCCGCTCTGAGTTTAAGCGCGCGCAAATGGTAAGTTCCTAGGCCAAGCAAGAGGATTCCGCAGACAAAGAGAATGCCATTGGTGACCTCACAACTGATGTACAGTTTGGGCGATAAAAATATTCGCTCCTTTGAAGGCGAATTGCTGTTATTTGCATTGGTCATGGGATCCTGAAATATCAGTAACAAATAAAGTAAGTTCCGTAAATATTCCCATTGTTCATTTAAAAAGTCAGTTTCTGTCAAACATATGCTTCCAGCAACTCGTCATCCGGCCAAACCTTTGATCTCGCCTACCCGCGCAAACTGACATATTCCACAGTTGCCAATCGGCGCCCATGTTAGACAGTTTTTGATTTTTCTACACATGCAAAGTTGAATTGTTCTGTACAGCTTTCTTTTTGCCCTGCAAATATTTGGCCTGATGATTAGTTGCTGAAAACAAATGTTTGCCAGAAACTGACTTTTCAAAATAAAGTAAGGTTTTGCAAAAGGTACTTTTTCGAAGCTACTAGTTTGCACATAAAAGTTATGAAATCAAATCCAGCTCTAAAAAAAGATTGAATAATGAAATTGACAGTGAAGGGATGTGACCATTTATCTGAAGTGACTATGCATAACCTTGATATAGGACACAACTTTGCATGGGAATAAACCACGCGTCGTTGGATTTCGTCCAATCAAAAAAGGCCGATAATTTCCTGAGGCCGTGCACTCCGATGATTCATGCATCAACCGACATATCGAACTGGATGGAATATACAAATATTTCAACGGACGATGGATCAGGCCAGAGCCAATCAATACGGAATAACGTTTACCGCAACTGCATATTATCTTGCAGGCCGATTGACTCGCAATTACCCCCCTGAATGACGTAAATTACAGTTACCAATTAGTAATTACGCTAGTAAGACTGCTAATTGTCCACCATGGACTGACGAAAATTGCTCACACTAAACGGGTATATAATTGTACCAGCAATTTTGAAATCTTTATCCTTCGTTGCGCATCTTTGCATGTTTGACGACAACCTGGGGATTAATAAAGTTACCCTATTTTCCCAAAGAACGCCTTCGTTCAAATTAAATTTCTTGGGATGTCTGCCTTCCAATTTATGGTAAGAGAAGTTGAATGGAATTTGAGAAAAATTAATGTGTGCACTGAGTCATCACTCAAACTGGGAGAATAAAAACATCGATGAGGAATTCAGAGCTCTTAAACAAGATCAACAATTTGCACATATTTGAGCAACAGATAGCGTAAGGTTTTGAACATAGAGACGTGCGCTTGACGAACTGCTGATTTTCATATAATACTTATCACACAAATTCATCTTCACACAAAAGAGAATAGTAGTACTTGAATGGAAAATGCGAATCAGTAAAGTACGCACTTACTCATGCTTTGCAGTTGGATAAATGAACATAAACATGCAGATGGAAAATATATTTGAGCACTTACTGGGAAGGTCGCGTTGTCCAGCTGTCGCTGCTCTCTTTCGCCTGTGGCATAACTGCGGCTGCAGCTATTTATTTATCTAGTTTAATGGGGATCACGCTCTAGAAAGCATGTACAATAGTGTGGCATTTCAAGGTCGACCTGACGCGAAACCAGTAGCACGCTCAGCTTTCATGCTAATAGGACGAGCACGCATGGACTTGCCACTTATATTTCAGCATTAGGTTTTTGCAATACTGCTGAATTATCCAACGCCGATAGGTTCCACCTGTGTGGGGAATAATTGTTTTTGTTGTTGAATGTAATGCATCTGTTTAGTTTTTTCGCAAATCCTGTCTGCAAACCTCGAAAAGCATCACAGCATTACTTATTGGAACCATACATTTCGCGACTGCTCATCAGCTGCGTCCTCGCGCTGCATAAGATGAGTAACGAAGGTGAGAATACAACAACAGGAGAACAGGGCTCCTCTAGACCCCCAAAAATGCTTCCGAGTACTTGTTCAGGCACGAATAACTCGTACCTTGTGCTACCTGGAGGCCACCTACATACGGCGGTCCAAACCTGACCTGTGTAAGCAGTTGGGGCATCTAGTGAACCTAACTTTGCCACAGTAACATCCGGCTCCCTGATTCACACCTCCTTGCTATAACTTTTTTCCTCTACCTCACTGTCCACAGTGTTTCACTTGCTTACGTACTAATTAGACTAATTTACTCAATTTACATAATGGCCTTCCTAACCTGTTTCTATGACCTCTTTTGTATGAATTCAGTTTTTTGTATTCTCTCATTCGTTACTCACTTTATGCAGCGAGAGGAAGCAGCTGATGAGCACTCAAGAAATTAATGGTTCCAATAAATTATGTTGTTTACGCAATCTTCAAATTTGCACCTGGGAAGAGATGCTTCATAAGCTAATTTCCTTGTCGCATTTCCTAGTGGTGAGTATTTTCTGCATTTTCTGATATTTGTGCCATTTCGCCTAATATGCGTGTTTTTCCCACATGTTAAAAGTAATTACCTGGAACTCAAACTGCGTGTGACTGGGGCAAGATTGAACACACGAAAATGCTTCTTCTGTAAGAGGGTAATCCAGACATGGAATGCTCTGGCCGCATACATTGTCATGTCCCCATCTGTGGACGCGTATAAGATGCAGTTGGACAAGCAAAAAAGACGTTCTCCATAATGACGCTAGACTAATTACATTACCACCCGTCAGCAAGTAAGATTTGCCACTAGACTTCTCTGGCAGAAATAACCTTTTTTTTAAAAAACATGATGCTCGCTACTTTTCAGTTATAGGTTTGTTTAGAAAAACGATTGATCCCGTGCTCCGTCATCTGGTCGGCAGACCCGGTAACCAGCAAGGGCGTATGATGAGCGCATCTCCGACAATCGGTGATGTTCTCGTGGCCACCGCGATCTTCTCCTCGTGTGACCATAAGAATAATAAACAACCGCGATGGCCTCCCCCTGACATGATTCAAACACTTTTAGCAGCAGGGTTATCCGATTTTCACATACCCTTCGCCTCCCCCCCCCCCACCAGCGACAGTTGTTCTCCTTAAAATCTCACAAGTGGCATCAAAAGTAGACTCATGAAAAATGCCTAAGGAGTTTTTTTACTGCCCGCCACATGTTTTGCATCATAGTAATGTACAAAGGGGGAGTTCAAAGGTAGTTACCTATATTTCCTTAATAAAACTGAACTAAACTGAATAGCTGAGGTGATACGCATTCCGAGGTGAAAAAGGAAGGCTCGTCGAAAAAGAGAGATTTACTCGCGAATTTTCAAGCGGATAGCACCGACCCCTTATACGAGAAAATAAAAACGGGAGACGTGAGTTTACCACACTGGTGTTTAAGCGCGCAGACAGATAGAAAAGCAGACGATCTTACGAGGCGGAGGCATGCCGCGTTTTGTGGTGATGTCTGACATGAGGCGAGGTGATTTGAGACTCAAGCGTGGCGCACTGTGTCGTGCTCATGAGAGAAGGAAATGGTGCCTATGTGACGTTTAGCGTGTTCAAGCATGCATTTGCAGCTGCTAATGCTTAGGTGGACGCCAGTCGATCCACCTTGATCGGAGGGCCTCGTACTGAACGTCAAGGTCAACATGCCTGTTTATGCTGATCACATTGGAGTAACAGGCTTCAAAGCTATTCCATGCTTGTCAAGTGTTAGTAATCGCGACCACTTCAGTGGCGTCCCAATTGAAGCGTTGACCACATTTAAGAAGGTTCGTAAGCATACGAGATAAGGGATCCTGGTGGCAGATAGTCGGTTTCTGTTCGTAAATGCGAGTCCAAAGTGTTCGACCCGTATGATTAATGTCAACACAACGACAGTTTAATCAAGGGATACGGTTAAAGACGTTGTTTTGATATTTTTTGGAAATGGGATCCTTTGTTGAGACTAGCTCGTGCTAAAGTGGACTTTACGAAGACCCACCGATATGGTTCTCGAAGTCTGCGAACAGCTAATCACAGTTGCCGCGACAAATAGCAAGCCTGTAGGCGTGAATTATTTTATCTGCTCACTGGACTGACTGCTGTCAAACCAGCACTTGGACCCAGCTGGCTCTCCTAGCTGGTCGTATGCTTTCCAAGTCAAACGTATTGTCATCTATTCTTCGTTCCTCTGTGTACACAATATACTGTTCCTAACATTCTGGCCTCAGCCGACTTCTCTAATGAGTAAAAAAGTCTGAAGATCGAAGTTGCTAAGGTTTAACTTACTCAACCCCCTGCGATTCCTTTATTCGGGATAATGATAGGCGTAGACAGGACACCGGTTTGTGGGCGATGCAAATACGAAACTGATCAGGTCAGGTCAGGTTTTATTGAGGGAAATATAGGTAATTACCTTTGAACTCCCTATTGGTACAGTTTTTTCAATGCATTTGATCTGCAGAACATTTCAGATCAGTGGCGTTGCCAGAAATTTGAGGGCCAACAGTGAAAAACTCCTTAGGCATTGTTCAGAAGTCTAGGGGTTTAAATGCCATTTGAGAGATTTAAGGAGAAAAACTGTCGCCATTTAAGTTGTCTGGCGATTGCTTCACAATCTTCTTGCATATAGAAGAAGACTGCTATATTGCGGACTTTACAAGCCTAAATTTTCAGCAAAAATGGCTCCATTCACGGAGTGCAGATGGTAAGGTAAATAAAGGGTCATTTTTAAAGGAGAAAGGTAAAAGGTCATGTAATACTCACAAGTCAAGTTTTTCACGACATTCACATTATTTATGGAGACATCGCCTTTCACCTTCTCCATTTCCGCTTCTTCACACGCTTTTTTCTTCGTGTTGTCATCCTACGGAGAATTGTCGATGTTGGTGAATTGCATATGCGACAGATTGGCCGCATTTGACAAAAACTGGGTTGGTGATATGCTGTAGATAAAATAACTTGGTTTCGTTCATTTAAAAAGGTAGCAGTGTACTGTAGATATGACCTCATGATGACAAATGCAGACAAACAAAGCAGAGGATTAGAGAGGATGGTATAGGATCATAATTTCCCACGTGAATGGAGAGCAAAAAAATGGGTGGCTCCCATTCGAAAGAATAGAATTTCCCCTACACTACTTCCACAGTGGAATTTTGATCGTGTGATGTACTCTGACGTCGGAGGCAGTTTTTCACGAAACCTCTCAGCAAAATTCGCAGTCGGGTTTATTCTGTGGACTCTGGTTGTACAAATGCCAGCATTCAGCCTTTATACGCTAAAGTAAAGAAAGGCGAGAATGCCTCTTGCTGCGTCTTCGAGAGTGAATTGTTTGGCAGGGAAGACATCGTTAAGAATCGTGCAGCCGTTCAACTTCGCAGCGTTTTATAACAACGAAGGTATCATTGGCGTAATATAACCATATTTTTGATCCGGGCGTTTGAAACATGGCTTCATCTTATCTTTGTAGGAGTAGTTCGGCGAGCAGCCCAGATATCGGTGACCCCATGGGGGAACCCTTCACTTGCTGGTAATACTTATCCTCAAACTGACAATAATTCTTAAGGCAGAGCCGAAGCAAGTCTAAAACGTGTTTTTTGGAATGGCAATGAGAGTTTCACCGAAGCGTCGACCTACACTCTTAAGTGCCAGGCTGTTTGTTATGGTGGAAAATAGAGCAACCACATCGAAGGATACAGTGCATCATCAGACTTTCATTCAGGCCTTGTATTCTGTGGAGAAAACTCTGATAGTTGATGATGCTGTACTGCGATCCGTTCCCAAAGTGGTTCAGTTCTTTTATAATCATTTGGAGAGGCAATACGTAGGTGATCCAAATAGTGGCACTATCATCCAGACGAAGGTGGGTTACCCGGGAAAGGAGGGTTACCGGTAAGCCAAGCTGCAGGCTACCTGGCGCGTCCACGGGTAGCAGATAGTGGCGCGGCCATCAGTGAAGGTTAACTGCGAAATAAGCAGGCTCCCGGGCCAGGCGAATAAGCAGTCGCGGACGCAGCAGCCTGACAAGCTTGCGTCGAAGTGCACTTTCCCAAACGCTCACCGTTGTACTTTCTCGACGTCTCGATCAGCCCATCATAGTTCTCGCATCTATGAGGCAATGAATGAGGAGCTTGCACGCGTGCCCGACGCAAGTTGCCTCTCTGCCCAAAATCTCCAGGGGGACCTACCCAATGAAAGATCTCCCTCTATCTGTCCTCTGGCCCGACTACTCTAAGACCTCACTTGGGCTGGGTCAACTTACTGATCGGACGTATCTCTCCCAAGTCAATCTATTCTCCTCTTCCGTTGTGTACACAATAAACTCTTCCTACTACTCTGGCCTTTCAAGACTTCTCTCCGCAGCACTAAGCAACCATTGTCTGAAGATCGCAGTTGCACGGTTTAACTCACTTAACCCCCTGCGATATTGGTGACTTTCGGACGTGAGATGAACACTCAACTTCTGATCTGGTTGAGCTCAATCATCATCAAACCTACTCGCCTTCAATTGAATTTCTCCTGTGTCATCTGATGTGACCGTGATATGGAGACTATCTGCACTGACATCCTGTCATGAAGCAATGTCGAGATCTTCAACCGCTCACAACTGATGTGGCCTGCCTTCCCTGCGTAGTTGCTGACTTCCCGACCTGTCCCAACGCAGTTCTCTGCGTGATTTATGGACCTATCCCTACATTTTTGGCGATTGGCATTCGCGACTTACTGCCGATAGCACATTCAGTCCAGGTCATGGTTACTTCCCAATCCAACATTGATGTCCCTTTATGATTGTCAGCACCCAGATCTCCTTCTCAATCCTTACCCTTCCTTCTACTGCCAACGATTCCTCTGGTTCAACTCATACTGATACGGCATACTGATTTGCTGTTGATGTTCAACCCGGCCAACCAGGTTCCCTCCCACGTAGTTGAGATGCCCAATCTCCTACGACATGCCGATGCACGCGCAGTCGAGAAATTTCCTTTTACCGCAGACCCAGTTGCCCACGCGGACGCTAGATGACATTTCCTCCTCCCAAGTGGCACTGGCGGCACTAACCCGCCTCTCGCAACCTCATTTTGGAACGTATCTCTCACACCTAACTTAGCTATTCTTCCTCCACTCGGATTCTTTCAGTTTCCTCGTTACGGTCGCCGGGGGGAGTACTGTAGCGGGTCGAGCCTGCCTGACTAGCTGGCATTGAATTGCACTTTCCCAAGCGCTCACCGTTGTGCTTTTTCGACGTCTCGATCAGCCAATCATAATTCTCACATCTATGAGGCAATGAATGAGGAGCTTGCATGCGTGCCCGACGCAAGTTGCCTCTCTGTCCAAAATCTCCAGGGGGACCTACCCAATGAAAGATCTCCCCCTATTGTCCTCTGGCCCGACTACTCTAAGACCTCACTTGGGCCCGGTCAACTTACTGATCGGACGTATCTCTCCTAAGTCAATCTATTTTCCTCTTCCGTTGTGTACACAATAAACGCTTCCATCTACTCTGGCCTTTAAAGACTTCTCTCCTCAGCACTAAGTAACAATGGTCTTAAGATCGCAGTTGCACGTTTTAACTCACTTAACATCCTGCGATACACCGACTGCCTTATAAAATGCCGCAAGGCCCAATTTCGATACTGTGACATTGCAAGCGGGAACCGCCTTTAAATAGGTTTGCTTGCCACCAAAACCACTGCCTTGTGGTTAGGTTCTTGAGTTAAAGTGCTAGAGGTGACAACTTCGAACAAAGAATCCGCTTGTATTCGAAATTCCTAAGAAACCACATAAACATGTCATCTTACGATTGTACGACCCATGCTATGGCGTCCGCGGGAACTGACGCGTTCCGCAACCCTTGTCCGGTGGTGCGGGCGAATAATGTGCAAGCTGGACTCCTAAACGAAAAATGGACTCTTGGTATTGGATGATGGAATGTGCGAACATTTGTGGAGCCTGGTACTTAAAGTCTGACAGCACACAGTCTCCATGAATATCATGTGAAGGTTTGTTGCTTGTCAGAGGTCCGAATCCCCGACTCAGGTGCCCTTGAAATCAAAATCCCGGGGGTCGATTCTAATTTCACCTTGTATCACAGCGGTTCGAGTGACTCATCTGGTAGGCACGGTGTGGCTATTGCCCTCTCGGAAGAAGCTCACCGTGCACTACTAGCATGGGAACCAGTCAACGACCGAATGGCCTATGTTCGATTAAAAGGCCATTTTACGAACATCTCCGTCATATCTGTCTATGCACATCCGTCGGCGGCTGAACAGCAAGAGAAAGATAATTTCTACTCGCAGCTGCAGGAGCTAGCTGAACGACTCCCTCGTCGAGATCTGCTAATTGTTGCCGGGGACTGGAACGGCTGGACTGGGCCCGGTGACCCGACAAACAGCCACCTTATTGGTCGTTTTGGGCTTGGCTCTCGAACGGACAATGGTGAGAGGATGCTGCAGTGTGCCGAACAGAACCGACTGTTTGTTACCAACACATGCTTTCAGCATCGTCACAAATATCTACTGACTTGGTATTCGAACGATGGCCGTACCGCCGGTCAGATCGATTACATTCTAGTTGGTTCACGGTTTCGCAGCTGGGCCCACGATAGCAGGTCAATGCGAGGTGCCGAAACTGGTAACGTCCACGGGTCTGACCATGTTCTCGTTCGCATGCACCTGAAGGTTCACCTCTCATCTGTGCCCAAACTGCCACGTGCGAGACGCCTTGATGTCGCAAAGCTCCGGCAAACCAACACTACCGAGGCTTTAAGCACAGAAATCCAGTCCCGTCTTATGACCCAGGCTGACAAGGAGGGCAGTAGCAAGTGGCCATCACTGAAGACATCCATCTATGGGGCAGCTGAGAAGATTCCCGGATTCACTCAGCGGTGCCGCAGTGACTGGATCAGCGTAAGAACCCTACAGCTATCGGCCGGGACGACTCGAGCCAGGTCCCGGAACAATGCCTCCTTCCGCCAACTTCGAAAGCTGACAGCCAAGTCGGCTAGAGATGATCGGCAGAAGTATTGGTCCAAAACGGCAACTTCTATGGAGCAGGCTTCTAATGTTGGTGACACCCCGACACGGTGATTCTGTTCGAGATGTGAATGGAGGATTTATTGCCGACAACTCGGCCAAGGTCGATCGCTGGCGTGAACACTTCGAGCACCTACTCAACTTTGGCGAACAACCCATCACACCCTCCCTCTCCTCCACAGCGGAGTTTCAATCCTCTCTGGCCTACGCAGAGTCGTGTGACATCCCTTTCGAAGACGAAGTTACCGATGCAATGCAGAGGCTACGCAACAACATGGTGTGCGGGGAGGGTGGTATTCCTGCAGAAATCTACAAGTCCTGTGTCTACACCCTGACTCCTCGGCTCCATGAGGTGATTGTACAGGGCTCAGGTTTCTTTGTACCTGTCCACAAGAAGGGAGATAAGGCAAGATGCGAGAACTACCGTGGCATAAGACTTATCGATGTTGCTGCGAAGATCTTCGCTGTTGTTCTTCTCAGGCGCTTCCAGTCTGTACGTTACTCCAGGACACGACCCAACCAAGCCGGATTCCGAGCTGGGCGTGGATGTACGGATCAAATATTCACACTGAGGCGCACTCTAGAATTCCGCCATAGCTACCAGAAACCAACGGCCGTTTGCTTCGTAGACTCTGCCACCGCATTCAATTCCATCCATCGTGAGTCCCTGTGGCGAATAATGGAACTGGATGGAATGCCGACCAAACTCATTGCGATGATTAAGGCCTACTATCGGTCTACCACCGCATGAGTCCTGGTCCACAACAATCTCTCTTAGTCGTTCGATATCCGGTCTAGTGTCCGACAGGGCTGCGTCCTTTCACCCATTCTTTGTAACTACGTCATTGACTTGATTCTCAGCAAAGCCCTACATAAAGAGGACGGTGTTGAACTTGCACCCGGACGCCGACTAACTGATCTTTACTACGCCGATTATATTTTGCTGTTAGCCTCAAACTTTGATGGTCTGCAGTCAGTAGTGTTGCGGTCAAATGAGATCGCTATGTCGGTAGGCATTTCCATAAATTCCGGAAAGACAAAGTTGTTCTCAAGCTGCATCCCTGACCAGGAAAGGGAACCCCTGGGGATTCATGGCCATCAACTTGAAGAAGTAGACAGCTTTAAATACCTCGGGGCGAGGCTGCTACCGAATGGGCAGAGCAAGGACGACATTTTCTCCCGTATCGATGCTGCTCGCTGGGTTTTCTCAATCCTTTAAAGGCGCCTATGGATCCGACGTGACATCTGCATCGCCACGAAGATTCCTGTATACCCTGCATCCATCCGGTCAGTCCTCCACTATGGATGTGAATGCTGGGCTGTGCACGCTGAAGATGAGCGGAGACTGGAGGTCCTTGAGCACCAATGCCTGAGGACGATCCTGCGAGTAAAGTATAGCGACTTCATCTCAAATGAGACAGTTCGCATCCGCTGCGATCGTATCACGAGGATATCTCAGGCCATTCAAGAAAGGCGACTGAGGTGGTTTGGACACGTTTTCCGTCGTCCGCCCCACGAGCTTACCTATGCTGCCCTCGACCCGGCACCGCAGCCCACCTGAAAACGTCGAAGAGGAGGGCAACTGAAGACCTGGCTAGACACCGTCCGTCAAGACATGGAAGCGGTTCTTGGACCTTCTATCTTCGGCCTCCGTCGCTGGAGAAGGGACTGCGTGGCGCTTTCGAGATCCTCTGCCGCCAATCGCCTTGCATGGGGAGGTACCGTTCGTGACATCATTAAAGCTGGCTAGATCAGGCATGATCACAGCCGTAACAAGTACAAGTACTAGCATCCTTAAGGGTGCGTCTGCCCTTTGAATATTTAGGAGAACATAGGCACGCGCATTACGGGAACCATTGTAGTTGAGAGAGGGAAAATGGCTCCATTCACAGAGAGCAGGAAATAAGCTAAGGTAGGGAATCATAATAAAAGGTCAAAAGGTGTAAAGGTTTGGACAATAACCACATCGGTTCTGCAGCCAGATCGGCTTTCAACTTCTCAATTTCCGTTTGGAATGGGAGTACAGAGTGCTGATATGTCGATGTATGGCGGACATATGGTAAACGTTTGGGCGCCTAGTACGAGAAGACGTCGCACCCATTAGCTCAGACTGGAGAGGGTGGGCGACCTCACTAAGGATACGATTAACAAATTGCTCGACCGTGTTAAAGTGTCACTGTATTATAACGTCAGCTAAAAAGGCATAGAAAACACCGGCAGCTGAAGAGAGAATTCGGAGGCTACGTTTCAAAATAACTGAGTCTTTTTCTAAGTAAGACTGGAAAAATAACTAAAGAGCAGTAGAGAATGCATGGATCTACAAATCACCAAATTACGGCGTGCGAAATGAACACAAGCAGTGGATAAAATATAAAAGTTAACGGATTTTTATAAAAAGGTCTTCTATGTGAAGAGCAAATGTAAGGTTAGTTGCCAGAGTAACACCAAGGTATCGGAAAAAGGATACCTAGTTGGGCAGAATGTCAATAGGTTCAAGACAGGGAGAGGGTCGCAGTCGAAAAATGCACTGGACCGACTTCCAGTCGTAAAGTAGAAGGCCATTTGCTGACAAAATATGGAGTCCGCGGGGTTTATGAGCTTCAGTCTAGTGAGCTCATACACCTTTTTATTTACGAACGCGGCCTGCGTTTTCGTTGGATTAACATCGATTGGGATGTGGGCCACCCTGTCAGTAAATGCAACAATGGCCTAACTGGCATAGTAGGTCTTTTCCATAACGATGGTTGTATCGTCTCCATTTGGCAGCCCTTGAATCAAATACATGTTATTCCTTCGAAAGGGAAGGTCTAAAGGCAATGCCCTATGAGTTCTATTAGATCCTGAATGGTGGGTTGATCCTCCTTCTCCTCATAAAAGTTCACGAATGGTTTCTACAGCTGGGGCCTCTGATATGGGCGTGCGGAGTAAGATGACATCAAAAGGCAGCATAATTTTCCTCTGGCCCAATTGTGACCGTTTTTATTTTGTTCATAAATTTTCCTACCTAGTGAATTGTTGTTTGTAAGAAACCTCATCTACTGAAATAACCAGTTTGCAAGCCCGTATGTAGGCAGGTCCCGGGGGGGGGAGGGACGCATAACCCTTAGGGGAAAGTCGTGCTCGTGCATTTTTGGGAGGCCGTTTAATCATGTCATAGCTGCGTCCGCAGGCTTAGCCATATACCAATCCTTGGCAGTGCTGACCTCTTATTCCTTCAGTTGACCCAGAGTGTAGCTGAGCTTTGCTAACAATGGATTAAGGCCCTCAACTTCATTGACTCTGAAGGACCCTCGATCGTTGAGGCACTTTGGGATTTTGCTTTGGTAGTCAACCTTATCAACGAAAGCCGTTGATTGGCCCTTTTCAGCTGGCAAAATAACTATTTGGGCGTCTTACTTTAATGACATTTTTTCCTCTGTACGCCATGAATAGATTTTTCGGTGCAACATTATCGGAGTGGTGACTAGGCCCAACAATCCATTATCACACTTCCCTGAATACTCACCCAATGGTGCACTATCGATCGGAGATCGATTAAGGCGCCGCCCATGATTTGTGATTTGACTCACGCTCTGCCCAGTCCGACAAGAACACGATTTGATTGGTCAAATCCTGTATGCTTTTGCTTGCCCCAAATAGCCTGTACTAAATACGCTAAAAGACTTCCACTTTTGCACTCTTTTGTTGTGTTCTTTCTTGGGAACCCACACAAGGGATAGTTAAACAGTGATATCGCAGTACTCACGATGTCCATCTTCCTGGAGCAATTGTATTTTCTCTTGCAGCAATAACAAACTAAATTCGAAGCGGCTCAAATGAAGATGTTGGAGTCTATGATGAAAAAGTTAAGTTTGCATTTTTCTGATCCAAAAGCTTCGGCGAAACAGTCCATGTCAGCCGACGCAGCTGCTCCTTCAGGTACCGACATCACTTACGATCCCGACTCCGGTTTGACTTTTTACGCTTGGTTTAGACGTTGAGAGGACATATTCCGCATGAAGTTTGCCAAGGCTGATGATGCTTGGAAAGTGCGCCTGCTACTACGCAAACTGGGCACCAAATAACACTAGCGGTCCACGCATATCACTCTGCCGAAATACCGTTGTGACGAAACCGTCCAGCGCCTGTCAGAGATCTTCGGCGAGAAGTCTTCCTCGTTCAATATTCAATACCACAGTTTCAAACTGGTGAACAACGAGGCAGACGATTTTCTGAGGCTCGCCAGTACTGTCAACCGCGAGTGTGCTAGTTTCTAATTCCGAGAGTTGACCGATGACCAATTCAAGTGCCTCAGCTTTGTGAGCACTCTGCAGTTACCTAGTTATGCTTAAATCCGGAGCCGTCTGTCCTCAAGAATTACGCACGATCCAAGGTTAACCCTGCAGAAATTGACTGCTGAGTGTCAGTGGCTCAAGAATCTTGCCGTCACCAGCATCCAGGCTATCATTCGCATGAAGTCAACGTCTCCACAGAAGCCTCAAGATCCTGTAGCGCGTCGTTCCCTGGCCGACGTCTGGCCTTCCTGTCGTGGCCTCAATCCATCTTGATCTCAAGGTCGTGGCGGCCACCAGACTTACTGGCGCGCGTAACGTGGACAAACCACTTACATGTCCACCCACACACTGTCCAACCAATCACAGGACGACCTATCCAATGAACACGCGCTTTCTCTCTCTCTCTCTCGGTATACTGGCCTGACTGCTTTCAAACTGCCACTTGGAACCCGCTCAATCTACTTGGCGGTTGTGTTCTCCCAAGTCAGACTTCTTCCATGCATTCCCCTTTCCTTTGTGTACACAATTCACCTTTCCTTCTTCTACGGCCATTGCCGACTTCTTCTCTACTAAGTAGCCATGGTCGGAAGATCACAGTTGCCTGGGTTTGACTCACTTAACCCCCTGCGATAATCCCACACTCAGAAAGCCACCATCAATATTATGGCAGTGCGGTGATTGGCATTTTGTTCACTTCTCTCCATCAAAGAAGCACCTATGTCGGAAATGCCATAAACATAAGCATAAAGAAGATAACTGTTCGGCAGACCAACCCCTCAAATCAAGGGCTGTTGACGGAAAGACGAGACGTTTGAACGGCTCTTCATCTTACTTTGGTCTAAAATCCAACTCCATTCTAGCCACCTTCAAGACTGAAGTTGAAGCACGGAAGGAAAATTTGACAGTAATTTTCAATGGAAAACCTGTACGCCTGCAGCTTTACACGGCATCAGACAACAGCCTCATCTTCAAAAGCAATTGGTAGATGATTGCTGTCGTGGGAGATCCTTGGCCTCGTCTATGACCTCGCATCAGCGTCAGTTAGTTTAAACCCGGATACACGGTGCAGAATGTTTTTTGATCCTCGATTAGTCGTTTTGAAGAGAGGTTGCACATACTGTTTACTCGCTCTCCAGGCATTGTGTGGTATGCAGTGCCCCAAACTTTACCGATAAGTCGCTATACGTGTGTTCGGAGGCTTAGGTTGTCCCAAACATAACAAAGCATTTTCCAGACTGTGGCCTCATCACAGCAGCCTGTGACGAGCAACCCAGTGCACTCCCAACCCCTACTCCACGTTTACAGGACGATACATGATTTATTTCATGTTTTCCACCAGCAAAATATCTGTAAAAAGGACTATTAAAGAAGTGTGCATATCTATAATTTATTTTAGCTGTCCTTATATATATATATATATATATATATATATATATATATATACTATCATTAAGTGTGCATTTATAAAGCAAAGTATCTTTAAGTTTGTTAATCCTTTTTTTAATTAAACAATTGGCGTACATCTACTGCCAAATTTTATGAGAACTACATATGTGACTTTTGCAGTTCAGATGTAACGGCCGGTAGGGTTCACACTTATTAGACCAATCAGAAACTTGTAATTTGAAGCATCGTTTCCCAGGTACAAATTTGAAGACAGCGTATGTTGCATAATTTAATGGCACCATAAATTTCGGGAGCGCGCATCAGACGCTTCATTCGCTGCATAAGCAGAATAACGAATAAGAAATTAAAGAATTGAATTCATACAGAAAAATTGATCCAAAAACATCAAAGTCACTTGAGTTAGCCAAGGGGCAATCAATAAAGTAGGAAATTCAAACATTTTGGGCAGCAAAAACCACAGATGCTCTTGCTTTAAGCATTAGCTTTGAAGAAGGCGTAATATGCTACCAAACGAGTTCAAGAAAGACGACTATTGTCGTGCGCGCTTCCGATTACATATTTTGGCATTTATTAGGGCATCTAAAATCATACTCGAGCCACTGTGTTTAGAGGCTACTTTCAGTGCCCCACCATCAGGCACAGGTGGTATAGGCAGAATGATAAAGACAACGCGTCTGTGGCTCAATGTAAATTACAATTTCAAGTTAGATCCACACCTGTCGGAGCCCCTTGGGGGTTGCGTTTATTAATGTCTTTTTTCGTTTCCCTGGCGCAACCGGAAGGGGGAGCAGGATTACCAGCACCCTCTACCGTTGGGACGGAACAGAACACCCGTCACGCCAAGCCAATATCCACACGCAGGGTCAAACAACGAACGGAGAAAAATCGATCAGCCCAAGGCCATCACGTACAGCCGCAACAGTAAATTTTTTGATCGATAAAGTCAGTATTCGGTTCGACAAAGGACAACAAGTCCAACTGTCCAAACTGTCAGCAAACCAACAAATGTACTCCAGTGAGCAGAAGTTGAACTCTAATTATTATTCCGGAATTCTGACTTTTTCGATTTTGATAGGAAATATTGTTGTGCATTCTTCCATTAATATGTGTTTGAATGCATAAGGACAGTGAAAATTAAACACGAGCCGTTGGGCCTTGCGGCTTCTTCTAGTGTTCTGCCATCAATAACCAGGCACATATTTCCGCCTCTCAAACTATATTTGCATGTACGCTCTTGATGGTGTCACGGTAACCAAGGCTGCGACATCGCGGTCTAATTGTGTCTTTTGTGAGTCCCCAAGGAAAAACACAACAATAAAAAGAGCAAAGGCAGAAGTCTTGTTACATACTTAGTGCAGCCTATTTAAGGCAAGCAAACGCATACCAGGTGGAACCAATAAAATTGTGTTCTTGACGGGCTGAGTATGGTGATAGTCTGAACACTAATCATGGGCGGTGGCTTTATCGATCTCATCACTTGACGCGGCTTGTCCGATCGATAGTGCACCATTATATGAGTAATCAGGGCTTGCCCCCAACAACTGAAACTACGATCCCGCTTGCACTTATAGAATGGAGAATGAATCCTCGAATGTTTCTTCAAGGTGCAACGAATCTGAAGCAAGCATGAACGGTCGGAACATAAAGTCAAAGCAAAACAGAACAGGATTAGTCCTCTTTTAAATTAAGACACGAAAATAGATCCATAATTTTTAGAAGTGCCCTTGGAGACAAACTGACCATCGCCAAACTCTTTTCTGCATTTCTTTATAACCTACAAAAAACGCATTCAAAATATTTCAAAAGGTGGTTTGAGGATGACAAAGACGCAACTAAATCTAAAAGATTTTCTAGAGTTATCTTGTTAACGCAGCCAGCAGATTCAAAAAGGCCAAGCGAATTATGGCCTGTATTGCATGCGAAATTCTGGACTTCACAAAAGCTTGACAAACAATTGCACCACGGTATTGAGTAGACTTATAATACTGATCAGCGTACAGCCTAATCTCAAGGCACGACAGAATGTCGACCTATTAAATAACTTCGCTCTGAAAACTTAAAAGAATAATCTTCCCAGTTCTGTGAATATGCCCATGGTTAATTTGAAAATTCAGTTTCTGGCAAACATGTGGTTATAGCAACGCTCCATTATGCCAAACTTTTGCAGAGAGAACATGTAGAAAAATGAATAACTGTCTGATGTGGACGCCGATTGGTCACTTCGGACTATATCAGTCTGCGCAAGTAAGCGAGATTGGCGTGTTGGGTGAGTGACTGCCACTAGTGGGTGGGGGCGCAATGCGATCGGCACCTGGCGTCGGTGTCGGCCACGGAAGTGTCAATGGATCGTGCTCTATACACTATAGACAACAGTAATACATTGACAGATAGGATGTATTAGGGATAAACACTTTACAGTCATACAAGAATATCATAATTAGAAATCTTTTTTAAAAATCACAATATACCCTTCCTTTACGTTTGTATAACCTAAAATAGGCGTAATTTGCTATCAAAGGAGTACGAAAACAAATAATGTTGTGAATGTATTATATTAAATATATTTAAAAGTATAAATGCAGTCAAATGTAATGAGCTTACTGCTAAGTAGCCCGTTTTTAACAGGATATACATCTTGTAAACGATCTGGTAGCAACTCATTAAAAATCCGGCATCCCACCTAACTAAAATAACCTGAAATTAGGCTACACGTTAATAAATACTACAGCTCTCCTAAATGCCATTTTATGAGTGATTATCAAGCGTTCGAGAATTTCGGGATTTTTCATGAAATATCGGCTGAACTGTACCGAAGCCGTTGTGCCTTGAGGCTACTCTTAGTTTTCCGCCAGCAGCTACACAGTGACCAGGAAGAACAGCAGAATGACATATACAAGGCAGCAAACGGACAACACGTCTTTATGGTAAGGACGTAACATTGCTGACCAACAAATCACGCGTTAGATCTCTTGGTGTTGCCAGTGTTGTTGAGCAGTGATACATTTTTTCCTATTCAAAATGCAGCCCTTACTCACTGAAAAAGCGCCCTTGCATTTCAAGTAAGTAGCAAGTTCTTTTACTAGGAAAAAATGCCGACCAATGTTTTCTACCAGTAGGCTAAACCTTTGATGCGTCAGTCTCATTATCAAATCAAGGCGACTGCAAAAAGCAATGCCACCTTCAACCTGCAAAACCGTAGCGCAGCTTTAACAGGCTACCAAAATCTCATTAAGCGAGGCACATCTGCCTGCAATTTGGGCTTTCGGATGTCTCAGGCTGAAACAGTGCGTGCTGAAACTGATACTTCTGCAAAGACGTCCCATTAAGTGGTTAAAAAGTCGGATTGGTAAACAGATATTTTGGTCATTTTATTATATACAGACATAGAGAATAAAATGGTCAGTTACATGCAGTTTTTATGAGAGCTGAAGGGGGTCGGGTGTGATAAGTCATCATGGCGTTCCCTCGTCTCATGCATGTTAGAGCCAGGAGGGGCGGGAAGTTGGATTCGGCGCGTAGGGAACCTAGTAGAGATTCTGGTGGATTTTAGATGATTGCCTAGGAATTCCTACTTGGGCACTTAGCTTTTTGTTCTGTAATGGCGGGTTTCATACGAGCAGTAGAGTTGGGCAGATAAAATCAATCCATGTGTGACTAAATTAATGGCGCAAGGCGTGGCGTATGTAGCTCAACTAGTAATTCATTGGCTGCACAAAATCCTTCCCTGCTGTATGGATTCGACTCCCAGAAACGAATGTTTCACAATTTGGTCAACTGAAATTGGGATAGGTTCTGAGCATTGTTCAGAGGTCAGGTACGTGGAGTTGGGGTCGCGGTCATTAATGATTTTTCGTGTTACAAATGCAGCCCTATTTGTCTGAATAGGTTAGAGTAAAGGGATGTATCAAACTTTATAAAGGACTACCTACCCACGTTCTAACTAAAGAAGTTTCATTGCATTTTAAGAAGCAAGTTCTTTCTATTGGAAAAAATGCCAACCAATGTTTTCAAATAGTAGGCCAAACATTTGATGTTTTGTTAGCCCATCAAGGTGATTGGAAACGCAATGCCAGCTTCAGCCTGAAGAACCGTAGCACAGCTTTAACAGGCTGCCTTAATTTCATCCAGCGAGACATATCTGCTTGCAGGGACGTCTATTCTACGAGAGACCACAAGATATTTGCTAGTCGCGCTTTTGGTATTCTCTGACTGATACTGTGACCACTTAAATTAATATTGATATTTCTTTCAATTAACGATTGAAAATTCGTATTTGCTAACAATTGCTTTCGTTCATTAATGATACAGTGACAAAGAGAATAAAACGGTCAGTTGTGTGCAGTTTTTCAGAGAGAGGTAGACAGTCGGGGAGTGGATGTGATTAGTCCTCTCAGCATTCCTCGTCTCGTGCATGCTAGATTCAGGAGGTAAGGGTGAGTCGGATACGGCGCGCAGGGAACCTAATTATCGTTCTGGTGGATTCTAGATGATTACTTAGGAAATCCTGCCTGGGCAGTCAGCTTACTGTATCCGTACTTGGTGTATTCCATATGACTGGTAAGTTGGGTAGGTAAAATCGATCCAAATGTGATTAAATTCACAGCACACGGTGAGCCTCGTAGCTCAATCGGTAGAGCGTTGGCTGCGCAAAAGCCTTCCCTGTTCTGCAGGTTCGACTCCCATCAACGAGACCGCGAAATTTTCACAATTTGGTCAACTGAAACTGGGATAAGTTTCAAGCGTTGTTCATGGGTCCTGTACGTGAAGTGCTAGTGACTGTAACTTGCACAGAGTGAACGATTGTCACTAGGGAGCAGGGGCGATATGCGATTCCAACCGGACTTTGACGTCGTGCCAGCATTTTATGACATCACCACTGAATTCGCCAGCCGTATAGCCTCAACTGTTGCCAGCACATGTTCGCGTAGGCACTTGAAGGAGTTAGGTCTTGTCCGGTCGACATCCTAAAGCAAATATGCATGCTTAAGTGTATTCCTCTCATTCGTTGTTATCCTACCCATTAGCTGAAAAAAACTAGTAACGAATATATCTCATTTAATTCCTTCGGTTATGAATGTGGTCAAAGGACTTTTATTGTCGCGGGCTATCAGACAAAAATAGCTTCTTACCTTAGATATTAATATGTGTTATATGCCACCTACTAATAGAAAATACAGGGATGCCTGTGGGATTTAGGACCTAAGTAGGCATGAACTAATATCTGCAATTTGGTCAATTCTGTCTCCGTTCGGTTTAATGGTGAGTAGGCTTAACACCTGTACTTTAAACCCGTGGAACACCGCTGGAGTCCGCATAGCTCATCGACATCAGGCCACAATATGCCACCGTGTGATTTAATCTGAAGACAGGTTGCCGCCTACTTAGGCCTCTGCATTTGACTACAAAATACAATGCAGCGATAGAGACTGCAGGTACGTGGGAGAAATAAGGCAAAAATTGTAAACCCACCTACACGAACACAAACAAACGGCTCGGAGACTCGACCCAAATTCATAGCTTGCAGCACACGTCGGGGAGACTGGCTACAATTTCAGTGTCCAAGGAGCGACAATGATAGGCCGGGGAACCTCAAAAGCCGAGAGACTGACGGTCAAGGCATGCCAATTCCGTCAACAGACATCAAGTCATTCCCGCAAACTACAAATTCTTACGCCATAACGAGAGTAAAATACAGAACAAAGTAAAACTGAACTTAAGAATTGCAAGCCAAAACGACCTTACGACGGACCCATCGAAGGAGAAGGCAGGATTACCGGGCACCTCTCCCGTGGAGACAAAACGCTACGCCAATTGTTGTCAATGACCCCGGACGACCACCTGACTTCATTGATAGTCACTTACCATACGTGACTATAACTGACAGTTAATTAGCTCTTTATCCGTCTTCGTTGCTGTTTTTCACCCCTCGGCGACCTGATGCCCACCTACGTTTTTGGTTTCCGCTTCTTATCTCTGAAGATGCACCATTCTAAAAGTTTGAAAGCTTGTCATAATAAGCACTCGTGAAGCCTCCTTTCTTATTTATGCAAATACCAGGAACACGAGCGTTTTCATTCATTCTTGTACTTTAAACCACTTAAGACCAGGTTTCCTATCTTGCCTTTAGTAGCCCATGTCAGGACCTGTTAAGGTGTCTATGGAATCGCAAACCAAACTTTAAATTCTACGCAAACAATGAAATTAGCGAGGGCAGAGAAGATGAATCTTTTTGGGATTCGCTGTCAGTTAAAAAAATGGACTTTTAATGACCACATACCTTAACGAACACACATACCTCTCGGTACATGCGACAGCATGCGTGATAAGCTCTGCTCACAGACAGCAGCCTAACATACTTAGCATCAGTGCAGTTAGCATCACGCACCCCTAGGGGTGAGCACTCCACATATTATGTTGACTGAAGTGTTAGACCAACATACTTTTTGAATGAAGGTCACTCTCTCTGACAGGAATGGGACGAGACGGTGTCGGCAGATGACAACTTCCTTTGGGGTAGCGGGGGGGTTGAATATGCGATCGTAATTTGCGTGACGAGCCTAGACGAGGAGCATTTAATAGAATAAGGCAGTCCCTATGGGGAGACAAAGGCACGATCACTCTGTTGTTTTTGTACTCCTTTGGCGCGACCGAGAAGCACGGCTCGGTTCTTAAACAAACACGCACGAGGTCACGTCAAGCACACATGCCACGGCACCAAGGCGGCACGTCATAACGCCAGGGGCGCAATCCGAATCGATTAGGGCAGACGACGTGAGTGTTGACCCAACTGATCACGAATACTACCCCATCGCCCCATCCCCCCTGTTTCCTGGCAGCTGGTCTACAAAACATGTAAAAACTTGCTGCTCCAATTTTATCTGAAGATGGCCTTCAGTACGAAGTCGAAATCTGCAGCGAATACAGGTGCTGTCCCAGTGATTGCGCTATTGTCTCCTTTAGCACAATAACCTAGGTCACGCTCCTTCGCTTCTATTCGTGAGAATACGCTACAGTTATATACGTGCGATTTTCAGCTAAACGGAGAATGTCATCCAAGTAATGCGGCGTCTAAGATAATAGGCGCGGATGTTATGAGAAAATGCGCATTAACCTCAAATATATCTGATATCAAGTCAAGGAGGTTTGTAGAGAATAAGTTGCAAAGCATCCGTCGAAAAAAAATGAATGGTTGTGAATTTAAAATAATGGCTCCTCTTTTTGTGCGAAGTCGCGTCATTGTTTATGTGACCGTTATCAGGAAGAGTTTGCTGGATGCATAAATTATAATAAATAATTAAATAATAATAATAATAATAATTGCACGACAATAATAAAGAGTTGACAAGTAGATGGCCGAGAGCATCGAGGACATAAACTGCTGAAAGAAATGCCTCTGGTCGGAGAAGGTACTTTTATGGGTAGAATTTTTTAAAATACTTCCTATTTGCCAAATAAAGTAAATTTTTGTAAAGAAGCAGAAGACACGATTTCTGGAACGGTTATTTAATTCGTCTGGGCTTTCGACTCCAGACGAGAAGCCATCGTCAGAGAAAGTGAAAAACAGCAAGAGTTAGCTACGCGTAAATGGGCGTGAGAGGGGGTTCGCACTTGTGATTGATCAATACCCACGCCAAGTCCATTCTCACGCCGCCTTATCGTGTGTCGCTTACGCGCGTCCCTGGAGTTGTGGCGTGTGACCTTGATGTGATAGCCTGCATGTTTGTATGGGAACTTGTCCGCGGTTTCTGGTCGCGAGTATGGATGGCAAAGTAACAGGGCAGTATATCCACGTGCCTGTTGATGAATTAAGGATCTGACACCAAGGCCTCCAGCAGTTCTCGACCAGTCTTATTACTGGCTCGTGTCATTATCCATGTGCCCGAGAAGTCAAATTGGTAGCCTTCTTCCAGGGTGTGGGTAGCAATCTGGAACAGTGGGTCGCCTTTCTTCACTGACCGTTTGTGCTCTGCTATTCGCGAGCTAATTCGTCGCCCGGTCTGCCCTGTATAATTGCAAGAACCATCGCGACATGACACGTGATAAACGACGCCAGACTGGGTGTGTGGGCCAGACGTGAGTAAGTGATAGGGCTACTCGCCTGTGGTATTGTCAGAGTGCTGTTTAAAGTCACAGACCTTACGCATACTTTACTTGCAATTCATTCACGCAAATCGGCAAATCACTCATAGTGAGAGAGAGGTTCCGTGTTATTCATTGCCCCGGAATATGGTCTGCTGAATCCGCTGACTTTGCGGCCATAGAAACGCTCTCTAACTCTGCCCTTTCTAGTCCACATGGCATCTATTCCGAAATTAGTATTCTGCCCATTCTTACGATTACTCTGTTAGCATAAGCCTAACAGATAGATAGTCCGCGCAAGCGACGCGCGCACAGCAGGCTTTCGATCGGCCACAGACAGCAAAACACAACTCGCAGTCACAGCAATCGATAATTCTAAATCTCAACGGCCGAAACCAGCCAATCAGGCCGGCAGCCAAAAGCTGATTGGCCCAATAGACCTAGCTCACCGTTTGGACCTGTAAGACACTCAATGACTTGCTCTGACTTGCTGTAGCGTGCTTGCTTCAGTAAACTTCCTCTCTCTGGCCAACCGGTCTTCTCTCTGTCTCACTCCTCCGGGATCTTGGGTTTGGCGTTCGACTTAATTAGCAGTACCAGGCGTGGGTCATAACACATTTAGATTAAGATATTCGACAGCGAGTTGGGTCTAGCATTGTTGACGACTAATTCAGCTACCACGGTCCGTTCATCGGCCCAAATCTTGGAAAAACGTTAAGGGGTAAGTCAAAATCTTGCAGCTCCTGAAGTGTTGTCTCAGGACGTACGTCACCTTTAGTGGAACAATCTCCCAGAACGTGCAAGAAACAACAATAGATTCACTGATTCCGGGACTCATAGCCAAGGCGGCAGTACAGCGATTACAGTTTTTGGTCTTCAAACTCCCTAGACCCAAATTCTGGGAGTCACTTGGAGTGACATAAACTGCAAGTTGGGATCGAGGGAACACAAGCCCAGCGCGGAAGCTAACCAGTGTCATTTCTGACTTATTTTTAGCGTCAGTGATTGTACCAGCACTACTATCACTCAGCTACATTGCTAGTAAGCAGCAGGTTAAATAGCAATAGCAGCCTTGCTTTTCTTAAGTCTTTCTTGACAAACGCTGAAGGTGAGTGAGGGTAGATAGCGTGGCAGTACCCGAGCAAAGTCTACTGTTAACGAATATTAAGTTACGTGGTGTTCTTGTCTTGCCAGGGCTGGTCCTGTCTGCATCCAGCCAGGCCTGAGAGAATTGACTGTGTGTTGTGTGCGGTGAGGACAGTTGCTTTTATATGACTGTGAAGCGAGTAAAAGTGGCTTGCTATTAGTGTTTTGCAAGTTGCCCGAGGGGATGTCGCCTGCAAAGGTCTTTGCTGCATCGGCTGAGGGGTGCTTTTAGTCAAGTGGCCCTTAGGCAGGCGCGCTTATTTGGACGCACGTGTATACGCGGGTGTGTGTGTGTGTGAACGTATGTGCGTAAGTGAATAAGTTGAGGTCAACTGTCGAGACCGCAACGATAGTATTGCATATCATGACAAGGTTACGTGGATGGCTTGACGGAAACGTTCGTTGTTAGGGATTTGGCAGCTTTTTATAATTCGACTCATCCAATTATGAAAATTCGTGGAATCAGTGAGAGTCAAACATACACAACAGAGGAGCCTTTGCCCAGCCAACGCTCTACCAATAAGCTACGAGGCTCACCGTGCGCCGTTGATTTACCCATCTAACCTACTCCTCGTATGGAATTCACTCTTGCGGATACAGTAAGCTGACTGGCCAGGCAGGATTTCATCATCTAGGATCCACTGAATGGACTACTAGGCTAACGTTGGTTGGTGGGGGTTTGGCGCATTTCTATTGACTCAATTTTCACAATTGTATGGCCTATTTTTCCATTCTGGCGGGTTCTAGATGATTGCTTAGGAAATCCTGCCTGACAGTCAACTCACTACATCTGTACTGGTGGATTTCATGTGTGCAGTTGGCTGAACGGGCAAATCGGTCTCGTTCGGGGTTGAACCCACACAGTAGGGGAGGCTTTTGCGCAGCCAAGGCTCTACCACTGAGCTACGAGGTGCACCGTGCGCAGTGAGTTTAACCGGGCTAGGGTCAATTTGTTCTCATAGCTTTACTGCACGCATGGAATCCGCCAATACGGACGCAGTAAGCTGCCTGTCCAGGCAGGATTTTCTAAGTAGTCAACAAGGATCTACCGAACGAACTACTAGCTAACCCTTAGTTATGGGTTTGGCAGAATTTAGTAGTAGTGATAGCCTGGTAGTCTTTCTGGGCATTCAGCTTACTGTATCCATAATGGTGGATTTCATGCGAGCAGTAGGTTGGGCAGGCAAATCGACTCAAGTGTGATCAAAATCACGCCGCGTGGTCAGCCTCGTAGCTCAATGGTCGAACGTTGGCTGCGCAAAAGCCACCCCTGCTGTGTAAGTTCGACTCCCGCCGAGACCTCTAACTTTTCATAACTAGGTCTTTTTGTGCAAATACAGCATCGTATTGAGCGCGTCCTTACACTACGGGCTGATGAACTTTACAGTCCGCCTACGTGACTTTGGGAATTAAGTTATAGTGTCACCCTTCGCCCTACAAGACGCGTTTTGCTTTGTATTTTTTTCGCCTCTGCAAAGCCACAGATTTTTGTTGTTGCTTTTGTTAACAAAAGCACCATGAATGCCTCGTTTTGTAATGCGACTGTACACGCAAAAACTCTGATATGCGTTTCGGGTGGCAGTGGCCACTGGCGAAGCCAGGTCTGGTGTTGACTACGTCCAGTCATGCCCGAGAGAATTGACTGGGTGTCGTGTGGGGTGATGACAGTTGTTTTTATATGACTCTGAAGCGAGTTCAAGTGGCTTGCTATTGGTGTTTTGCAAGTTGCCTGAGGGGATGTCGCCTGCAACGGTCTTTGCTGCATCGGCCAATGGGTGTCTTTATGAAGTGTCTCTTAGGCAGGTTTGTTTATTTGGACTTACGTGTATACGTGGGCTTTTGCGCACGTGTGTACGGACTGAGAAAGCTGAGGTCAGCTGTCGGGTCCGCCGGCACGCCGAAGAACAGGGGACGTTGACGCAGCTGTTATCGGTTTGGCAGAAGCAGTTAAGAGGTCAAGCCTCGGAGGCTGGGGACCAGTGAAAGAAAACATCGGAACAGTTCCTTGTGACGACACGTCTTTGGGGCAGCCAGCCTTGAAGAACGAAGGGAGAGAAGTCATTGTGGCTGTCCGCCACAGCTCCTCGCCAGGCACAGGACGAAGTGAATGTCAGGAACTGGTAAGGCGTCTTCGGAATTGCAAACCCTACTTCAAATTCTACGCTAAAAATGATTCTAGCGACGGCTGAGAAGATGAATCCTTGTGGGATGAACTGTCAGTTAAAAATAACAGACAATGGAATGTTAATGACTACGTAACTCAATGACCACGCATACATACCTCTCGGTACATGCGACAGCATGTATGATAAGCCGTGCTTACAGGCTACGGCCTAACAGACTTGGCACCAATGCAGACAGCGTCACACATCCGGAGAGGTCAGTACTCCACATATTATATTGGCTGAATCGTTAGACCGACATGCTTGTTGAGTGAAGGTCACTCTATCTGATAGTCACATGATGAGACAGTGTTGGCGCATGATAACTTCCTTTGGAGTAGCGGGGGGGTTGAATATGCGATCGTAATTGGCGCAACGATCCTAGACGAGGAGCATTAAATAGAATAAGGCATTCCAAAGGACACAAAGGCATGATCACTGGAGACAGCACTTCTATTAGCTCTGTTGTTTACCTCTCCGGCGGCGCGACCAAGAAGCACGGCTCGGTTCTCCAACAAACACGCATGCTGTCACGTCAAGGACACAGGCCACGGTGCCAAAGTGGCACGTCATAACGCCAGGGGTGCAATCCAAGGTAAAGACGGAATCCCGTTGAAAGCCACATACATGTGTATTTACTCTTTCCCTTTCTCCTGTGGAGCAGGATACAAAGGCCGAACAACGAGGCACTTGGAAAAGAGGGTACGTGTGCACAGACCGGCCTGGTTAAGTTAAGGTGATACTAGATCGATCTCGAGTTCTATTTTCGCGCATCTTGTCAATACGAATAATCGAGTCGATACTAACGAAGCCTTCCAAGTTGTCTACCGGACCCCAGCCACCTATTTCAAGGACCTACGCCAACACATGCTTGCAGCAGCCGAAGCAGTGGCTATATGGCTAGCTAATCCGTTGCTGTGATGTCAGAAGAAGCTGTCAGAAGCCCTTGCACTTCCGTGGCCGACCACGATGCCAGATGGTGACCGCATTTTGCCCCCACCCCCCAGTGACATTCGTTCGCTGCGCGCAAACAACAGCAAGTATCCCTCCATGTATTTGCCTTCTGATCAACCTCCACAACCTAACCCAATTACCTCCCATACCCCTACCCCCTCCCTCGAAGGAAGAACCACTGCACGCCGACCTCGTCATGCGGGCAACGCGTAAACGATGAATTGTATTTAGAATGCACGATTTAACCCTCTCCAACTGCACAGTTTTAGTCATAGGAGGATTCTGGCTCAGACGAAGCACCGTGATATAGCTATTTCGGGCCCTCATCAGCCACGGGTAGCCAACTCTAGTGTAGCAGCTGAAATTGCCGCCGCACCCAAGTTTCGAATTTGCGCCTCGCTGGTCAGGGGCAGACGTCCTAAACATTGAGCCATCGAGGTCGATGTCTAGCCGGTTGTAGATCGGGAGCATATATTATTTGTTTGTGCACCGATCTATTCCTCAGGATGCGCCAATCCTGGGAAATGCTTTTGCGAGTCGTATAAGCACTATCCTCATCTTTTCTGGCAGCTTTCTCCACGATCCCGAGAAAGGACCATCGGGAATTTAGGATCCCTTTTTGAAACTACCTTCGTCTACCTCGTGTCCCCCGGAATCAGGAAGCAGTCTTGACGGCTCTCTTTTCGCTGGTCATCAACCATCATCAGGGCCTTATATTTGGTGACATCTCAGACATCCCCAACGATGGTCTTGTAGATTTGACGGACTTTTGGATCTCATACGGCGGTGCCCATCAAGATCAGAAACTGGTGGGTTCCCTATGTTCCATTATGCTGCACCGGTTTGGGAACCCGAGTGTAGTGCCGGGAACCCGTCTATACCAGTAGTGTTTCGTTAATACCTATTGTTCTGCACCACGCTCAGCTTCGACTGAGTTTGCTTCCGAGCCCCCCTTACTAACAGAGGCAGTGGGTACCAGAATAAATATTCAGAATCTAGATAACGATGTGGCTCATCTGTGTGTGCCCTTGAATTTCACCTTCCACAGGACACTGCTATATTCTTTTTTTTCGAATCTAACAAATTCGCTTCTAAACAGTTATACTTCTCTTATATCTATAGACTACGGATACTGTTTGTTAAACCAATTATTTCCAGTACTTCGTGTGATAGAATTTTTGGTTTATTGATGAGGCTCATTGGGCCTGAAATATACAACTTATTATGATTATTATTATTGTCTACAACCGGCTAGACATCGACCTTGATGGCTCAATGGTTAGGACGTCTGCCCCTGACCGGCGAGGCGCGAGTTCAAAACTCGGGTGTGGCGGCAATTTCAGCTGCTACACTAGAGTTGGCTACCCGTGGCTGATGAGGGCCAATAGCCCGAAATAGCTATATCACGGTGCTTTGTCTGAGCCAGAATACTCCTATGACAAAAACATAAAAAAGATGGGTTACTGACAGCTGACTAGTAACATATAAATTATCAGTAGCTTTGTGGAACACAGTTGGTTGATCTGACTCGCAAAAGCATTATCCCCGGATGGGCGCATCCTGAGGAATAGATCGGTGCACAAACAAATATTAACGTACAGTTTTAATTTCCCTGCAAAGGTTCTGGCCTGATGATGATTTGCTGAAAACAAATATTTGCCAACTTGATTTCTCAACTTAAGAATGGGAATATTTGCAGGACTTAGAATACAATATATTTATGTGAATGCGATGTCTAGCTAAACGGCGAGTCATTCATGCAATCCAAGTTAAGTCTCAGATGATAGATGCAGATGTTTTGAGAAAATAAACGGATTTTGAATTAGGGCTGTTGCAAAGAACAGGTTGCCAAGCATCCGCAGGAGAAAAAGTAGAATGGTCTTGAATTTAAAATAGTGGTTCCTCTTTTTGTGCCATGTTGCCTCATTGTTTACACCATGGTAATAAGGAAGGGTGTGCTCGACGCTCAAGTAATAATAGTTAATAATTGTACAACAGTAATAGAGAATGCACAAGTGGATAGTGGAGTGCCTCCAGGACATAAGCAATTGGAATGTTTCGAAAGGTATTTCGACGGATAGGATTTCTAAAGACATTGTTTTTTCACCAAATATACTAAATTATGTCTCTGAGACAGCCGTGGGTAAGTAATAGAACTGCTCACCTGTGTTATTGTCAGAGTCACTGTTATTTACAACTGAAAAAGTTCTTCTTCTGCAAAACTACTCTCCAACCTACACATGATTTTTTCCCTCTTACGAGGGTTGTTCCCTTCCTCCCTCGAACTCTGTCCCTCCTTCCATGTTAACCATTTTACTCGATACGGCCCCCAGCTCCCCGATTCAGTTCCCTTTCTTGTTATCACCATTTCCCACGATGGTTGAATCCCGTGAAGTGAGTTTTTGTCGGAGAGCCAGCTGTCCGTACCTGCTCCCCCTTCATGACCTGGTTGATCCATGAACCATTCGTACACCAATCCCCCCCCCCCCCCCCCCCGGCTCCCCCGCTCCCAAGACTGCTTTCTCCCTGCGTGGCATTGTGCTGTTTCCTTTTATAGATTCAGGCGATTTGACCAACTTCCATCGCTCTTGACAGGTTGTAGCCATCGTAGAGGTTAATATATTATTTATCCTTTACTGTTTTTCTTTATACTTCCCTTCTGCCTTGATAGTTTTTATCATTTGTTTTGACGCACGCCTGATCACTGGATAAGTCAAGAAAATGTAACAGTGACATTTAATGTCGTTATCGCATAGCGTACGCAAACTCTGATGGAATTTATTTAGCGCGCTGTCCATTTGTGTTACCTCCATGCGGTTATTCGCCCCCTAGTCGGGGATCCCTGTTGTATGACGAAATGAGCCAGGTCAATTACCTGGATGTCCAGTAGTTTTCACTTTGAGAGGAAATATAGCTGCAATAGGTGAGATACGAACTATATTCACCAGACGATTCGAAAATCCGGACAATTGAGGGTTCCCCGCTATTGTACCAATGACTGAGAAGAGGAATCGTGGCGAAATGCACTGCCAGTGAATTGTTTTGTAACAAAAGGGTATGTGAAGGATTATAGGTGTTAAGGCTAACATGGTTAACCTTAACACCTTCAATCTTCGAGACCCTGGTTCTTTAGGATGATGGGAGAAGTCTTGGGAAGGCAGAGTAGACGGAAAAGTGTATTGTTTACAGAAGGGATAAGGGGAAGGTTGCCAATAGGTCTTGCATGGCGTCCGACACTGAGGCCAGCGCTGCCGCGGCCGCCGTGCGCGAGGCGCAGTTCCACGTGTCCTCTCACTGCAGTCCTCGCGGGCATCACGCCAGAAGACAAAGACAGAGTGTATTTAATGGCAAGATCGGCCTGTGATTGGTTGCCTTGGCACAAGGCTGGCAAGGCGAGACTGGATGTGTTCGTAAGCGGCTCAGACCATTGAGCGAGAACGGACAGGGCATGCCGAGCCTTGGCACCTGGCCGCAGGCAGCATTAGCGCGCAGGGCAAAGGCACTGTCCGTCATATCTTGGGTTCTAAGTGGCTGCTAGGGCAACTACAGGACTATGAACCTAACAAACCTCTCGGTGAATGCGTCAAGATGCGTGATAAGCCGTCCACGCGGACTACAGGCCTAATCCGCTTCGAACGAGTGCACTCAGGGTCATGCATCTGTAGGCATGAGTACTCTAAATAGTATGTTGCCTGAAGAGGTAGGCCTACGCAATTGTTGAGTGAAGGTGATTCACACTGCAGCCGTGGCTACAACTACCTTCGACTACCTAATTACAAGCAGGGGTGCTGCCACTATCGAATGTCAGTCTTACCTACCGAACGTGAACGGTCACCCAAATGTCTTACAAATGAGCCCAGATGAAGTTTAGGACGCGCGTAATCTCATATTTCCATCTGTTATGCTTGTTGCAAAATAGGGTGCATGTTAGCTATTGATACATTTATAAGAATATATTACGGGGTATTCAATTTGCTGTGTCTAGTACGTATGATTGCTAGAATAAGCACTCTTAGCAGTGGGATATTACTTCCAACAGCCGTATTCCAGCCCAAACTTACTACAAATATGGCACAGCTGTTGGCGGACAGAGCTGAGAGTGCAGAAACCAAGACAGGCTCTGATGTGCTCCCACTCTACAACATGTACTTACTTGGAATAGTATAAACTCAGTTTTATCTTCTTTGGTAGGATCGAGGGGTATGAGCAGCAGCATTGACTTTAATCAGCGACACTTCTGACAAAAACTAACGCCAGAAATAATGCCTATATTACTAACACTCAGTTACAGTCCTTGTTAGTAGTAGTAGTAGTAGAAATAGCAGTAACAATGCAAGCCTTGGTTTCGTTTAGTCTGTCTTCGCACCTACTGAATATGGGCGAGAGTAGATAGTACGATAGTACCTGCGCAAAGTCTACTGCCCCATAAGACTAAGTAAGGTGGTGTTTTTTGTTTACATTGGAGAAGGCGGCCAGCGTCGGTCCACTCGGTTATTCTTTATCCACGATGAAGGTTTAGGGTGAGGTTGCCGCTTCCTATGCCTGTTATCGCTTTAAATTATCCCCTGTAGCGAGTCACAATCACTGTACCAACCTGCTTGATGCATATGGTGGACTTCATCCAAATTGATGATCGAAAAATCATGATGTCTGACAGAAATGGGATGAGGCATTATCGGCTTATTCTAACTTCCTATGGGAATTCGATGTAGGGTGTGTTTGGAGTTGCAAATCTAACTTAAAACATTATGCGAAAAACAGTAGTAGTGACGGCTGAGAGGATAAATCCTGGCGGAATTTGCTGCCAGTTAAAACGAAAATCAACAATACGCTTGTGAATGACCACAAACTCAACCTACATCTCGGTGCATATATCAGGATGCGTGAAAAGCCATGCTCACAGACTACGGGCCACATACGTTTTGAACGAGTGCACTCAGCATCACGCACCCGTTAAATGCACTGGTACATCAGAACACTTCACAAGAGTGGCTATGTTAGTAAAAAGAACTGAGCAGAAAGAGCAGACAGTGAAATGTCTCATTTGACATTGTTAAGAAATTCTAGAAGTTTATATGTCATTCGAAGGATTTTTTAGGCGAAATAAATTGCACTCGTGGGAGAAAGTATATGCAAGATAGGAAGGCGTGCTGCTGAGAGGGGTGGAATCAATCAGGAGCAATCCATCGCGGTGTTTATCCATGTCCTAAGGGTCACGGGAGGAAAAGAACGCAGAGGTCACGAGAACAACACCATAGTGTCGGAGATGCGCCGACCATATGTGAGAACTTGCCGCACTGACTCTGCTTTCGCTCTGTCAGGGCTTACACCCGTGCCTAGTCATCTACTCCGCGTGTTATCGACCAGCTCGCCACTTCATACACGCATACACTCATAGGTAATCGATAATCCCCCCGCGTCTGATTGGCGGCAGACGATTGATTACACATCTCACGGCCCGGCAGGCAAGGCTGGTCTGCAGCAAACACATAACTTCGCAGGCACATCTCCAGAGCAGACGTATTGGCGGTTGGCATACAATTCAGCCTCTGGACTGTCTATTTTTTGACAGCAAACGTTTGTCCACCAACACCGTCTTCCATGACTTGCAATTTTGGGGAATCTTCTGTTTGTCGGCAAAACTTGCTTTCGAAAATTGGTGACTCCCTCCGAACACACCTCTCTTCCAAATCCACGATATACTCAGGCTTTGACAATGGACAGCTTTCCTCCAGAAATTCAACGCATGTTTGCGCCTACAGCTGACCCCTGCTGGTTGCCAAGTCTGCCGACCACGTGAAAATAACCGATGGACCCGCCACGATCCTCAGCGGTCCTAGCAGACAAGCACCAGCACAAACTAATGTAAATCATGGTCAGATTAAAGTGTACATAACTAAACATGCATTCCCAGCCATGTGTGTTGACAATGCCTTGCTATGTGATACACCCAAGTTAGCAGCCTCAGTAGACCTCGCATTCCTAGGCCATGGAATCTGGACAGCCGAATCCATGGATGTTGCTGCCATAGAAATGCCGCTTAATTTCCCCCTGTTGGGATGTTGAGCACGTCAGGCAGACACAGACAGAACGGGGTCACGTGAGGCCAGTCCGGCGCATACATAAAACAGGCCAAACCGCGCGACCTTCAAAAAGGCGGACTAGGCTAGGACAAAGGAGGCATGCGTGAGCGAGACTACACTAGGAACTGAGCTGAGCCGAGATGAGTAAGGTCACGTTGAGGACAGACACACAGGCGCGAGTTAGCGGAGTGCGCACGACCGCTGGAGAGCAATGGGAAGCAATGACGAATGCCCCTTAAATAGCGAGGCTGTCAGTAGAACGGGAACTCTATTGCTGAACACGCTGCCGAACAGAGGAGACTACTGGACACACGGACCAGTGTAGATGTACTTGTACAAGTGACAGTAAAGTACCATCAATTATCCTGTCTTCCCTTCTTAACACGCACTGGAGGAACTTCACCAGTGTTGACAGAGGAACACACTTGGTAAAAACACCCCCCCTCCTCATTAAACTCTTCATGCCCATAGACTCCGAACGAAATATCTTTCAGATTAAGCTAATGGAAGAAGGACATGAATTTGTAAAAGGTAGATAACCCACGCCAAAAGGCCACAGGAAAGATCAGCTAAGTCCGTACGAAAACCACAGCTCTAAACACGATCTTAGAATTTCACAATTAAAATATTTCCAAAGGGAACTAAAAAAACCAAATCTTTGTTCAATGAATTAGTGTAAATTCCTCAGCTGCGCATCGTCAACAATCACTAGGCATATTTTTATGGTCATTTCTGGTTCCCTGGCCGTTATCGGCCAGTCAAACCCAATCCCAAGTTGTGTGGCAGTGGAGACTTGAACCCAGGACCATTTGGTCAGATTTCCAACGGTCTAATCACTGAGCAAAAGGCCCGTTGTCGTACAGGTTTATACCTTGAAAAAATCGACATTTGTTGGCGAACAGCGCTGATCACTAGTGTGGGTTTTATAAGCGGATTCCTCAACTTTTGATCAATATCTCATCAAGGAAAAAAAACACCTAGCTACGGACTGCGTTCTCTCTATGCCATGCGATAAAACCTATTAAAATATGTATGAGCAATAAAAAAGAACACGAAATCCTGAACCATCAGCTGCATCGGAAGCAATCAGAATGGATACTTGGATGGTCATTTCTGGCTCCCTCTGTCAGGCATACCCTCCCCCAACTGGTGAACCTATCACAAAGTAGTTAAGGCTGACCCAGTTAAACTCTAAATACTGCAATCTTCCAGGCCCAGTTCCTTAGAAGAAGATAGAATTTATGGAAGCCAAAGTAGAAGGAGAGTGTATTCTGTACAGAATTAGAAGGAGAAGAATTAACAGAAGGGTTGACTCGGCCTGGAGTGAAGATCGACCATGAGGAGAGAGAGAGAGCGCGCAGCAGCCTCGCGTCCGCCGCACATCGGGGCGAAAGTTCGAGTGAGTTTCGTCTTGCCCGTTGAATGGGCTTAGTGTCAAGTGCGTTTTTGCCAGCGCTAACCACAAATCCGGCAAATACCAGGAATCAGCGGTACGCAACAATCGATTGACTGATTTGACTGCCAATTCACGCTTAGTAGATCAGTCATCACAAGTGGCGAGGCAATTCCAGTGTAAAACAGTAATCAGCGATGCGCCAAAAATCGATTCACTGGCCACGTTGACAGAGCAGCGCTGGGGGGGGGAGGGCTCACTTCTACAAACCAGCCGGGGCTCGAACCCGCGACCATTAGATCGGCGCCCTACGCTCTAACTATTTGAGCCAATAGCCCGTGGTTGTTAACACGCATCATCGATCACCAACACGCGCAACAGGAGAAATTCCGTCAACCCCTTTGGTTGGCGTTCCATCAAGAAAAAAAAACACCCGGCTCCGGAATTTGCTCTCTCTTTACGCAGTGGGATAAATCAGGTATTTATGAGTAGTAAAAAGACATAATCCTGAAGCATCAGCTGCTAGTCCACGCAATCACACGCGTGCACGCATGAATGAAGAGCACGCTGCCACTGCGAGACGGCGCGACCTTCAAATAGCACACACACATACACACGCTTACTAGGACATGCTCTTCTAAAACAAAATAAATAGGTAGAAGCACAGACTGATTCACAACGCTTTGACAAACAGATCGAAGCAAGAATCACTGGACAGCGAACATTCTGCAGTAAGCGTTCAGATGCCTCCCGTCTCGGGGTATAAATTGTTGGTCGTGTATCAAACATTCAACCCCCACTTTTGTAGCTGCAAAAAGTTCCACTAATAAAGTAAAATAACGAACAGTTTGCCAAATTCTTGAACTTTTGTCTATAGTTTTGATAAATAAGAACTTCGAACTAGAGTACTTTTAGCTTACTCGATTTCCTACATATTGCAAGCTGCATGCCGCTTTTAACAGCAAGTATGCATTTTTGCGAACTAAAACATATGCTTCGGGTGCCTAATTGGCGAGGAAAATAAGCTCGTTTGTATCATTTATAGTACTTACAAGGTTTCCCGCCACGGAATAATGCAATCATTCACTGATATATGCGCATGGCTCAACGACTGGAAATGTTTTTCCTTTATTTTCATGGATAACTAAGCTTTTATTTCATCAGCTTTTTAAAGCTTTGGATAACTGCAAAACTACAGTATATCAACAAGCTGTATAAACAGCATAACGAACGTAAAATGATGCCACGTATACCTTGTCGCCACGAAATAGAAGCTCACTTTCCACAAATCGTAATTTATTCAAGGTTTCTAACCCGTAAAAATTTAACCAGTCATCGGTATCTGTATGCAGTTAAGAAGCAGAAGAATTTTCATAGAGTTTTTGTTGCCAAGTAAAGAAGCGTGGCATTTCAATTTTTATTCTACATTTCAGATGGACGCGAACAACGTCGAACTCCAAACTTTGCCCGAAAAGAACAAAATATTTTGTTCGCGTAAATTCTACTACTTTTGTGAAATAATCAATGGGCTTCTCTTCCTCTGCGCGATAGCTTTGATCGCTGTTGGAACGTATAATCTGCTCGTTATGAACATGAACGCAAAAGAATGTTCCCAGAGAGGGATCAACCCCTGCAATCACAAAAGGTACTTTATACTTTGCATACCTAAAATCTGGTTCCAGCTAGATAAATGAAAGCACCGGCGCATTTAATTATTGATCATATTTATTGATTTTGCCTAAATTGCATTAAAAGGTTGTTGATTGTGGAAGCTTATGTGTCCGCTGTTAAACACAACCTGGGCTGTTGAACGCTTAAATGATTTTATTTTGTATTTTTATGCAGTACCTCATCAAGCGTAACGTATCCCTTGATTAGCATCGGATGTGTCCTGCTCATTTTCTGTGCTTTGCTCCTTATGGTTATGGTCCTTCTCGCAAGGGAAACAGTGAAATACGTGCGACGGTTCACCACCCAAACTTCCGGTAAATGTGCAGTTTTGTATAACCTGTTTGTCTTTCTTAATGCACATCATTTAAAAGTCTTACTTAAAAGAAATTCATATACATAATACGAAACTATTTACTACACTGAGGGCAAAATTAACAGTTTTCATTTGTGTGCACTACTGAATGTGTGTTGGGAGTTTGCGAATATCACGTGGTAGCTGTTTGGTTTCACATCAAATATCCATAGCAAGTTTTGAAGGATTTATTCCAAGGTCACGTGCGCATGAACTTAGTAACCAAACAAGGCTTAAATTGATGTAGTTCCGGACAGCAGTAACCATTGGCCACCATTTAGCCATTTACGCAGTTATTGCGACAATGATATCTGACCGCAGAACGGAGAGAAAAGGTTCCTGCCTATACTTTTGATCATGATGAAAGCTGCAGTACTTGAATCGACATCGACATATACTGGTGATCATATGCCCTTCAGCGAATTCGTCAAACCTCTTCGCTCGGCGACACCTACCTCCAGATAATCATATGTTTTTCCTTATTACAGCCTTGTATCCATTGAAACACATGTATTTGTTGCATAACACTTAGCTACCATAGTGTGCATAATTTAATCCCAACAAAGAGCGGTTGTTGAAACCTCTAGCAGACAGTTTACTGTCCTTTTATTTACGTACAATCTCACAGCATTGGCCGTATGCCTCGAAAACTCAAAAGTTGATGTTTTATTACCTTGCTCTTTTTCTCTTTATCTAGACATACGATGAAGCTGTCAATAGCATAAGTACGTCCGAGGCAAGCATTGGCGACGTTTGGTCAGTATGATTCACGACTGAAAATCGGTAAATACGCAAATTAATATACATTATCAGCATAACTTTACTTATATAAACCTAATAGATTTTTAGATCATGCCTAGCAACTGATCCTTGGATAATTTTTCCAATTAGAATTACATGTATCCGTTTAACAGACAGAAATAATTATCGAGCAACACCAGTGTTTAAACATATTTGTTGTTTGCAAACCCGGCATATAGGTTTTTATCAAGCGAGAGTTTATTTGATCATCTAGCATGAAAATTTATCTTCATCCATTTATTCTGGGGCATTTTTTTGACTACTTTGAACACGCGTATCTGTCCTCCAATTATTTTTTTTCCTATTTTCGACTAGGCTAATGGTAAATACATACGCACTTCAAATTTTCCTGTGCAAAACATGGATTATCTTCGGTGGATTGTTGTACGACTGACGATCATAACCGGATCGATCAGGCAGTGCATTTCACTTCTCACTGCAATATGTACACATGCCAATTCTTCGAACAAATTTTGTTCCTTTCAATCAATTTGCGCATTTAAATTCTTAATAAAAGAGTTTTTTATCAAGTATACGAGTTCCTCTTGTTCTGATACTGGATTTGCTTTGTAAAATACCTATAGTGATCCGTAAGACTTGGCTAAATCCTGTTTCATTCGCCTTGACATTATCATTTTAGAAAGGTTAACAAGATTGGTGAAAATACTCTTCAAAACATAACAAAAGTTGTGCGCTGTGTTTCCATAAATGATAGTAAAACTGAAATTTCACGCTAAAATATAGCGATAATAAAATCACCGTTATACAAATGGAGCAAAACCGTTGGTCAAAGTATGTCAACAAGCTCCATAAACAGCACTCCAAACGTTAAACGATGCCTCGGATACATTGTCAGTTGCTCATATAAATTACTCTCTGGAATAGAATCGTGAATACGGTTACTCGTAGTACTCAGTTAAGTTGATTTAGGGTAATAAATTGCCATGCACTTAACGCCAGGAAATTCAAACCAGCCAACGTACAAATGTACCCAAATACGAAAACAACTTCGGAATTTCAAGTTGATTGCACCTAATATTTAAGGAAAACGGCGACTTTATTGCAGCTTCATTAATAATTCACACACTTCTAGATCGAGTCCTTGAAATAATCATGTGCCGGGAATATGGGAACTCTCGCAAATTCTGCTAACAAAATAATTGCAATATTTCTTGTGTATTCTGCCGTCATCGTCATCGTCAACGTTCTCTCTCTCTCTCTCTCACTCTCTCTCTCCATATGCTGGCGCATTAAGGTGCGTTGATATGTCTTCGTGGTTAAACGTCTAGCAAAATGCCCAACCCAATGACATTGCGTCTTCATAAATAAGCACCAGCTTGATAGCTGCCTTGCTCAGCTCTCATTTCCGAATGATATACTCGGGTTCTGAGATAAGTCCTAGATTTTCCATATCAAATCAGGCAATGTTGGATACGCAGATATAGTACACTGCAGGTGTCATGGGACCAGGCTAAGGTCTCCGCGGTGTTCCCTGCTTGACTATCTATATGTCATGGTGACCCCATCAGCAATCTCATCAGCCAAAACCGGCAGCCATAGTCCACGTGGGCCCTAGGTGCTCCCCCCTGTTCCGACCCGCAGTGAGCTGTCAGCGATCTGGGTGGATATTTCTGTTTTTGCAACCTTGTCGGCAAGGGAGTATCAGGCCGCATCATCCACATTTTGGCGATGGTCTCGGTGGTCTCTGCGATGCGTCATGCCAGTGGATGCTTTGGGAAGGCTTTAAATATGCTGTCTAATATGACACAAGACGATCCCAGAATCACAACTCAAGCTGTTTGGTAAGGACGCAATGACTCTGAAATCCCTATCCTTAAAATTACCTCATCGGACCAAGAATCTTTTTGTCAATGGTAATCACCCTTGAAATGCTTTTTACACAAGGCCGAACGTTAAACATTGCGCAGCTATCACACACTAGCTGATTCCGATCAGCTTTTACGAAGGGGCAACTTTAAAAAGGACTGCCCCTACTATCGCGAAGGGCTGAGCATTATTGTTAATCTTCTTCAGCGGACACTTTATAAATAGTTCAGATACTAAGTTCGATATTCTCCTTTCATCATCCCCGGAAGAGGAAGAAGAAGGGGTGACTTCTGGGACCAGGTTGTATTGAAGCTGACGTTTCAAAAGCTCTTTCACTTCCATCGTCAGAGTGTGATAACCGTTCTCCTGCTGGTGTCAGTAAGTGTGTCCAAACGTGAGCCTGACGCCTGATGCCCGCGTGTCAATCGATTTTACCGAGCGATTTTTGTGGCTGTTTGAATTGCTTGCGTCCTCGCGGGCGCTTTCATCTCGTGCGTTAAGTCATTTGTGTGCATCCTGAGCGTTTCCACCTTCTTCGCTCGCGGCTGCCGGTTGCCGGCTGCCGGCCCTGTTTATTTCCTGTTAAAATCCAAGTTTGTTAGCTTAGCTAGTCCACTGCTTACATTAAAAAAAATGGTCTGCAGAAAATTGAGTTCAATTTAAATTTCAATATATTTAAGACGAAAAGGCCTAAGGCCCGGATGAGTCGTTTCAAACATAATTCAAGGCAAAAAATAAACTCAAACAGAACGACGACTCTCGAATGGAAGTCGAAGCCGCAGACCGGTTGAGTAGCTGCAACCATCCGCAGCCATAAAAAAGGCATCAATAAGTCTTTCGAATTTGGTCACCAACTTTGCTTGGAAGATATACTCACTCACCGAGTTCCAGTCTTTGATGACTCGATGTGAAAACCGGTGGTTCTGCGGCAGATGGTCTGAGCGTTGCTGGACTAGGCGAATGGAGTGGCCTCGGCTGCGAGCGTCATAATTTCGGATGATAATCCAATCCAACTCCGGGAAGTGTTTGAGCACAACCATGCGGAACAGACAAATAAGGTCCCCTCGACGATGATGACGATACTCCAGAGAAAATAATTGTAAACTTCGGAGACGTGATTGATATGGAAGGCCACGGAGTTGTGGAACCATCCTAGAACCCAGTCATTGCACCGACTCAAGTGCGATTATTTCTACTGCATAGCAAGAAAAGTACGTCGGGCCCGAAAACTCAACGATAAGCCGAACATAGATGGAAAACAGCTTTTTCAATATGGTGGGAGACCACAAAGAAATGGTCTTTCTCAACATCCATGAAAACCGAAGCCTAGCCGCTCGAATTTTGGCTGTGTGACAATTTGTTTTCAAATGGCCCTGAATCATGACTCCGAGGTCGCGGAATTCCTTGACTTGTCCAAGTGGGACCTCACTTAGCGAATATGGTGGGACGACATCAGTAGATCCAATTTTCATGAAGGCTGATTTCTCAGCATTGACCGGCAATTGATTACTTGAAGCCCAAGAGGCTAACTGAATGAGGTCCTGTTGCAGGGTGGCTGCGGCCGTTGGTTTGATCCAGGAAATCGTCGATCGCTTGTTTCATGAAGGCTTCAAGAACCTTCTTTACAACCGAGGTGGGAGTTACTGGCCTGTAATTCGAGGGAAGCGATTTATCACCGGATTTGTAGTCGTGAATTTTCCACTTTTTGGCTAACCTGTTGTGAGACAAAACGAATGGAGGATAATGTGAGATAATCGAAAGGCGACTTTAGTGCACCTGATGTGCAAAGTCGATTATTGTTGTACCAATTCCTTTCACCCACCCAAAGGAAATCTTTATGCACCCAACACTTTGTCATCACACAACAGTCAAACAAAAAGACCTTCAGTCAACGATACCACGTCGGTCTAATGCGTCAGCCAACAACACGCGGGCAGTAATCACTCCTATCAACGCATGACGCTGAATATGTTCGTTAAACGTGTGTGAGCACGTCCTATCACGCATCCTGCCGCATAAACCTGCTGCTACTAATGGCGTCTTTCACGTGGGCTTTAAGGTGCCATGTGCAATTGCACATCCATTACAACATAGGCGATTCCAACCATCCAAAAGGAAGGGCATAGCCCATCGACCTCAAGCGACAATACGCCGCCAGGTGATGCAAACTAAAGACCGACTGCCTCTTAAAGAAACCTCTGCAGTCGTCTACAAGATACTTTGCAATGAGGGAGATTGCAATGGTGTTGGGGGAACAGGCCGCAAATTGCAAACCCACCTAACAGAGCACAAACGAGCGGCCCAGAAACTGGACCCAAACTTACAACTGGCGGCACACATCGCAGAAACTGGCCATTACTTTGATCTCTAAGGAGTGACCATCGTAGACTGAGTAACCGCAAAAGCCGAAAGGCTGACACTCGAAGTATGGTACTCAGATGCCAACTCGATCAACGGGCACCTGGACCTGCCAGCGGCCTACAAAGTCTTGCGCCATTACGTTGGAAAGAGCCGGGACGAATCCAAATCAAACGTAAGAATGGCGAGCGAACAGGAACCCACAACGAACCGGCCGGAAGAGGAGTCAGTGTTACCAGGGTCCTCTACCGGGTGACAAGGCAGCATACTAATTGCTGATCATGACCCCCAGCCCCACGGACAGCTTATTAGACTACACCGATATAATTGCCACTCCGACCCCTCCGATCCCACCGACTGCTAATTGCCTTCCTCCTCCACTTCCTCTTTTCGTTTGCTGTTTCTAATCCCTTGACAACCTGACGATTTCTGACATTTGATTGGCCTTTGGCCACTATAACAATCCTCTTTTTTGATTGCTTTCTCATCTCTCAAGATGGACACCTGTAAGTGTTCGAAAGCTCAGACCAATAAATCAATTGATCTGGTGCTCAACTTACCTTTTTCCTCATCCATGCAAGTACCTGGATTGCGAACCTTCGCATTCATTCCGTAAAAGGAAGGGGTTAATTCGCAATTAAGGAGCTCCTATTATGTCAAACATTTGAAAACCATTCTCAATCTTTTTCAGTGGATGCATTATAAATGAGTCAGATATGCTTTTGGTCTAGCTTTATTTCCTGTAAAAATGTAAGCTTGTTAGGTAAGACAGCCCACTGCTTAGATGGTATTCACAGTTTAAGAAGAAACAATACTTTCGCAAGTATGGTGTTGTCGGAATGACTGGGGCATATATCGTATCCGAAGATCAGTATCGGCATCAGTTTATTGAGGCATATGAAGGAAAAATTCATTTGAGTGCCCTATTTGTACATATGTGATGTGGAAGCAGAAAATGTGTATCTCAGACTGTTGCCGAGGCCAGTTGTCCTGTGTCATAGGATGAAAATAGGAGCATACAGTGAAAAAACTCCTCAGGGATTTTTAGGCGAAAAACTGTCGTTCTTATGGGCTTAATGCGTGGGATTAAGGATAAAAAGGGGTTCCAACGAGGGGGGGCATTGCAAAGTTTCCTAGGATCATCACCGTGTGGAAGCCGTGTCCTGATTCTTCCTTGCTGATTGCAGATTCCGCCAACGGAACTGGAAAAACAGAGGCATCCGTCCAGATCGTCGATAGTCCACTTTGGGTCGAACCAATGGTGAATGTTTAGGCCGTCAGGTCTGGCTGATAAGATCGCCAGCGGGTAATCACGGTACGCAGATAGCCAAGTAGGGTAGACCGTGGAGAACTTCGCATGAGGCTATGCGTGGGAGGGCGTTATAAATAGCAAACGTGAATGGATATAGAAACTAATACTACTGAAAAAGTGAAAATTTTATTATTATTGTTGTAAATTGTCAGTTACGATCCATCGTGCACTGCTATATCGATCCAGTTTTCGCTAAAAACCCTCGAGTGATTCCGACATAACGACGTCCTGAGGAAGCGCATTCCACGCTTCGACCAACTTTTGTGAGCAGAAGTGTTTCCGAGCGTCCAGCATGGCCCCTGTCACCTTTAATTTGAAAGGATGACCCGTCAGATTCGTGGTCGTTGCTAATTCGAAAAAAATCCCCTGATATAAGTGTCATGTCTCCCACCACTAGGTAAAAGCGACCGTGTTGTACTGCTATGGGAGTACTCGTTATTCTCAATACCGGAGAGACCCTCAACAGCCAGATGAAATATTTGGCGAGGCGATTTCGATCGAATGAAGACCGAACTCACGCACGCCGATTGGGAAACTCTATTTTCTGGAAACATAACTGCGGACTGGGAAGCGTTCCGGACCACACTACACAGACTCATCGACAACCACTGTCCAATTTCGCGAGAAAAGGTGAACACTAGACCTCGATGGCTTACGCAGGCCTTAAAAATAGAAGTGAACAAAAAGCGGAAGCTGTGGAAAAAAATGCTAGCAGACAGGACTCCTGCATCTGTCAGTGCCTACAAAACTCAGAGAAACCGGGTCAAGGGTCTTATTCTCAAAACAAGACGGGCTTTCGAAGCAGACTTGCTAAACCGGGCCACAGTGAACCCCAAACTGTTTTACAGTTATCTCAGGCAGATTACCAAAAACAAGGATCCGATACCCCTGCTAAGGACCGCCGAGGGAAGAGACTTGATAGATGATGAAGCGAAGGCTGATCATCTGTCGAAATTTTTCCGATCAGTCTTCACAAAGGAAACGGCATACGATCACCCCACCGACGACACCGAAGCGGATACAGTAATTGAGACTGTCCAATTCCCCGAGGCTGCTGTTCTTAAGGAACTCTTAAGCTTAAAAGAATCTAAGTCACCAGGTCCCGACAACGTACCAGCCAAGATTTTGAAGGAGCTCGCCAATGAGTTGGCCAAACCACTCTCTATGCTCTTCCAAACCTCCTTCGAAACCGGATGCCTACCAGCAGATTGGAAATCCGCGAGGATTACACCGCTATACAAGAGGGGAAGCCGGGTCTCAGCGAATAACTACCGACCAGTCAGCCTTACTGCAATCTGTTGCAAAATCATGGAAAAAATTATCAAGCAACAACTTATGCAGTTCCTGGAACAAAACCATCTGCTATCGGATGCTCAGCATGGTTTTCGTAGAGGTAGGTCCTGCGTTACAAACTTGCTCTACTGTTTAGAACGGTGGACTGAGGCAGTCGATAGTGGAAACTCAGTGCATGCTGTCTATATTGACTTCAAAAAGGCTTTCGATAGCGTGCCGCACCACCGCCTCCTTTATAAAGTCAGCCGCATAGGCGTAAGAGGTAGGCTCCTTACGTGGATAAAAAGCTTCCTAATCGGTCGCTCGCAAACTGTCCACATCAGCGACAAACAGTCAGCCAAGGTTGAGGTTGAGAGTGGTGTTCCCCAAGGCTCCGTTCTCGGCCCTATTTTGTTCGTTATCTACATCAACGACTGTGTCCGCGAACTGGATTGCGGCATCGCCATGTTTGCCGATGATATAAAACTTTGGAGCGAAATTCGAACTGCGGCTGACAAAGTGCACTTACAGGAAAATTTACATAGACTTCAAAAATGGTCGGCGGACTGGCTCTTACCGTTCAATGAGAGCAAGTGCACCACCATTCAAGTTGGCAAATGCGGTTCTTCAAACGGCATGGCTTACCGACTGAATGGCATACCATTGAAGGAAGTTAACGCCCAGAAAGACTTGGGAGTCTGGATCACACCCTCGCTTAAACCCTCCCTGCATTGCACAAAGGTAGCCAAGTCCGCGATGTCGATCCTATACCTCGTCAAACGAGCTTTTTCTACCTTCAATGAAGAGTGCTTCACAAAACTCTTCGGAACCTTCGTACGACCGCACCTAGAATCTGCTATTCAAGCTTGGAGACCCTGGGCCAGGAAAGACATCAACATCCTGGAAAAGGTACAACGGCGCGCAACCAAACTTGTTATGGGGCAGGGCTCGCAGCCTTATGAAACACGGCTTTCGAATCTCAACCTCTTCCCTTTGCGCTACAGGCAGCTTCGGGGGGACCTGATACTAGCATTCCGCGTATTACGTCTTCAAGACTGCTGTCTTATATCAGGGGATTTTTTCGAATTAGTAACGACCACGAATCTGAGGGGTCATTCCCTCAAATTAAAGGTGACAGGGGCCAGGCTGGACGCTCGGAAACACTTCTTTTCAAAAAGAGTGGTCGGAACGTGGAATGCGCTTCCTCAGGACGTTGTTATGTCGGAATCGCTAGAGGGTTTTAAGCGAAATCTGGATCGATATAGCAGTGCACGATGGATCGGAACTGACAATTTGCAATAACAATAATACTACTTCCAATTTTTCAGTAGTATTAGTTTTTATATCCATTCACGTTTGCTATTTATAACGCCCTCACACGCATAGTCTCATGCGAAGTTCTCCGCGGTCTACCCTACTATGCTATCTGCGTACCGTGATTACCCCGCTAGCGATCTTATCAGCCAGACCTGACGGCCTAAACAGTCACCCTTGGTTCGACCCAAAGCGGACTGTCGACGATCTGGACGGATGCGTCTGTTTTTCCTGTTCCGTGGCGGACTCTGCAATCAGCAAGGAAGAATCAGGACACGGCTTCCACACGGTGATGATCCTGGGAACCTTTGCAATGCCCCCCCCCCCAGTGGGAACTCCCTTTTTTCTCCTAAATCCCACGCATTTCCCCCACAAGGGCGACAGTTTTTCTCCTAAAAATCCCTGAGGAGTTTTTTCACTGTCTGCTCCAATTTTCATCCTATGACTCAGGACAACTGGCCTCGCCAACAGTCTAAGCAGCAAATTTTTTGCTACCACTGCACATATGTAAAAATAGGGCACTCAAATGAATTTTTCCTACATACCCTCAATATACTGATACTGATAAGACAGCAGTTTTGAAGACGTAATACGCGGAATGCTAGTATCATGTCCTCCCGAAGCTGCCTGCTGCGCAATAGGAAGAGGTTGAGATTCGGGAGCCGTGTTTCATAAGGCTGTGAGCCCTGCCCCATAAAAAGTTTGGTTGCGCGCCGTTGTATCTTTTTCAGGATGTTGATGTCTTTCGTGGCCCAGGGTCTCCAAGCTTGGATAGCGGATTCTAGGTGCGGTCGTAGGAAGGTTCCGAAGACTTTTGTGAAGCACTCTTCATTGAAGGTAGAAAAAGCTCGTTTGACGAGGTATAGGATCGACATCGCGGACTTGGCTACCTTTGTGCAATGCAGGGAGGGTTTAAGCGAGGGCGTGATCCAGACTCCCAAGTCTTTCTGGGCCTTCACTTCCTTCAATGGTATGTCATTCAGTCGGTTAGCCGTGCCGTTTGAAGAACCGTATTTGCCGACTCAATGCTCTCATTGAACGGTAAGAGCCAGTCCGCCAGCTATTTTTGAAGTCCATTTAAATTTTTCTGTAAGTGCACTTCGTCAGCCACAGTTCGAATTACGCTCCAAAGTTTTAAATCATCGGCGAACATGGCAATACCGCAATCCAGTTCCTAAGTCGGCCGAGAACGGAGCCTTGGGAAACACCAGTCTCAACCTCAACCTTCCCTGAGTTTTTGTCGCTTATGTAGACTGTTTGCGAGTGACCGATTAGGAAGCGTTTTATCCATGTAAGGAGCCTACCCCTTACTCCTATGCGGCTGAGTTTTTAAAGGAGGTGGTGGTGCGGCACGCTATCGAAAGCCCTTTTGAAGTCAATATAGACAGCGTGCACTGAGTTTCCACTATCGACTGCCTCAGTCCACCGTTCTAAACAGTAGAGCAATTTTTTTGCGTAGAACCTACCTCTACGAAAACCATGCTGAGAAGCCGATAGCAGATGGTTTTGTTCCAGGAACTGCATAATTTGTTGCTTGATACTTTTTTCCATGATTTTGCAACAGATTGCAGAAAGGCAGACTGGTTGGTAGATATTCGCTGAGACCCGGCTTCCCCTCTTGTATAGCGGCGTAATCCTAGCGGATTTCCAATCTATTTGTAGGCATCCGTTCTCGAAGGAGGTTTGGAAGAGTATAGAGAGTGGTTTGGCCAACTCATTGGCTAGCTCCTTCAAAATATTGGATGGTACGTCGTCGGGACCTGGTGAATTAGCTTCTTTAAACCTTAAGTGTTCCTTAAGAACAACAGCCTCGGGGAATTGGACAGTCTCAAATATTGTATCCGCTTCGGTGTCGTGGGTGGGGTGATCGGATGTCGTTTCCTTTGTGAAGACTGATCGGAAAAATTTCGAAAGGTGATCAGCCTTTGCTTCATCATCTATCGAGTCTCTTTCCTCAGCGGTCCTCAGCAGGGGTATCAGATCCTTGTTTTTGGTACGCTGCCTGAGGTGACTGTAAAACAGTTTGGGGTTCACTGTGGCCCAGTTTAGCAAGTCTGCTTCGAAAGCCCGTCTTGTTTTGAGAAAAAGACCCTTGACCCAGTTTCGCTGAGTTTTGTAGGCACTGATAGATGCAGGAGTCCTGTCTGCTAGCATTTTTTCCACAGCTTCCGATTTTTGTTCACTTCTATTTTGAAGGCCTGCGTAAGCCACCACGGTCTAGTGGTCACCTTTTTTCGCGAAATTGGACACTGGTTATTGATGAGTCTGTGAAGTGTGTTCCGGAACGCTTCCCAGTCCGCAGTTGTTTCCGGAAAATAGAGGTTCCCACTCGGTGCGCGTGAGTTCGGTCTTCATTCGATCGAAATCACCTCGCCAAATATTTCTTCTGGCTGTTGAGGGTCTCTTCGGTAATGAGAATAACGAGTACTCCCATAGCAGCACAACATGGTCACTTTTACCTAGTGGTGGGAGACATGACACTTCGTCGATGCTATCCTGCGATTTCATGAGAACGAGGTCCAGACAGTTGGACTGTTGGCCATCGCGCATCCTTGTCGGAAAAGTGATGTGTTGCGTGAGAAATAACTTTAGAGTCATGCTCAGAAGGCAGCTGTCGAAGGTTAGATCGGAGCTATGTGCGCAGGCCGCACCCCAGTCAATGTGAGGTGCAGTAAATTCCCCCACAATCAGGATTTACGATCGTGCAGTAATCTTTTCCAGCTCCTCTAGCAAAGAGGCATCCACTACGGGCTCTCTTCTCAGTGGTCGGTAGAGTGTCAGTACATCGAGGTTGGGTGCACCTGGTAATATAATGGACAGCCAGATGACCTCGAAATTACACGCCAGTTTATCCGTTTTGTCTAAAACTATGAGTCCATTTTTCACGTATGCTGCTACGCCACCGCCTTGATGACCTTCTCTGTTTTTTCTGAACAGTTGATAGCCAGGAATGGATACCTCGCCGTCGGCTACCTATTCAGACAGCCAAGTTTCCGTTATTGAAACTATATCTGGTGATAATTCAAAGGCATGAATCTTCAGCTCGTCTAGCTTTGAAAGCATACTCTGTGCATTTGTGTACGTGAAAGTTGACTTTCAGTTTGCTCGAGAAGTGGTTACAGTTAGGCTTTGCCCGCCCCTTACCGGGTCGACTGCGCGGTCATCCGGGGAGGATCTTTCCCGGGGGATAGCAGTGGATGCTGGATCACTTGGTTGTTGTAAATAACCAAATGTTTTTCCCCTTTGTTCTGCCTCTGTATGTTTTTAGATTGGGCTCAATCCTCCCGACTGTGTGGTTATCCGGAACGGACCTATCCAAGGTGACAAGAATGGACGATGGATCACTTGGTTATTGTAAATAACCAAAAACAGTCTTCGGAAAATGGATTTGTAGTCGTTAATAACAGGTGGCTGACTGAACTGTTGCCAGGGAAAAAGTGAGGATAGCCTACAGCGCGTTTTGATGCAAGGTAGCCATGTCTCGTTTCAATAGTTGCACACTCATTTCGGTAGGCGCCTGTGGTCATGAGGCTCTGCATCTCTTGTCATGCATGTGTACCTAGAGCGGTTCTAAAGCCCGCTTCCTTTAAACTAGAAACGCCACTGACGTGTTCTCCCAGGGTAAATCTTGGTCGCTCAGTTGCGCCTTTCTTAGCTCGATGGCCCATGTCCGCATTGACGCGTGACCTTTGCCCTCGCACGACCGGGCGCTTAGACCCGCCACAAACTGGTCCTTAAGCGCTCGTGGCCAATCAGCTCTGGCCAAGCGCTCTCCAGTCGTCTAGTCACTTCATGCACCGATGAACACTGAGGATTCTGCCTTGGCGCGGCGCGGTCGCGCTGACGCCGCCCTCTCCCACTGGCCTTGCAAGATCTATTGGCAACTTTCCCCCTAACTATTCTGTAAACAATAAACTGATCCGTCTACTCTGCCTTCATAAGACTTCTCCCATCTCCATAGAAACTGGGCCTGGAAGATTGTAGCTGTTAGGGTTAACCTTCTTAGCCATAACTCCTATAAACCTTTCAACAATCGTGAAGAGTAGCTGAAAAAATGGCAACCCACTGTAAGCATTAGCGTAGAGGGCGATGGTTCGTTTTACTCATACTCTTTCGGGCTGTTTTTGGAATATTTGTTAACGTGTGATTAAAAACATATGACCGTTCTAGTGGCTTCGATGCAGTCTTTATGACCATACTTTCATCCTATTCTGCTTGTCATAATGTAGACGGTATTTCTTTTATAATTCCTATAGGGTTAATAAGGTTAAAATGCTATAAAAATTGCAAAATATCGGAGAATGGTATCTTTGTTGGAGTTAGCAGGAAAGTTTGATGACTGAAACCGTAGGCAATACACGATCGGCCGATTAGAAAAAGCACTTTCAAGTTAGCGTTAGTAGGTTGGGTAACATACGAGGCGTTATAACTTACCTAGGTAAACGGGCACAGGATTGGTTGACGTGGTGGCGTTGGTGTTTTGACTTGGCATCTGAACTTTTCAAGACCAAATTTTTGGTATTTAATACACATGATGAATAAAAATGCAGGTTTTCCACGGGCACACTAGTCGGTATGTGGACGACATCATCGAAAGTGATCAGATGCTGCCGTTTAAGGAACCCCTCAACGGCGTCTTCCCAGAGGAGGACGAACCCAACCACCTAGGCTTTCTGGATTTCGTTTGTGGCAACGATTATGGTGGCCTAACAATTAATTAATCAGAAGAATAAGCAACAGATACGGCGCAAAAAGCTGAGCTTCCACAACAACCACATGGAGGCGCTATGTTGGAGGCTTGCGACCCACTGCAGCAAACCAGGAAACAAAGTTGCCAAATTGCAGTACCTGTGCTTAGAGCAACCGGTCACCTACGCAATTTCGTCGGCAGTTTTGTGCACAAGCAAGGTCAGGCGCCTAACTAAGCCAGTCCCCAATTTTGGGGGTGCTGCAGTACATGGAGAACGTATCGGAGGCCGTAAGTCGCCTTTGCACACCGACCAGAAGCAACTCTTAGGTGCCAATTACGGAGGTCGAGGGATTCGCTGCCATGAGTCGTTTACCGAATCTGCTGCAAGTGCAACCAAAGTAACTGCGTTGGGCAATCTGGGATACTACTCTCTACGCGAATGGTCAAGCATGCGGTGGCAGCTCGCAGCTCACGCCACGTGACCCGGATACACCCTCAAGTTTGTTCAGATCGGAGGGGTTGAAAACCATATGAACCGTGTACAGCTTGTAGCATCATTCTCTGAACCCAGGGGCTCCATGTCCTTTGCTTCGATATTTTGCTTGGGCACAGTTATCCGCCATGCGAGAAGCATGCGACTTACACCCAAAAGGCTGTTTAAACTACACGCAAGGAAGTGACAAGGGTGATACAAGCACGATCGTCTTGGTAGAACTTGCCTACTTTAACTTGGATGAATGAGGTTAGTAATTTTCATTTGTGCCCTTTAGTGCTGTTGCTAAATTTTAACTGTTTTCACTTAAGGTAAATGACAGTAATTTCACAAAACAGTTGGAGCAGGAACACACATTTCTAGCGCTGAACGTTACTGAAACGAACTGAAGTTCACGTTCAAACTATGTCAAAACAGTTACCCTAGGGAGTTTGTACATCGATGCATGAGATGCCAAGTTTTAAAACACAAAGAAAATCAGCATGATTGTTCTGATCAAGCTCCTAATCTCTGAAGTTGGCAAACACTTCCATAAACTAAAAATGTGTCTGAACTCGTCGAACGACACCTGAAGAAGTAACAGATCCAAGAAGCACACAAGCAAACGACCACAGTACGATCAGTTTGTACACCCTAAGGAAAGAGTTGGCTATTTGGACAGAAAGAGGTCATTTAAAAAATTCTTTGCGGCAACTGCAATGTAATTTGTTGTGGATAAACAGGAAAGTCCGCCTCTGCACGTTTACATGAAAATAAACTAGCGGTATTGAGGCGAGACTTCTTGTCCCAAACAGTCAGAATATTCCATCCTTCTGGTTTCGGCATCATCAGAGAAGCATAAATGAAGCAAACGTTACACATTTATGAAAACTCATCACTAGCAGAGTCGATGCAACAATTTATATCACGTTATCCAAAATAAACATGCGTTGTGAGCTTTGCAAGCACATGGTTTTGTTAAACCCAGCCACGCCAGATGACAAACTCAGGAGAGAGAGAGCGAGGGTGTTGTGACTACCTTGTGTCGAAGCGGACTTTCCCAAAGGCCCACCGATGCGGTTCTCGACGTCTAAAAACAACCAATCACAGTTGCTGCATAAATGCCGTTTGGGCCAGCGACGAATAGCAAGTCTGCAAGCGTGAATTTCTCTTTCTGCTCACTGACCTGACTGCTGTCAAAGCAGCACCTGAACCCGGTTGGCTCTCCTGGCTGGTCGTCTGCTGTCCAAGTCAAATGTCTTTCCATCTATTTTTCGTTCCTCTGTGTACACAATATACTGTTTCTAACAATCTGGCCTTCCAAAGACTTCTCTTCTACTAAGTAACCACGGTCTAAAGATCGCAGTTAATTAGGTTTAACTTACTTAACCACTTGTGATAAGGGAGTGACGTTTTGACGAGGCCAGTTAGGACGGTTGCCAAATGCAGGGCCTCTCAAGCCGGTGCTTCATATATGACTTGAAAGACCTCATTTGGCTTCAACTTGGTGTTCGCATCGACCAACTGTACGAGGATTGAAATTTAGATTTATCGATTTCTCCTTCGCCGAGTCAGGCTGGTATCTGTTCACTTTCATCTACAGACGTCGCGTTGTTCAGCCAGCGTACTCAGTTACATAAAAGCAGATGAGTGGAGTAAATACCCACGGATTTGACCTGCAACGGTAGTCAGTCTTCCCCCCCCCCCATCCACAGAAGGAGAGACAGCAGATGAAAAATACACGTAAGGTGGCCGTCGGAAGGCACTCGTAACTGCTGTCCTTAGACGTCGCTCTAACAGTTCGCTCGCTGCGTCTCCCAGAACAAGGCAGTCTTATGAATATATCTTTCTTTTCTGTCGTTGCAACGGCAGCCTTTGAGACACGCTCCTCGATGTTGCGGAGGATGAACCTTTCAGGATAATCATTTTCGTGGAGTGTGTTCTGTTACAGCCCAGTTAATTCGACGTCGCCAGTTGTTAAAGACCAGTATTTCGAACCGAACCTATAGGCAGGAGAAGGCAATAGAGCGGTTCCGATAGGCAACGGCTTTATTCAACCGTACACAAAGACTGCGGGCATGCGGGGTCAGCTAAATCGTCGAATTCTTTTAGCTTGTCCACTTCGGCATATTTATACGGCTCCGTTCTTTCCAAAATATTCCTAGCGTATGGCCTTCCCCCAGATATTCTAGAATAATCTTGACTTCGCCTACCATGTGGGTTGTCGTCCGGCTTTCTTGGCTCACGGCGCATGCGTAGGCGTGTGCGTCTAGCATGCGAGCGTGACGTACTCTGGGCGGACCTCTGCGCCGACCGTCGTGAGTGCACGGGGGCTCCCACCTCCGTAGGCGCTGCACTTCTGCACTTCTCGATGTCAATCCCTGGAATAAGTTTCCTTTTAGATTTAGCGGAAAGAAATTGCGTAGACTAATGTATTGGCCCGTTTAAGTTTCCTTTCTAAGTATCCGGCTGCTTTTTGAAAATGTATCGAGGATTTAAGGCTAAGAAGGTTAACCCTAACGGCTACGATCTTCCAGACTTTGTTCCTTAGGAAATAGGAGAAGTCTTGGAGAAGCCAGATTGTTAGGAACAATGCATTCTGTACAGAAGAATTAGGAGGAAGTAGCCACTCGGTCATGCATGGCGTTCGACCGTGAGGACCGTGTGAGAGCGTGGCCTCGTCACAGCAGCCAACGAAGCTGCCTACGTCCACTTCGCTCGGGGGAGGAAATCCCAAGTTTCCGTTAGCGCGGGAATTGTCGCAAAGGTCCGAGGCGGGCTTTGATTGATTCAACCTCAGGACAATGATTGGCCCGTCCAGTCTTGGTGGCAAGTGTGCACCTCATTCGCGCGAAGGCAAAGTTTGCGAGTCGCATGCGGACATGGGCCATTGCTGGATCGAGCGCGACAAAGTGGCAAAGATTCCCATATACCACATATATGTTAACATGCAACTGAAAAGTCATGATCATCCTAATGGCTTCGAAACATTCTTTGTGGCCAGTCAAAGAAAGCCTTGCAGACCTTACAAATTATAATCAGCAACAAATGCGATCAAATATTTTGCAACCTTATGCAAATTATACATCATTTTCGGGCCTCCCTAAAGCACGGTTTTCGGAGAAATGAATATTTGTTTTTTGTGTTGTAACCTTAAGTCCTGGGAGCTTTTCTTGATGTGCTAGCGATATCACACCCACTAACACAAGATAACATGTGCTCATCACAGTTCCAGGGGAGACAGTGAAGGAGTGACATTATGACAAGGCAAGTTGGAACGGTTGCCAAATGCAGTGCTTCTCGTGCCTTCTAGACAATCTCATATGTGTGTGCTTATCATGATTGTCTGACTAATACTCCTGCTCCAGGGTAGAATGACCTTGAGCTACCAGCCATCTGTTAATGCAGAGTTTGTGTCATGCCCTTATCCAGTCATATAAATATCCAGGCGCATCTACTTCATTCACAGAGTGGTAACAGACGAAGGGAAGCGAGGCTTGCTGGAAGACGCGCGAATTACGCAGTAAGCATTCAGTCATTCCCCGTGTAGACCTCTACAGCTGTTGATCGTGTAAAATCTGTTCTCTTATGTCTTTTTGTTTGATTATCTTACATTGACTGGTGCTATACAGGATTATTTATCAGGTACTCAATTTTACCTAGATATAATCAATAACTTTTATACCTAAAGCTTGATTTAGTTTTATAAGCATTATGTTATCATTTATATATTTTTGCAAGTCTTTAAAACCTTATTATCATTTAATTAAGGTTTTTGGAGAAATATTACCATATAATTGCCATGTTTTGAGCTAGAGGCCAGAATTTTAGCTAAATAGACTGGTTTATTATGGAAAATAAGGATGTTTTTACGCCACCAACAGGTTGGCCATTGTGTAGTTGTCAAGAGGTCAGCGGTGCTGGGTAACACTTCCCTCCATATAAGCGGGACTGCTAAAACTGTGGAAACCCTATATAAGTTCCATGAATTCGAGGATGGACCCTTTTCCTCTACCAGTCTTATGGCGGTAAAAAATAATAATAACTAGGTATCAGAAAAAAGTTGCCGTTGAATGCAAAAATACTTGTCCTAGGAAATGCAAAACGACTAGGAATTCGTGCAAAATGGGGACATTTGCAAAAGATTGATAGCTACTCGCTTAAAGACATTAAGTAAGGTTGTAATGTCGAGTATCTTGTAGCCTTTCCTCAATTCCTTTCAGTCAGCGTGGAATGCCAGCTTTTTAACAAGCTTCTTTACGACCACTAATAAAAAGGATGTACATTAAAATGGCTACTAAATTAGTATGCATTTTCCTCATTTATTTTGACTGCCCGTATTAATTCAAACGTAGTTCATAGAAAGCATATACAACAAATGATGTACTGAAGTCCTTTGGAAATTTTGCTTTCTCAGCATTTTATACTTAAACAAAAATATGATTCGGTTTCAGAAAAACATTCTCATCATGATATTATTTGCGGTTCTGAGGTATCAGTATATGGAGGGATATGAAGGAAAAAATTCGTTTGATTGCCCTATTTGTACATATGTGCAGTGGTAGCAGAAAATTTGTTTCTCAGACTGTTGGTGAGGCCAGTTGTCCTGTGTCATAGGATGAAAATAGGAGCAGACAGTGAAAAAAACTCCTCAGGGCTTTTTAGGAGAAAAACTGTCGCTCTTGTGGGGGTAATGCGTGGGATTTAGGAGAAATAAGGAGGTTCCAACGGGAGGCATTGCAAAGGTTCCCAGGATCATCACTGTGTGAAAGGCGCGTCCTGATTCTTCCTTACTGATTGCAGAGTCCGCCAACGGAACTGGAAAAACAGAGGCATCCGTCCAGATCGTCGACAGTCCACTTTGGGTCGAACCAATGGTGAATGTTTAGGCCGTCAGGTCTGGCTGATAAGATCGCTATTGGGGTAATCACGGTACGCAGATAGCCAAGTAGGGAAGACCGCGGAGACCTTCGCATGAGGCTGTGCGTGGGAGGGCGTTATAAATAGCGAACGTGAATGGATATAAAAACTTATACTACTGAAAAAGTGAAAATATCATTATTATTGTTTTAAATTGTCAGTTACGATCCATCGTGCACTGCTATATCGATCCAGTTTTCGCTTAAAACCCTCTAGCGATTCCGAAATAACGACGTCCTGAGGAAGCGCATTCTACGCTCCAACCACCCTTATTGAGAAAAAGTGTTTCCGAGCGTCCAGCCTGGCCCCTGTCACCTTTAAGTTGAGAGGATGACCCCTCAGATTCGTGGTCGTTGCTAATTCGAAAAAATCCCCTGATATAAGACAGCAGTCTTGAAGACGTAATACGCGGAATGCTAGTATCAGATCCCCCCGAAGCTATCTTTTTATTCATTATGCATTGTATCTGTCAATTTATCTATGCTGCCTTAAATGATTGAATTCTGATCTTCATCTACTGTAACATTTAACTTTATTGTACCTTGACTAGATCGGTGAAGCACCTATATTCATTCGTCATATGCCTGATCACGACCGACAAATCGGGGAACCCGTAGACTAGAGGTGATGTCTTGAACGCAATGACCGAATGTCCCGGGTTCAAATCTCGGGGGTGCCAACCTTCGAGAATGAGTATGACTGGCTGATGACGGCTAATAAGCCAGAAATGGCCATTCCAGTCTCCCATTGCTCTGTCGGATCTACTTTATCATATCAACTTAGTCACGATGTGACGGTCTTGAGGGTTTGCGTTGCGAGCTCCTTGGCAAAGTGGCTTTTACTTGTTCCTTGATTAGATCGGTGAAACACCTTCATTCATTCAATTATATGACTTCTTGCTGAAACTGTAGCCTAGACTTAGTTTTCCTTCAACAAGATGTACACAAATTTTTAAAAATTGGATTCAGGTAGAGCAGTCTCTAGGTTTCAAAATTATTGGGCAATTAAGGAATTTTTTTAAAACCAAAAGGTACGCTTTCTTTAAACATAAAATTTGAAAAAAGTCTTAATTTTAGATCAAAGAAGAATTTTTTGTGCATTCTTTTTCATATAATATATTTGAATTTATAAAAGCTGTCAAAATCACTAATGAAAATGAATTTTCATTAGGTTACCGTTGTTTACGGTACATAGATTTCGGTAGCTATCTGCAAGATATTCGTTCAAAGCAATATCTTACCTTGACTGAAGTGGCTTGAGGAAAGACTATACGGAAATCATTATTCCAACATAACCTAATTTATTAAAACAAGTAACTATAAATATTTTGCAAATGTTGGCATATGCCATGAATAAGGAGCCGTACTGTCATTCAGAGGAAGAAAATGCGACCTCTGACACAACGACTTTTATTCACAGACGTTTCGGAGTCCTACGCGTATCCATCTTCAGAGGCAAAAGCGAAAACGGATAATTAGTACACAGGGAGTCGCAGTATTTATAAGATGCCGTCAAAATGCCGAACATTAATTACTTCTCCCTATCACTGATAGTTGACGGCTTGTGCGCTAACCGCCTGGTGGCCGGCGTACGGATTGGGACTCTCCCCCCCACCATGGTGGACATGGGCGAGATAAATTCCCGGCCATCTGGACCCCTGGCACTGCCGTTAGAAGTCGCGGTCGCCTGTGCATTCCCCGGATGGCGAATGACTGGCCAACCCGAATTCTTCTGTAAGCTTCCTTCAGCCAAATCCTCTCTAGTTGTAACCACATATTTGTAGTTGCGGAATTGTCTTCCAACTTCTTAAGCGCTTCTTTTAGCTTTTCAAATAACTACAATATACTTGTCGTTTTAAATAGTAAGTATATATTATTAGGTAATTCTAAAACTTTCGAATTTCAGTAATTTAAAACCTATACAAAAGCGTATTTATTATTTATTCAAATTCGTAAACTGTCGTATTATGTCAGCCGCTTATCCGTCACCACAAGCCCTTAACTGGCGTTTTCGTGATGCCTGCGTTCCCCCTCCCCTTATTCTTTTCTGCTCTGCAGTTATTTTCGCAGCTAAACTATATTTTCTTTCCGTACATCGGCATATAAAGACTCAAAACTCCCATTCCTATCACGATACCCTACATGTGAAGGGTATCTTGGTTACCCTTTTCACAATATTAATAGTACTTGTTAGGTTTCTGGCCACAGATAAGTTTAACCATTCGCTGATATGTGCGTATGGTTCAAGGATCGTTAACGTTTTTTCAGAATTTTTACTCACAACTAGGTTACTATTATTTTTTAAGCTATGGATAACTGCAAGACAACCGTATTTCACAAAGCTTAAGCCTAAATGCAAGCCTGTTAATTTAATTCTAATTGTAAATTTCAGATGGACGCGAACAACGTCGAAGCCCAAAATTTGCCTGAAAAGAACAAGATATTTTGTTCGCGTAAATTCTACTTTACCTGTGAAATCATCAATGGTCTGCTCTTCATCTGTGCAATTTCTTTGATCGCCGTTGGCACGTACAATCTGCGCCTTAGGAAACTGAATCAGGAAGAATGTACCCAGCAAGGTGCCAACCTCTGCAATAATAACAGGTACATTTGTTTAGAGGGTTTAACTTTGCAAATCAAAAAATATTGTCTCAGCGCCGGGTATTTTAAACTGTTAACATTATTTTTATTTTTATTTTTGTAGTATCTCATCGGTAGTAACCTATTTTATGATTATGGCCGGATGTGTCCTAGTCGTCTTTTGTGCTCTGCTCCTGCTGGTAATGGTCCTTCTAGCCAGGGAGACAGTGAAATACGTGCGATGGTTCTCCGCCCAACTCCCAGTTAAATGCAGTTTTGTATAACTTGCTTATTTTTCGTAATCAATGTCCTCTAAACGGATTATTTTAAAGAAATTAATATAGAATAAGTAACTATTGATAACAGTGACACCAAAATTACCAACAGTCATTTTGGTTTACCAGGAAATGCGTGTTGAGAGTTTGCGAACACTACGCTGTTATTTAGTAGTAGCTATTGGATTTCACAGATAGCAGATTTTTTAACCAAGCCTCAAAATGTATGTTGTTAAAAATGTAATCTAAAGTCATGTACTAATTTACTGGGTAGTAAAATGAGACAGAAATTAATAGAGTTTCAGCCAGCAGCCTTCACTAGCCACCGCTCAGTCTTTTACAAAAATATTGCGATTATTTACCTCTAACTGTAGCACTGAGACCAAAGGCCCGAACTAAAAATTTAGATGCTGATCAGGGCTGCATTTTTTGAACCCACATCAACATGTACTGGTGTTCATATGAATTCGTTGAACCTCCTTGGTCGACGAAAACTACATCGAGATAATTATCTTTATTCCCTCATGATAGCATGGGTTTAGGTTTTTGCCCTGTAAAGCTTATGAATTTACTGTAAAACACTCAACTACCAAGGTGTGCACAATTGGGTCACAACAATGAGCGGTTGCTGAAACATATAGTGAAAAACTAGCTGTTCTTTCATTTACGCAGATTCTCAAAACATTCGCCGATTGTCTCGAAACCTCAAACTTGATGTTGTACTATCTTGCTCTTTTTGTCTTCATCTAGACATACGAAGAAGCTGTTAATACCATTAGTACGTCCGAGGCAAGCATGGACGACGTTTGGTCAGTATAATGGCCGACTTACAATCGGTAAATACAGAACTTTTTGTACATTATCAGTATGACTTAACTTGTATAAACTACATGGATTTTAAGATCATACCTAGGAACTGATCCTTGGATAAGATTTCAACTTATACTTACATATATCCGTTTAACAGAGAGAAATATTCATCAATCAACACCAGCGTTTGTCGTTTACAGGTCCGACATATACATTTACATCTGTATATGCTACTCACTATTTTATAGTAACATATTTTATGTTGGATATATTATGCACACAAGAGACCATCTGAATGCTCTCACGGACACGTTAACCATACCGCAGCCAAAATTTGTACATGAATACATGTTACTCACTATTTTATAGTAACATATTTTATGTGGGATATTTCATGCATACCGTTTTCAAGATTGTCTTCAAAGGCATTGCCCTCTACCCTTAATGTACTGAACTATAATGAACTATTTCCCCCTTTGTATAAACACACATATTATGAAATCGAGAATTTGGTTGATCATCTAGCATAAACTAGTCATCTACATTGATTTTTCTTGAGAACATTTTTGAATACTTTGAACGCGCGTATCTACCCTGCAACAACAATGTATTTATCATATTTGACTTGCCTAGCAGTGGATCCATTCACACTTGCGACAAACACGGATTATCTTCGGTCCATTTCTGTACGACGAGCGATCGAAATCTGTTCGATCAAGCAGGGCATTCAATTTCTTACTGCACTATGTGCAGATGTCAAATTCCCGAACAAATTATGTGTCTCTTAATCAAATTGCGCATTTAAAGTCTTAATAAAATGATCGCATGTTATGCTTAGTTGACTTGTCTCTAAAAATGCCTTGATCGACCCTCGCGACGTGGCTAAATTCTGTGTCAGGCGTCTTGGAAGTTTGATTTACGAAGGTTTGCTCAAGAGCAAAATGCTGAGTTGGGGCTGTGGGAGTTGGTAAAACCATCCGTCAGAGCATAAGGCTAGTTATTTGCTGGATTCCACGCCAAAATGTAAAGAAAACAAAATCAATGTTTTACGGATGGAGCCACAACATTGCTCACATAACTATCTCTTTGGAAGGGAATTGAAAAGCTTTTATGTCGTACTCGGTCAATTTTATTTAAATTGATGCACCCAATACGAGGACAATCAAATCAAATCAACCCGAGTATAAATGTAGCCAAATACAACCACAACTTCCGAATTACAAGGTGAATACACCTATTTAAGGAACACGGCAACCTTATTTTGGCTAAATAAATAAGTCACATTCTTCTAGGTCAAGTCTCCTAAACTAATCACGTGTTTTTTACACGAAAACTTCCAAAAATCCCGCTGAGTAAAAGAATTTCAATATATCGTGTGAATTCTGTCATCATCGTCAACCTTCATTTTTTCTCCGTACCCTGGCGGTATTGCGGTGCGTTGATAGCTTATCGTAGCCAATCGTCTGGCAAAATGCCGAAACGTGCAAAATCGAATCTTCGCAAATAAGCACCTGCCTGATACCTGTCTTGCACAGTGTTCAGTTCTGAATTGTATACTGGGGTTCTGAAATACCTCTTGGGTTTTCCATATTTAATCAGGCAAAGTTTTGTGCGTACAGCAGATTACATATCTGATAAATGGTTGGAGACTGGGGATTGCACACACATTTGAGGTTGTTTATTAAGTTCGTTGGGTTGACTGAAGGCGCAAAATGATGCTTACTAAAATTGAGCCCATTCAGATCAGTGTACTGGGAGAAAATAGAGGTGAATATGGGTGAAATCCAGCGTTTGTTGATATCCGAAGAATTTCCTACGCTATTAAATGTTGTGAAAAAGAACTTCTTGTTTATGCATGTTGCACTATAAAAGAGCATTCATTAAGAGCAGCAACTTTATAGTTATATCTGTTAACCAAATCAAATTATTTTGTTGCATCCATGAAATTAAGGGTAGTATTATTATGAGGTAGTGCATTATATTTGCAAAAAGAAGAGCCAAATAAGTTTAAAAAATTATACAGTGGAGTCCGGGTAATGTGGACACGGTTAATATGGACAACCGCTTAATGTGGACAGTTGGCCAGGAACGGAATTTCTCCATAGTAAAATCCTCCGGTTAATCTGGACAGCCACCGCTTAATGTGGACAGCACCAAGCTGTCAACCGGTCGGTCGACCCACAGATTTTGTCAAAAATCCAGTCCAAATCGCCCGCGGCGGGGAATTCCCGCGTCCTGTTCGCCACAGTTGGGAGATGCAGTTGTCGAAGGAGGCTGCCAATACGTCATCTAGGCTATTCCCACTCCCCCTGCCCTGCCCCCGTATCCTCACCCTTGTCTCCCTTATCTGCTTTCCCAGAGATTTTGTCAAAAATCCAGTCCAAATCGCCCGCGTCGGGGAATTCCCGCGTCCTGTTCTGAAAGTTTTGCTTCAGATGAACAGTACACAAAGCTTTTCTGTTGGTTTGCCTGTGGTTGTGTACGTGTGGAGGCTGATCACGAGAAAGTGAAGCAGTTGCTGATGCCAAGAAGGTACCAGACGAGCAGGGAGAAGAGTCTGAAGAGGAAGACGAAGAAGTCGAGCCCCCAGTCTCATCAAAAGAAATGAGGGCGGCATTGGCCGTACTCGAAACGGGGCATCGACAACAAGGTTTTGATGTGGAGAATTTTGACACTATGATAAAGAACTGAGCATGTTCTTTCAATAAAACTTCATTCAGATGCAAAATTCTGTCTTTTTATGCGTAGAAACGACTGGTTTGGGGTCAGTTCGCTTAATGTGGAAAACCGGTTAATATGGACAGTTGGCCTGGAACGGAGGTGTCCACATTAACCGGACTCCACTGTACTTATAAAGTTCTCATTTGCATTCCTTGCCTACAACCCCAGTTTATTATCGTTATTATTTCACTGTACTCGTTATAAATATGTGTGTGTTAACACTTCGCCTCGATGAGCGACTGTTCCTGTGATCAAGCATTCTAGTGCCGGGACACATCCAGAAGACAACGGACGCAGACGAACGACTGAGTACCGGCCATAATCAGGAAGAAGATACGCTACCAAAGGACAAGAAGGCGCTCGGGCCTTACACTGTACTAGGTATTGAAAAATACTTCCGTTTTTGCTCTTTTCTTGTCGTGCTTTTCCTTGGGGACCCACACAGGGCGTAGTTGGGCGGTGACATCTCGCCTTTTTGGCTACCATTAAAACACTTTGTACATGGTTGAGGTATTTTGTAAGATAGGACTCCACTCAGCTCGTTTGGTAGGGAGGTAATGCCTTTGAAATTCCGATATGTAAAACTACCATTTTGGAGCTAGAGGCATCCTTGTCCCTGGTTATCACACTTTAAATGTGTCCCTCACAATGATGTTCATGAAACATTGCGCATCTATTACAAACATAGCTGACGAAGTGTGATTTCGGACACACCATTCTCAGTCTTTTTCAGCGGATGCTCTGCGAATGAGTCGGGTATGTAGTGAGATACGCTTTTGATTACGCTTTATTTCCTGTTGGAATCTAAGCTTGCTAGGTTAGACAGTCCATTGCTTATATGGCATTGGAAGTTAAAGTAGAAACCATATTTTCGCAAGTATAGCGTAGTCAGAATAACTGATGTGCATAAACTATTCTACGACGATACAGCAAGAAAACACAGTCTTCGGAAAATTCAGTTGTAGTCGTTAATAAGCATGTGGTTGATTAAACTGTTGCCCAAAAATGATGAAATGAGAGTGAAATGAGAGATTCGAAAGGTAGCTGTTGTGCAATTAATGTGCCTAATCGAAGATTGTCGTGCCAATTCCCATCGCACAACCAAGCATCCAACGGAAGTTATGAAACGCGAGCACTGTCTCATCTCATAACCGTCAGACAAAGAGAAACCTTCACTCAACCAAGTAACGTAACTCTAATTCGTCAGCCAACAACACACGGGCAGTAATCACTCATATCGGTGCATGACGCTGAATGTACTGCTTTAAAGTGTGTTGGGGCCGCAGTCTGTGAGCACGTCTTATCAAGCACCATGACGCATGAACCTACTGCTACTAAAATTGACGTTTTTCGCGTGGGCTCTAAGGTGAGAGTTGCACTTTCAGAAACACCCTACCAGTTCCTGGTCTAAAGGCGAGAAGGTGAGCTTTTTTATATGATGTTTAGCACAGCAACTAATCCTTCGTTATCATACAACTAAAGGAAGTATGACTATAATGGAGAAGTACCTCGTCTGCTTTTTGAATCTCCGTTTAGTAAATTGAATGTGGTGGGTAGCAGGCCCGGAAGTTCAAATCAAAGAAGGAAATGTGAATTTAGTAAACTAGGAACGTATGTTCGGAGGTTCAAGCTCAGCCCAAACGGACAATTTTAGTATGTCGGCTTGATTAATATGTTCTAGCATGTACCACAAGCATCTAAAACCATGTGTGTTGTACACGGGTACGTCACGAAACCCTCCATGAAAACGTTTACATTTTGCCATTCTCTGTTTTTGTGTATAGGTTTTGATGTGGCATAATATAGCCTTGGGGAATAATCATTTGTGTTTTAGTTTTTATCGTCTTACTTTGTCTGCCGACGTTTGAATGGTTCCCAATGATATCTTTGTAAAAAAGTCACTGCTGGATATCTGCTGTAATAGGCTTCGTATCTTAAGAACATGCTCGGTTTCTGCAATGCCTCCCACGAGATGCACTAACCTTTGCCTGGCGACTTGTGGGCAAAGGTATCACCCACATACCGAGCCCAGAATATCGGCCTTGGTTGTTGCCCAACCCAAGTCTCTAACCATTATAGGGCCACCTCGGATATGACCCAGGATCTGGCAGTCGAGATCGTCGAACCACTTATGCAAAGAAAAAACGATGAGACGGAGAATCGTCTCGAACATGCCCATATGCTACAGTTCCTGCAGTTCCATGAACCGGTGACGGGAGCAAAAATGTGTTCAACGATATCGGGATTCCTAGCCCAGGCTGTCCTATGATGGTTAAATTTTCTGGGCTTCCAACATCACAGACCTAAATGCTGGACGCGATAGTGCCTTCTTCGTCACCGCACGAAGCAAGTGCTCGAGTTCAAAGAACAGCGTCTTCTTGTAATTACAATTTCCCACGGAGAAGGAATAACGTAACTTGAAACATGTGCTCGGTTTCTGTATTGCGTCCTCTATCTGAATATTAAATTAGGTAACTTGGCTGCGCAGAAAATTGTGCATTTTATGTCGAATGTCATAATTGTTAGCCAATGCCAATTCGCTCGATGTCAAGTTTTTGAATTTTTTTATGGACGGCGATATTACAAAACGAAGATATTCAATGAAGAAGTCGCTGCGTTCACCGGAATCGTAATTTTATTCATCTGAACTTAAAGGCTCTTGCGGGAGTCCATCGTCAGACATAAACCGTCAACGAGATCTGAAATCCATAACATATCAGTGTTCACGAATTTCTTGTTGGCAAATTTTCTGTAATAATAAACGATCAAAATATAAATAAGCAGTTTTTCTCGGATGGTGTAGGGGGATTACAGTAAATGTTTCGTCTCTTGACTTCTTCGACTGTATCCAGCAGCCACGCGTACGCCAAGACCAGAGATAACAACTATCAAGGTGGCACTGTACTATTAAACAAAATTGGTAAAGGGTTAATAGTGTACAAACCCAAACAATGGACACACCAAGTCAAGAACGAAGGGATTCTATGCAAGGAAACAACACAAGTTCAAGAATAACGCCACGCAGGATGAAACTAGTCTTGAGAAATCTTATGTGTGTTGGGGAGAGAGGGGATGGCTTCGGTTATATATATGATTTAACGGGACAATTCACGTAACATCAGGATTGGTTTGAAACATCAGCGCGAACGGGGGAGGCATTTATGAACAGAGGCCATAGGAAAGCGTCAGCGACAGAGTGGGGGGGGAGTGACTGGATGACTGGTCCTTGGAGTAGCCGCGGCAACTGGGTCGAGAAGGGGAAGGGGGAACGGACAAATGACATCAATAGCAGCGTCGGAAACAAACCGAGGAGTTTGCTGACAGCATTCAGTCATGTGTAATCGAGTGAAAAGGTAAACACGGGAGGGTGGCCAGCATTTGCGGCAGGAAGGGGACAGCCTTCGTAATGGGTAAACAATCATCTGTAGGTCGGACGGGATTTTCGATGGAGAAGGGAAGTGGAGAATTCCAAACTTGTTCAGCCAAAAATAACACCACCCGCCAATTCTCCACCTACCGTCCACATTGGCTCTTGTTATTCACTTACACCCGGCTCATGTAAAGTGCATAACTAGTGGCTATTAAAATAGCTTTATGTCTTCTCCTGTCACTTGCACCACGGTTACTACCCGCCTTTTACTGCCAACCCTCTGGTAAGCAATTCTTAATAGCATCCTTTTCACAACGCCACCTACCGTTCCCACTTGAACCGTCCTAACTAAGCCATCAGGACCCTCTTCACACATATCAATCAGCCCTAGCAACCATGTCCTAAGAAAAGTCTTTCAAACGTCCCCTGTCTGGACGCCGCCGGAAATTCTTATCTATGCGGGCCGGACTTAGTCATTTTAGAGTCATCCAGTGATCCATAGTGGCCATATCGCGCACTCTCGGTTCTCAAAGCCATGACGAACCTAATGGTAGTGTGGAGAAGTATTCTTTCGTCCAGCTACGCCAAAAACACCCGCCAAATAACGCGATTGTGTCTGGCTCACGTGATATCGCCTAATTAAATCGTCAGTGCTGAACAGCTCCCAGTTCTTTCGCTTCCATACCAAACTCTTTGGTGTAAGTGGTGTTATTCCAGCCTCTCCAAAGTGTACTTGCTTCAATTGTTTTTGCGCCCTGGCTCCTCGTTTCAGTGACAAGCCTGGGCTTATTCCGTTCAGTTTTGGCCACAAAGATCTCAATTTAGTGGGAAATTCTTCCTCGCACAGTGCTGAGTCTTCAACTGCTAAAGCCTTTTCAATGTCATCCGACTCAGGCTCAGTCATGGCAACTGTGGAAACATGGGGGGAACGTTTAGAACATTTAATAGTCGATAGAATTAAGCCTGTACTAAGGGCAGAATCAGAATCGTGATCGATGTCTTCCCGACAAGCGGGGTTAGCGTAACCCGACCGTAACTGAGTGTCAACAATGAACACGTGGGCAAAATGAGCCGAAGGTAAAGCAACGCCAGGTAGATCAATAGACACTGATACAGGTTAGGGCGACGAAAACATGGGAGCATGAAAAACAACATCGGGAACATCGCCAACAAACTCCACCGACCCTGCTTTGCCAATTCTCTCATGATAAAGTGGGCCATTTTCTTTGAATCCACCCACTTTAACAATGCCGCCAATCTTCGAGCCGGCATCTCCTTCCAAATCCGGGTCTGCATTCATATCACTATCCAGAGACGACAGCTCCCCGTCAACTGACCCATCTACACGATACAGCTGCACATCCACACACGGGCCCTTCATTCTGTCGCTCGCGGGATCCGTTTTATGGTCGGAATCAAGGATCAAAATTTCTAGGTATGTTTCGCGTCTAGCTAGCTCCACATCCCGTCTATCTTTATCTACTCAACACCTATCCAGCTTCGGGGCATTCAGCTTAGCTCTAGCGAAATGTATTTAACGCTTTGTGTCGAGAATCGTCAGTTCTATATCCGTTTCGTGTTCATCTAGCTTCGCGTCGCGGTAATCTAGCTCAACATCCTGTCTATTTATCGCCACTAAGCGTCTATGTAGCTACACATCCCACTGCGGGCGCTTCGCGTTTAATCAACTGAGTTCCGCTTTAAGCTCCGAATAAATAGTAAAAGTTTGCTCGCTTCGCGTCTACCTATCTGCGTCTAGCAGACTTCGCATGGATCTGAGCAACTCTTAAGGTCTTTAAAACTTCCTTATTCTTGCGACTAGAAATGCTACAACGGCTTGACTTATCACAGCCGGCGTGAAGGTCCGAGGAGTTGGGTTCTCTTTGACCAGATTTGATCGTTTTCTCTTCCTTGGGCATTTTTTTCAAATGTTCCTGCCCCTGGTTTGCTAATCGGGCCAACGTTGCAGATCTAGAGTATGGCCAATCTAGTCAACGTACTCTGTACCTTGTTCAGCACTGTCAAATACTTTCAATTCAGACAAATGCGAGACTCCTGCTGAGCACTCGCTTGTCCGGCCAAATACTCGTATGGCTGTTGAGTACTGGTTTGTCAGACCAAATACCCAGGTGGCATGGCCAACCTGTATTGAGTACTGTTTCGTCTCTTGACTTCTCCAACTGTATCTAGCAGCCATGCGTACGCCAAGACCAGTGATAACAACGGTACTATTAAGCAAAATAGAAATGTTAAATAGTGGACACGCCAAGTTAGCAACGAAGACAGTCCATACAAGGGAACGATATAAGTTTAAGAATAATGCGAAGGAAACTAGTCTTGAGAAATCTTGTGTGTTGGTGGGAGAAGGGGTAGCTCCGCTTTTATATGATTTCACGGGACAATTCACGTAACATCAGGATTGGTGTGAAACACCAGCGCGAACGGGGGAGGGATTCGTGAAAAGAGGCCAGATGAAAGCGTCAGTGGCCGAGGGGAGAGGTTGACTGGACGTGTGGTTCTCGAAGTAGCCGCGGCCACTGGGTCGCAGAGGGGAAGGGGGAACGGCCACATCATAATGGTTTATTGCTAAGCACATCTTCGGCACCGTCAGCAGAGAGTCGATGGCAGCGTGTGAAAGAAACCGAGCAGTTTGGGGACAGTATTCATTCATGTGAAATCGAGTGAGATGGTAAACACGAGAGGGTGGCCAGCATTCGAGTTAGGATGGGGACAGGTTTCATAAAGGGTAAACAATCATCTGCAGGTCGGACGGGATTTTCGATGGAGAAAGGATGCGGAGAATTCCAAACTTTTTCAGCCGGAAATAACACCACCCACGACGGATATCGAAGCGTGAGGCGAATTAACGTATTGCTCCAGTGATCAAATCGTCTTCCATTTCTCAATTACTTCCTGGTCCTTGCATGTTTGCTTGTAATGACAAATTATTTGGGCGCGATGCGCTTCGATGGGCCTTGTCATGCATATGTATCTTTCATCAAAAGTGTAGAGTAGCTGACCAACTGCCAACCTACTGTAACCGTTAGCGTTCAGGGAGACGGCTTGTTGTCTTTTCATTCAGTTTGGCTGTTTTTGAATATTTTTAGACGTGTTATCGAAAATCATGACCGTTCCAATGGCTTCAATACAGTCATTATGACCATACTACTATCTTATGCTGCTTGTCAGCATGTACACAATCTTTCCTGTTTTTTTTCTCTAAGATTAATAAGGTCAAATTTGCTTCGCTAAAATGCCATAAAAAATGCAAGATATTGGCAAATGGTTTCGTTATTGGAGTTGGTAGGAAAAAGTGACGAATGAAGCTATTGGCAGTGCAAAATCGGCCGATTAGAAAAAGCACTTTCAATAAACTTGTAGTAGCTTGCCCCCAGCGCTGCCATGATCACTCATTCTGCCGGCTCTGTCAACGTGGCCAGTGAATCGATTTTTGGCACATCGCTGATAACTGGTTAACACTGGACTCGCCTCGCCACTTGTGATGACTGATCTACTAAGCGTGAATTGGCAGTCAAATCAGTCAATCGATTGTTGCGTACAGCTGATTCCTGGTATTCGCCGGATTTGTGGTCAGCGCTTGCAGAAACATACCCTAATGGCAATGTTCCGGAACCATAGGAGAGAGTGGTTCCAGTGAAACAATGGTCCCACTTTCGTTCCACTTTGGTTCCACTTTCGTCCCACTGCGCCGTGATTGCGTAAAAGGGTGATATTCCGTGCGCTGGCCGGGGTAGTCTACGAGCCGTCATCGAAATCGATGGTCGAACACCCACACACAAGCTTCCCCGTCTACCTGAGAAAAACTCTACGCGCACGCACGCCTCCTGCATTTGCTACCCCCCCCTCTCCAAATGCGTCGCTTGGATCGATGCCTTGCTCTGGCACATTTTGCCGGCGAATGCCTAGGGCAAAAAACCCGTGTTCAGGGCACACGCGTTCAAATAGGGGGGGGGGGGAGGGGTGTCTAAGGTAGCGATGTAGGGGGCGACTATAGTCTCTGGTGGACGTGGGAGCTTGTGTGTGGGTGGTCGACCATCATTTTCGATGACGGCATGTTGACTACCCCGGCCAGTGCACGGAATACCGCCCATATACGCAATCACGGCGCAGTGGGACGAAAGTGGAACTAAAGTGGACCGAAAGTGGGACCATTGTTTCACTGGAACCACTCTCTCCTATGGTTCCGGAACATTTCCATTAGGGTACTTCACACTAAGCCCATTCAACAGGCAAGGCGGAACTCACTCGGCCTTTCGACCCGGTGCGCGACAGGACCGAGGCTGCGGCGCTCTCTCTCTCGCTCCTCATGGTCGAACTCCACCCCAGGTCGACTCAACCCTTCTGTTAATTCTTTTCCTACTGATTCTGTGCAGAATACACTCTCCTTCTATCTTGGCTTCCACAACTTCTATCTTCTTCTGAGGAGCCGGGTCTGGAAGATGCAGAAGTTAGGGTTAAACCTTAGTAACCTTAACACACATTTGCGATAAACTGACAGTAGACTGCGTAAAATACCACACGTTATGATCAGCTGCATAAGCCGGTTCAGTATTGGTTGACGTGATGGCGTTGGTGTTTGAACGTGGCGTCTGGACTTTTCAAAGCCGAAGTTTGGTATTTACCACACACGATGTATAAAAATGAAGGCTTTCTGTGACTGCACTACTCAGTATATGGACGAAAGCTTTGTCATCATCGAACGTGATCAGATGCTGAAGTTTCAGGAACACCTCAACGGCACCTTCGTAGAGGAGGATGAAAACGACCACCTCGACTGCCTGGATATCTTCGTTTGCGCCGAACTCGTGGTGGCCAAAAAAGTGTTCAGAAGAAGAAGCAACAGATACGGCACAAAAAGCTGAGCTTCAATAGCAACCACGTGGATGCGCAATGTTGGCGGCTTGCGACCCACTGCAGCGAACCAGAAGGCAAGGCTGCCGAATTGCAGTACCTGTGCTCAGGTCAGCTGGTCACCTACGCAATTTTGTCGGCAGTTTTTTGCGAAAAACCAAGGCCAGGCCCATAACTGCGGTAGCTTCTAAGTTGAGGGGCGTTACTGTGCATGAAGTATGTATCGAAGGTTGTCAATCACCTTTGAACACCGACCAGAAGCAACCCTTAGACACCGAGTACTGAGGCAGAGTGACCCGTTGCATGACAGGAACCATCCAGAGTCGTTTATCTAATCTGCTGCAAGTGTAAAAATAGCAACTGCGTCGGAGAATCTGGAAGACTATTCTGTACGCTAATGGACAAGCACGGGTTGGCGGCAGTAAGGAGCGTAGGCACTTTACTTCAGCTCGTAGGTCATGCGAGGAAACCCAGCCATACCATCAAGTTTGCTGAGGTTGGAAGCATCGCGATGGTCAAAAACCATGTGAGCTTGTGACATGATCCTGCGGTCCCCGAGACTTCATGTTCAGTGCTTCGATCTTTTGCCTGGGCACACTTATCCTCCATGCTAGAGGGATGCGGCTGATAGTAAGCCGTTAAAACTACGCGTCACAAACTGACAAGTGTGCTGCTAGCACGGGCGTCTTGGCATGATTCCAGCTTGGGTGAATCAGGTGGGTTATTTTTATTTCTGCCATTTGTTCCTGTTACTTATTTATTACTGTTTAGCTTTACAGTAGCTCTTAGTAATTGCACAAAATATTTCCTGTTACGTATAAGGCGCTCACTCTTCGGCCCTGGAGTCTACATATTTATTACAGCACAGTCATTATTACCTCTAATGAAAAGTCGAATTCACAAAAAACGAAAATCAGACTTAGTGTAAGGGAACATTATAGGAAGACACGATTTAAATACAAGCATTTAACGCGTCTTTTCCGTGGTGCAATTTTGAACATTGTGTAAACAGCAGAATTTAGTGAATCCATTTATCTTAAATTTGCGAAAATTCCCATTGAAAAATTCAGACGATGAATTGGCGAACATACGTTTGTTTTCGATAATTCTCATCAGGCCTTTACATTTATAGGGTAATTAAGTAAATGGACTATGCGGTTTAGCAGAAAAAGGGAAGGACGATTGTCAGGGGAGGGAATGGGGGGGTCAAAACGGGGTCAACATTTGATCCACGTTAGGGGGAGCTGGTAGTCGGTTGAGGTGTTGAGCCACTGGCTGTTGGATTAGCAGCTTTTGACCATTGTAACTGTGGTGCCGCGACGAAATTCTTTTGGGCGCAAAGGATGGGTCGGCGTAGCCTGATTGCGGCCGCTTCTGCCGTAGCCAAGAGACGCACATGTGCATATATTCATTTACCTGTTCCTGTGGGGCGGGCTACATTGGTCGCACGAGTCGGCGTTTGTCCAAAAAAGTCGAAGAACACATCCCAGCATGGTTAGGAAAAGGTCAACTAAAGGGTGTTAACAGTTCCATTCTAGCGCATCTGGTAGACTCTGACCATCGCGTGGATGCCAAAGAGGCCTTCCGAGTTATCTACAAGGTACCCTCAAGCTACTCAAAATTTCTTGGACAGCGTCTCTTGGCTACGGCAGAAGCGGCCGCAATCAGGCTACGCCGACCCATCCTTTGCGCCCAAAAGAATTTCGTCGCGGCACCACAGTTACAATGGTCAAAAGCTGCTAATCCAACAGCCAGTGGCTCAACACCTCAACCGACTACCAGCTCCCCCTAACGCGGATCAAATGTTGACCCCGTTTTGACCCCCCCATTCCCTCCCCTGACAACCGTCCTTCCCTTTTTCTACTAAACTGCATAGTCCATTTACTTAATTACCCTATAAATGCAAAGGCCTGATGAGAATTATCGAAAACAAACGTATGGTCGCGTATTCATCTTCTGAATCCGCTTATCTCGGTAGTGCTCATCGGCAGCTTTTTCTCGTTGCATAACGTAAAATAACCTAAGAAAGAATGCAAAAGTGAATTCATACAAAAAATTCGATACAAGCAGTTAGGTCATAAAAATGATTAAGAAGGTTAATCAATAACTTGGGCAGGAAAACTGGGAGAAAACGTCTAAGACAAAGAGTAGGAAGAAGAAATATAAAATCAGGAAGCTAGTGTTACTTCCGGAAAATGTAGATTCACCAGATGCTCCAGCTGTTAACATAGGTCGGATTTAGACGGGCGTATGTAGGCTGCCTCCATGTAGCGCAGGGTACGAATTCTTTATCCCCTTACAAGTACTCGGAAAGAAGTGTTAGGGACCACAGAATGGCCCGTATCTAGCAGGTGTTCAGCAATCGATGAACCAAGAGTTCCGTTTGCTTGTTTCAATAACCGACTAGGTAAGTGCTCCTTGTCTCTCGCTGCCAATTGCTCAATGTGTATTAATTTTCTTACGTTTTCGATTACTCTTGACCATTTCATATAACCGTGCTGTTTGTATCGATTTTTCTGCGTAAATTCAAATGTGCATTTTCCCTCCCCAGCAGCTTCATCCACCGATGCCTCCGAACGCGCCCACAGGGAACAAAAGAAAGGGGACCACCAACGTTCTGGCACGCTCTACCGTACATTAAAAACGTGTCAGAAGCAACCGAGCGTATCGCTGCAGAGCTCGGCGTGGGTATTGCTCATCGCCCGGCAGCTACCATGCGTGCACGAGTCATGCAAATAAAAGACCCGTTGGATGTAGGTGAGCAGTCTGGCGTCATTTATCAAGTGCCATGTCGCGATTGTTCTTGCCATTATACAGGGCAGACCGGGCGGCGACTTAGCTCAAGAATAACGGAGCACAAACGGGCAGTGCGGAAAGGCGACCCACAATCCCAGATCGCTACCTACACTCTGGAGGAAGGCCACGCATTTGACTTCTCGAACACACGGATAATGGCACGGGCCGGTAATAGGACGGGACGCGAACTGCTGGAGGCCTGGATGTCAGATTCTAACTCCATAAACAGGCATGTGGATATACCGCCCTGTTATTTAGCCATCCGTGCCCGTGAACAGAAACCAGGGTCCAGTTCCTCTACAAGCACCCAGGCCACTACCTCAAGGTCACATGCCGTTACTCCAGGGACGCGCTTCGGAGACGCGATAAGATAGGGTGAGAATGGAATTGGCGTGGATTTGCGGAGGCAAAGGTGAATTTTGAATTCATATCAGGCTGTATGGATCGCGGAGAATACCCAAAGCACTATTGGAGGAACCTGCGCAGGAACCATATCACGCCTACTGCAGCCGCTCTACGACGATATGCAGAAAAACATATGGAGACAAGTAACGCCAAAATCCAGGAGCTTCAACGGAATCTTTGCCAGAAGACCACGGCCCTGGACCGTCTCGGAAGTGAAGAGAAACTAACCTTCGAAGGCTATGTCCAGACAGTCAGAAATAGGAGAACTGAATTCAGGTGGACAAAGCTACTACGAAGCGTCCAACCAGTGAAAGCGCAGACCGTACTTCCCAATAATCTGGAGCGGTACGTGCATAATTATTCAGCAGTACGTCTTGATAAAACGCTCCTAGAAGCACTTTCTCTGGGCCCCAAGTTTTGCATGGCGCAACGCAAGCAAAAACAACTAGAACTAGAAATTCAATTCGAAAGTCTCTTCAGTCAGACTTCCGATCTGAAACCCTCCGGGCCCAGAGAAGTTGACTTTCTTAAGTCGACCCTAGTCAACTGCTGTCAACAGTACTTAAGAAAGACTCCAAGACCTATAGGTCCTCTAACCAAGGCCCATCTGGATAGTCTCAATGAGCTTCGCCGAAATGAAAATATTTTGCTTACTAGACCGGACAAAGGATCCGGGATTGTGCTGCTAGATAAGAAAGACTATGTTGCTAAACTAGAACAAATTTTATCGGATCGCACAAAGTTTTCAAAATCCGATAAAGACAAAGACCGGACAGAGGCCATTGAAGGCCATCTAACAAAACTACTTAAAGTACTTCAAAAGGAAGGATATTTATCTGAAAAAGAGTTGGAGGAACTAAGACCCGTGGGTACCACAATACCTCGAATGTATGGCCTACCCAAAATTCATAAACAAGGCGTGCCGCTTCGTCCTATCTTGGACATGAGGAACTCGCCCTACCACTCTATTGCAAAATAGCTTGTTGAAAAGCTAAAGCCGCTTCCGAGTCGTCTATACCCTAGAAGCCTGAAAGATACCTTTGACTTCGTCGAAGCGATCAAGGATGTTAACATAAGAAAACTGAAAATGTTGTCATTAGATGTATCTTCATTGTTTACAAACGTGCCAGTAGTGGAAACCATTGAGTACTTATGCGACTTTATACATCAGACAAACCACCAGATAGGGATGCCAGTAGAGACGCTTAAGGAACTTTTGACGTGCTGCACGCAAAACGTACAGTTCCTCTGCAATGGCCAGTTCTACAGGCAAATAGATTGTGTGACCATGGGCTCACCTCTTGGACCATTCCTCGCGAATGTCTTCATGGGCAGAGTCGAAGAATTTAACCTCAAAGACACTATCAACAGCTTTGAGTTCTATGGTCGTTACGTGGATGATATCTTTTGCCTGACGAAGCAGACTACCGATATAGATGGCGTAGTTCATACGTTCAATACGGCCCACGCAGCACTAAAACTCACTGTGGAAACGGAGGTGAACAACGAAATCGCGTTCCTAGATGTGCTCCTGCACAGACAAAAAAACGGTTCAATACAACGCCGGGTATACAGAAAGAAAACCTGGACGGGGCAATACATTAATTTCAACAGTTTTGTTCCCCTTCATCTTAAAAGAAACTTAGTCCAGGGATTGGCAGCAAGAACACGACGCATCTGCTCTCCTGAAGTAGTTGAAAGAGAACTACAGCAGCTACAGAACACACTTCGTGAAAATGGTTATCCAGAAAGGTTCATCCTTCGTAACATTAAGGAGCGTGTCGCAAAGCCTGCCATAGCAACGGCAAAAAAGAAAGACCTTATCATAAGACTGCCCTTCCTAGGAGACGCAGCAAGTGAACTAGTAAGACGACGTCTAAGGACAGCAGTCACGAGTGCTTTCCCGGCGGCTAACTTACGCGTACTCTTTACAAACTCTCCCCTTCTGCGGATGGGGGATAAAGACAGATTACCGCTACAGGCCACTTCCATGTGCATTTATTCCTTCACCTGCTCCTGTGGGGCGGGATATATCGGCCGAACAACGAGACGTCTGGAGAAGAGGATACGCGAACACAGACCAGCCTGGTTAGGTAAAGGGGAAAATCGATCGATCTCAAGCTCAATTCTCGCACACCTGATCGATACAAATCACCAAGTTGACGCGAGAGAGGCTTTTCAGGTCATAAACCAGGCACCCACGCTCTACTCTAAAGGCCTGCGTAAACGGGTGCTAGCCACAGCTGAGGCAGTGGCAATTCGTTTAGCAAAACCCGCTCTCTGCTGTCAAAAGACGCTGGTACATGCCGTCTCCCTCCCGTGGCCGACCGCATACAAAGATCCCGCACCGCCAGAAGCCACTACGTCAGAACTCACGACGTCAGAAGCTACGCAGCCCGAAACCATACTACCCACAGCCGCAGAAAACACGCAGTGCGACCATGCTGCTCACAGTCACAGAGGGCCCGCTGCGCGTATGACGTAGATCGTGGGAACGTCCATCCCCCGTTCCACACGCGTGACAACCCAACGTCTTCGGCATGCTGAGTCCGGCGCGCAGGAGACGAGGGAACCACGAGATGACTAATTAGCCCCCTCCCCCCACCTCGAGAACTATATTAGCACTGTACCGAACTGCCTGCTTTAGTCGTCTATTTTTCCATGTCACTGTAACGGCCTGAAGTGAATGACCGAAAACAGCTGTTTGCCAACACGACTTTACAATCGTAAAGACCAATCAATAATTGCCACTACCACCCCCTCCCTTACCAACCCCATTTATGCGTAGCTGACGCTTGCTTCTCTCATTTACTCTGACGATGGCTTCTCGTGTGGAGCCCAAAGCTCAGAATAAAACTATCGTTCCAGAGATCGCGTCTTCGTCTTCTTTACAACAATTTTCCCTTCCGTTATTTACGTTATGCAACGATAGGAAACAGCTGATAAGCACTCTTGCAGTTAATGTATCGAATAAATTCTGCTGTTTACGCAATCTTCAAAATAAACACGAACAGGCACACTAAAATCATTGTTTTCGATTATAATTGAAAAATTTAACAGTTTTATAACCTTCTAACGCGAGAAACACGATCATTATCGTGCTATAATCTAGTATGTATCCTACATCCGTAAAACCAGCTGTATTCAAAGAGATCCTTTAAAATGTTTATAAAAAGTTTTTGTGATATCCGTACTACACCAACAGACGTACCGCTCGCCCACATTCGATAGCTCCGATAGCCTTAGATCACCTCATTCACAGATGCATTTTCTTGGGATACCCAAGATTTATTTGCTTGCACATACTTTTTCTGGCTCTGATAATAAAGAAACGTAAACGTACTGCAAAACTCTTTAAAACCTAACCTTCAAACCATGCAAGTTCAGGATCTAATTGAAGGAACAAAGCTTTTGCTATTAATTAGTTGGCTTTTAACGTGCCTTATGGAAGCATGCACCACTTCAAGTTTAAATCGACTCAGTAGGTATTCAGGTGATTGTTCTCGTTACGGTTACGGCCCGTTCTATTACAAGTTTTTATATTAATTGCTTCTGCTCTATATATGTCAAAAATATTTGCAAGTATTTCGCGTACGGCCCAACAGACAAACCTGACGATATGTTATACCTTCGTATGCTTGACTGTGGCCCATATTTTCGGAATAGTAGATGGAATAACGGTCTAATAAGAGTATTACTTAATTTTATTGTACTCAATATACTATATTAGCGCAGAAGCTAGGCCTTGCCTTGGGTTTCCTTACATGTTGTTGGTAGGCAAACCGTATGTGAGAAACTCTTAAAATAATTATGTCCAGTTAAGGTCAGCTTTATTAGGAAAATTCATAGGTTAATACCTTTGAACTCCCTCTTTGTACATAGTTATGATGCAGAACCTGTGGCGCTGCCAGAAATGGATCAGTGTTAGGTAGGGGAACAGAGTAAAAAAAACTCCTTTTGTGGGATTTTTAGGAGCAAAACTGTTGAGTGTGAACTGGAGCCAGGGCATGCGACGAATATATGTAAATCGGATGTCCTGCTGCTGAAACTGTTGGAATCATGTCAGGAGGAGGCCATCGTGGTTGATCAATACCCTAATGGTCACATGAGGAGAAGATCGCAATGGTCACGAGAACATCACTGATTACCTGAGTTGAGTCCATCGTACGCCCTTGCTGGTTACCGGGTCTGCCGACCAGATATCGAAGCATGGGAGCCCAACGATCGTCAACAGTAATTCTAAGCAAACAAAGTACTGAAAAGTAGCTAGCTGTATGGTTTTTAAAGGGAATTTCTGCCAGAGAAGTTTGGTGATAAATCGTACTTGCCGCCGAGCGGCCATGTCATTAGTCTAGCATCATTACAAAGAACATCCTTTTTACATGCTTGTCCAACTGCATCACAAACGTGTCCACAGGTGGCATTGAATAGCCACGTATGCTGTCAGCTCGGTGACAGTGTAGCAAAGTTTCCGCTGAATTTCAGTTGGAAGCTGATTTCCAATGCTCCTGTCAAAAGGAGGAAGTCCATACCATTCAAGTTGCTCTCCACCCATTTCAACCAAGGTGTTTTCAATGTGAATGAGTGCCATGTTGTAGGTGGTGGCATTTAAGTCTACGGGAAGACGGGCATTTTGCAACTGTAGTTGATGTCGGTAGTCTTCCGACATATCATTCCTGTACTTTAACCATAGATCATGGGGGCAGTTCAAGTCACAACTTCTGATCAACAACGCAAACAATCGTCGTAATTGAAAAGGAGTGTTAGCAACGATAGTTTGATATGAGTAGAAGGCTTTACAACTTACTGCCTTACGGGTGCCAATTTGTGGTATACCGAAGCGATAAGCATCTTCACCATTTAAATGCATGCGAGGGTATTGTAAGGCGTCGTATGAACAGTGTGTCTCATATATCCTTTGCAGTCTATCGTCTCTCCTTCTCAAGACAATATCCCTGTTGCCGTGCGTGTTTCTGACATAATAATGGCCACCTCGTTGCATGCGGGAGCATTAAATTTTCATTGCTGCTCTCCACCAGGACGTTTATCGGCATCTATGACAAAAAGTGAATTCAATGGAAGTGTGCATCTCCAGGGCGGACTTAAAACTGTTAATGTAGCTGTAACGCTGGTGTAGCATGTCTTGAAGGGACAGTATTATGTGATGCTTTAAGCCTAGGTACACTCGGGATCGGCGTCACCGTCTAATCACGTCTTCTCTGAATCCCCGAGGAAGCAAACAGCAAGAAGGACGCAAAAGGCGGGGGGCACTCTCGCGTACCTAGTATAGCATATTTAAGGCAAGCGAACGCGTGATTAGGCAGGTTCAATCGGACTAATCAGACACTGGCTTCGAACGAGTAGTCACTCGATTGGTTTATGACTCATCCGGTTGGTTTATCAGAGTCCTAGGCCTGGCCGAAGGTTTGCGCGACATTATCGAGTGTACCGCCTGTAGGTGGATCAACAGTCTAAAAGCGACTCACTAGCACTTCCTGCGAGAGTGACTCCTTAGAAGTTTGGGGAGAAAAAGTCTGTTAGTACTGTATCCTTAAATAATTCTAAAACTACCGCATTTTAGTAATCTAAAGCCCAAATACAGGCATATTTATTATTTTAACGTGGCGAAGATCACGAGGTGAGCAGAATTTGTTGACGTCATACATTTCGTGACCTCTAATTCATCTGCAAATAGCCATTGCCTTCTAATATAGTAAAATATGTGTCCAATTAGAAGGGTGAAGCTCAATAGGTAAATAGGATGGGAAACCTAGGTCAAAATATGGGTTCATTGTGAGGGGTAGAGGGGGGGCGCACGTAATTATCACAGCAATGCAGTTCAGGGGGAAGGGGGAAGGCATAAGAGGGACTGAGGTGATCAATCTTCACCACGGCAAGGCGAGGTTGATGACATGATCCTGCTGCTTACACAGTTCTGGTTTTCCTCTGCGCATCGCAGCGCCTCGGCAAATCGTAGGAGACGTCCGGTTGCCACCCGAAGTATGAGCTTAAACACGGTCTTTTGATCAACTGTATTATTTACTAGAATTCTCAAACTGATATATTATATCCGTAGTTAACGTTCATATCACACACGACCACAAGCCCTAATCTGTCGATTTCTAGATGCTGGTGGACCGCTGGCCAGCACCAATCCTTCTGTAAGCTACCTTCGGCCAAATCCTCTCCAGTTTTAACCATATATTTGAAGGGGCAAAATTATCTTTCAAGAATTCAAAATAAGTAAGGGGCAAACTGCTTAAACGCTTCTTTTAGTTTTGTAAATTATATTTATATAGAAGAGCACTGTCCGGTTGCCTTAATTTCCTCCACATTGCCATCTCCTTGCCATTCTAAAATTGCCGCACTTCAGTTATCTAAAGTCATAACGGCAGCGTATTATTCTACTGTTGCCCTACATTTTTAGATAGACGCAAACGAAGTCTAAGCCCAAATTCTGCCTGAAAAAGGAAACATATTTCGTTCACCTAGATTCTACTTAAGTTGTGAAATCATCAATGGGCTTCTGTTCTTTTGTGCAAAAGCTTTGATCGCCTATGGAACCTACAATCTGAGCGTTATGAAAATGCAGCAGAAGCAGTGTGCCCAGAGAGCAAACGACCTCTGCGATTTCGAAAGGTACTTTCATTTAGAGAGTTTGGCTTTGCAGCGTTCGCAGAACTGTATATATAACTTGGCAAAAGAAGCTCATGTTGCCCCACTCATATACACCTATTCCCAGTAATTTGTCCTGCGAAAACGGTGGTTGTAGAGTTTTTCGGGATGGTAAATAGGCAAGACAGAGAAAGAAAGTTTTAGAAGTAAGTGGTAAGTGAAAAAATTTAGTCGAAGCTGCTTCCCGTGGCCGCTGGGAGCAGGTTGTTCCACATGTAAATTGAAGGTGGGAGGGCGCTTCGCCCCGCAGTTTATACTAATGTAACCCCAGAACTGTCAGGTGGACCATAAGTGAGTTGTTGTAGACGACCTCCTAAATAACATTTTAATTTTTCGGGAAATTCAAGAAATCTGCAGCTTGATAATCGGGTTTTTCCGCAATAAATTGAACAATAATACAGATTAGGACAATCAACAGATTTAAATCAACAATACTTCTAAATACAGTAAAATAAAAATGAATTTAGCATTTTTAAGTACATTGCACTGCGTGTCCTAATTTTATGCCCATAAAACCCGATAAACACCGTTTCCGTAGGAAAACATGCAAGTTATAGGGATAAGTTAGTGGGAATACATAAGCTACTGTTACCTGTAAGTTTAGGAACTGTGACTATTTTATTGCAATGCAAATAATTTCGGGACACCCATTGAAACATCCCATGTTGTATGACGAGCTCAGCCAGAAGCAAATTTTCGTTCCAATTGCATTATGTCAATTATTTAAGCATATGCTGCTCCCCTACATCTATTTGTGCATTAAAATTCCTAATAAACAGATACTGAATAAAGAATATACTCCCATATTTCAGGCCAGTTATAATTTTGTTTTCATCTTAGCTGAAAGAGAGAGGATATGGGGCAATTCCTGAGACAAAGTTGTATTTGGGCTGAAGTGTCGAAAACACTCTCGCTTTCATTGTCAGATCGTAGGGTCTAATCTCCTTTTGCCGTCGAGTGTGTGTGTGTTAGCGCTAGACGCGTGGTATAACTGTGCTTGATGCACGCCTGTCGATCAATTATACTGATTAATTGCTGGTGGCTATTTGAATTGTTCTCGCCCTCGCAGGCGCCTCCATGAGATATGTCACGTCGTTCTTGTGTTGCCTGACCATCTCAACCTTTCTCGCTCGCAGTTGCCGGCTGTCGGCCCTGAGTATCTTCCTTCGCCAGACCATCAGACAACGGATCATGAGGCCCAAGGTCCCACTACCATTGACAGAACAAACAGAAGTTGCCTACAGCATAACATGCCAAAACTGCGATGCGAGGTATGTTGGTGAAACGGGAAAACGCCTTGGCACAATGTCGCACGATTATCAGTTCGCAATCAACCGCAAGGATAAGCTGACTATGATCTATGACCACGTACAGCAGGGAAATCACACGTTCATCTTTGAGAAAGCAAGAGTAGTAGGCTGAGCCTATGACAAGATGGCCATATTGCTGCTAGAAAGTGGGTCCTTGACTGGCATACTTAACAGAGCCATAGAGTTTCCTCCCACTTACCAAGCGCTCCACACAAGGCTAAAATATGCTCAGACCGGAGAAATAGTTTGGGCGAAGGAATACACACAGGGTCGACAGCCGGCAGCCGCGAACGAAGAAGGTGGAAGCTACCCCTTTTTCTTCTTCCTCTTCCGGGGATGATGAAAGCAATATGATATCTGGACCTCGAATATTTGCGCGAACGAATAAAGGATATATGTACGTCTACATTGTTATGATTACTAAACGCCTCATTCAGAAGGCCTTTACAAATCCGCAGGGCTTGGCTAACTTCTGCGTCATTCGTCTTGGGTGGGACTTGGGTGGGGCCCAACTTTGACCTGGGTATGACTGGCTGACGACAACTCATAAGCCAGAAACGGGCATTACAGCCTCTTCTGTGTTTGCCAGAAATACTATCTGTCTTGGTTGTGTGAAGTTACGATGGGTTGATAAAGAAAAAAGGCTGATTCTATGCCGTGGTAATTGAGAAGTTCATGCTTCACCAAATACAAGAATTTATGTGCTGCCTTTTGGAAAACAAAAGTAGATACATCTAGGATTCTATTTCGACATTAAGAGATGCTGAAATCAACTTTTTTGCAGGTGGAGCCACAACTTTGCTTGTAAGATGTCCTCGTTCCAAGGAGAGGCGTTAATAAAGTTATTCGTCGCCTTTAGTCAATTTAAATTAAACTGATAAAAGCAGATGCACGCAATACAAGGGAAATCAAACCAAACTATAAAAAAAGTAGTATAATACAACATTGGGACTGCAAGCTCATTACGGCTAATGTTTAAGGGACACGACAGATGACTTGCAGCTAACTTAATAGCTCCCATTTTAGTCCCAAAATAAAGTTTCGAAAATTCCCATCAGAGAATTCAGAAGGATATTTGGTGAACATACGAAGCTTTCAATAAATTTTCTTCGGGTCATTACGTTTATATAGGAAATAGGGGAGGGGGAATGAGGGGAGAAAGCGTGGACAACTGCAGGCAGTTATGTAAACCGACGAAATCCGAAACGTCAGGAGAATAAAGTCCTTGTTCCAGTGATCGCATCTTGTTCTTCGGAGTTATGTGACCGTTGGTCATGCTATTCTCGAGCCTTGCAGAAGGTTCTTTTGCGCGCACTAAACCGGCTTTCTTATCCGGATCCCGGTTGCTTCTGCTGTTGCTAGCAAACGCTGACCCAGAGACTTTGGGTTGTTTGGCGGGACCTTATAAACTACCTTAAATGCTTCTATGGGATCCTAACGATGTCCTGAGTCAATCATGTTGGCAAGGATGGTGCTGTTGACTCATCTGCTTTCACCTGCGCTGAACCATGCTGGGAAATGCTCCCGTTTTTTTTGGATAATCGCTGAATCGTGCGAACGATATAACCTGTTCCATGGGAGCAACAACTTGAGTACAGTGCAACTGTTAGAGATTATCAAAAGGAGGAAAGTGTAGTCTTTTTAGACGTTCCTTGCTGCTTAGATAGTTAATTTATAAAGTCTTCAATATTTTGCAGGTGTGCTCATTTGGTTATCTATCCGCCTAGTATTAGTTGTATCTGTATCGGTTTCAGCATCGGATTTCACACAGTTCATCAAGACGCTTGGCGCATCAGTTCTGCCACCCATGACCTGTGTTCGTTCAGATTGTATCATTAACTAGTGAATTGGTGAGGGGAAACATTGAGTTTGATGAAAAGTACAATTTAGGAACATGATTCCAACAGTAAATAAATAGAAATATTGGAAGAGCCTGTTGATCGGAACATATATTCTGTAAGCACTCTGTCCTGTAAGACACGTAAGACATTTTTTTCCCCACACTCTTCAAAATCATGCCAATGACCAGGGTTGACAGGCAATTAGACCGAATATAGTCAGATGCCTCTTGAAAGTAATTTGTCACTCAGCTGCTGAGGTCCATAGTGTTCACATATGTGTACGAATTTCCGTCCTTGAGAAAAATAAACTGGAAATGTCTAGTCCTTGCTAGACGAAGCAGCCAAGGTTGGTGAATCGGAGTACACCTATGAACCAATCTACATCCCTATCGAAAACCGGCAGAACGTCGACCCCGTGGCTCAGTGGATAGGACGTTTGTCTCTAGCTCACTTATCACGAGTTCGAAACTCGAGTGTAGTAACAGTTTCTGTGGCTATACTGGAGTCACGTTACTACGACTGACGACGGCTAATGAGCCAGAAATACGCGTATTTCATGGCCCTAAAGTTTGTCGGTAATACATTAATTTCTGTGTATTTACTCTAAAAATAACCCTTATTCTATTAAAGTCTGTCATTAGATGTATTAGTATATGAATGCCTTTAAATACCAGTTAAGGGCCACAGAGATTGGAATGCCTACTCCAAGCTACTTCTTCCGTACCAAGTCGTTGCACCACGAATGTTAGATGCAAGTTCAATGAGTAATATTTTTCTGTATCTCTCCCCCCGCCATTTCATATTTTCCTCAGTGAGGGACGTCTTTTTAGCATTCCAGCAGCCATCAGCAATGAGCATTGTAAAAATCAATTAATTTAACTTTGTAAGCATAGTCATATTGTTTCACTCACTACAGTCCTTTTATCTGACGCCATGTAAGCTTCTCAATCAGATGAACGACTGGCTAGTAACAAAACTGAGACCATCCTTTTGTAAGATTACAAACGTGTTTAAATACCATTTACTTTAATCTCCCTACACTATAAGACCAAAAATCTTTATTTATTTATAGATTGTTCAGTGTTTCAGGACGTACGTAACCGCTGTATGCTTGGGGGTGAGGAAGAAAGACGCTTAATCCCAGGTTGCAGCTCATTCGACGGGACCTGGCCATATTTTCAAGTTTGATGAGGCCGAAATCCTCACAAGAGGTGACAACCACATGAGCCGCGAGCTGCTCGAGTAATGGTTCTCAGGCCCCCATTCCATCAACAAACGCAACGATTTGGCGTTCCCATACGGTGTACTGAGACATTACCTGAGCAACAAAATCAGTCACGTGAGAAGGACTGGACGCAACAACAACTCTGACGACAGCAAGCATAATTGTCCTGCAATTATCAAGCCCGCATCCGACGCTGACAAGCAAACTGTGGCAATAAATAAGACATCACCGCAGCAATTAAGACCTCAAGCGGTGACTGCGGGAACTGAAAATTATGGTACGCATGCGGTCGACCACTACGAACTATAAACACCGTGCAAACTGTGCATGTATCACCCTTATCTGCGCATGGTTTCGATTTTCCTACGATTACGTATGATTAAGGATTCCCGAGGGAATCCGAAACGTCAGAAAAATGAAACCTTTGCTCCAGTGATCGCACCTTCTTCTTCTGGATTGGCTTCATAGAACGCATCATATTCTGCACACCCTACTTGCCTTAGTTAATACCTAAAGTACGTCCTAAGACAAAATTTCAGGCACTGTAGGATTTGGATATGTCCGAGATGATTATTGGTCTCATCGTAATTACCTTATAGAAGTAGTTCAATGGTCACGACTGCGAGATCCTAGGGAATAGCAAAGGTGGTCCGACAACGGCTAGAGAGTCTGGTCAACAACACCGCAGACCGATATTCTAGGCGTGGTATGCAGATGATAATTTTGCCCACAAGTCGCCACTGGGGAAACGCACAGGTCAACGCCTGGTGTGGGGTGCATTACAGAAACCGAGGATAAGCTTCAGGTACGAGGCCTACTGATGGCCGATATCAAGCAGTGGCTTTTTAAAAAGATTGGATTACGCGAGCTTCAACAATTTGCAGACACATACAGATGCTACTACTAGATCGGCGAAACACATGCATTCATCATATTCCCGATCTCAACCGGCAAAGCAAGGAGCCCGTGGA
>JAYGXS010000008.1:6457448-6537496 GCA_036362985.1 Ligula intestinalis
CCTGTTTCTGCTACTGTTCATGTCTCTGATGACGAATCCAGGACGGATATCGAAACATCGGGCAAATAAACATATCATTCCAGCGATCGCGTCTTCTTCTTCTCAATCGCTTCCTGGGACACGGATGTTCGCTTGTATTGGCTGATCTGATGTTCCGGCCTATGTGCCTATACTTCCAATTTATCGAAAAAGAAGGATTGTTATAACGCCATGTTTGCAATGGTATTAGACTTTAGCACGTCATTTAAACGGCTGCTGACGGAAACAGCTTGCAGACAACCATGGCCCGGTTGTTCATACCCGACTAGCAGGCAGAAGAAGGCAAGAGAATGGTTCATGTTGCAATGGTTTTATTTAACACCACAAAAAGCCAGCGGGGTTTGCGGAGTTTTTTCTTAGCTTGATCACTCCAGCGTATTCATAAGGCTTTGGACTTTTTATAGCATTCGTGGCTTATGGTGTGCGAGCGGACGTCCTGGATTGTTCGAGATTGCGGTTACTTCCAGTGCTGTGTGAGTGCTCGTCATGGTTGCTCGAAGCACGGCGTGGGTGGCCTGTATACGGGCATGACGAAGGAGGCATGCACTTTTCGTCTACGGCCTAAAGTGCACGGTGGGTCCCGCCTCCGTAACAAATCGACTCCAAAGATAGTCAAAGGACTGGTGTTTGCCGTTCAATGCGAGCTAGTGCACTATTTTAAAATCGTAGAAACGAGTCCTTTTAACCTCATGGGTTGTTGTTGTAGGTTCATGCGCTATAATGCGGGATAAGACCTGATCACAGACTATGAGCCTCACACAAAACACCCAGCATGGGCGGCTTGATTGTGGGCATGACCCCGCTCGAACGTACTTTTCACCAACGGCCTTGAGTGCATGGCGGTTCTCGACGCCCCAACAACTCGATTCCAAAAATATTCAGAGGACGGGCTCTTGAATATCAATGCGAACAAGTGCACTCTTCTGCTAGTCGTTGAAACGAGTTCTTCTAACTTCAAGGTTTACCACGCTGCTGCGTTCGGGTAGGCAGGAATTCTGAAAAAGCGGCCAAAGAAACCTATTTTTATTTTTTGTACAATAATATTTCTTAAAACCCGCTTTTTATATTAATATACATATATTACTAGAAAAACGGTCTCCAAAAATTCATAATTCGCTGCGTTTCGGCAAAAGGGGGGGGGGGGGCTATTGCATGTAAGCAGGTGACCCCTGTTCGGATAAAAAATGAAATTCGATTTGCATCGCGTTTTTTCGAGCTCGTTTCAAGCTCGAACAGACAGCCAAAACGAGCTCAATTTGAGCTCGGTTTTTCGAATTAGCGAGCTCGAAACGAGCTCGTTTTGCTATTAGGGAAGATGTGGACATTCAGAATGTCTTGGAAATTTTTATCATGGCAAAAATTACATGACAGAAATCCGAAGAGCAATTGGCGAGCAAACGTATGTTTTCAATAAATTCTCATCAGGCCATTAAATTTATATGGTAGGGGGGTAAAGTGTAAAAGGTAAAATCATGCTCAAAGTTACAAGCAAATTAGTACAGGAAATAAGGGGAACCCCCCGTGCACTGAGTAAATTTAGCCAAGTCTGCGATTTCAGTTTTTTACCTCGGGTAACAGGCCTTCTCTGCCTTTGATTATGATTACTTCTATACAATCTTTCGAAACTTCGTGCGGTCGCAACTGGAGTCGAATCTCCAAACTTGACGAGCCTGGTCCACGAAAGACCTCAACATTTGCGAAAATGTCCAAGGGCCTTTGACCAAATCTTTCATAGGGCAGGGCTCACTTCACCCCACGAACCACGGTCGTTGTAACACAGTCTCTTTACTCTGAATCGCAGACAAATAAGGGTAAATTGATAACGACATTCTGCACCTTACGTCTTGTAGGAGGACCCTTTTTTAAAAAAAAGCAAAAATAACGAACTTGAGAGGCCGTCCTATCAAAGTGCGCGTGAATGGGGCCAGGCTAGATACTTGGAAGTTGTCTTACTCTAAACAAGTAATCCAACGTTGGAATGCTTTGCAACTAGATATACCTTAATGACGGAAAACTAACAAGTTTGGTAGATGAAGCTGGACCGGCATAGAAATGCGCTATACAATAATGACCAATTTCATTCCAACAACCGCAATATTATAATTAGTATGCTACTAATTAGGTTTCAGTTAGGTTAGTTTATAAAATTATAAATATGATGAAGTGCGATCTACGGCAAGTTTTCGAACTCATAAAATGCTATGATTTTTACTAGAAAGTCCCTGTTACGCAAAAGCAGCCCAGTCTGCGGCCCCCAAAGTCTTGCAGCAATAAGGTGGTAGACTCAGTCCATCACGCGGATGCCCGATAGGTCTTGCGAATGATCTACAAGGTCCCTTCAGCTATTCAAATCCCCTGGATAGTGTTTGTGGGCTAAGTTAGAAGCGGCTGCCATATGACTACGACCGTTGCTCATTCAACAGCTCGCAGCTTATGATCCGTCCCTCTGCTGCCAGTTCAGTCTAACACTGAACAGATTTGCCGACCATACCATCTTTCTATACTTCCAATTGATCGGAAATAAAGGGTTGCGATAGGGAACTCGATTGCGATATCACATTTCTTGCGATGATATCAGACTGTAGCACGTCATTCGAACTGATCGGTTTGTAGGCAACCATTCACCGTATTCTAAGGCAGAAGAACGCAATAGAGCGTTTCTGATGATAATGGCTTTATCCAACACCACACAAAGACATCGAAGTTTGCGAGGGGTTTCTAGCTTGCATTCTTTGGCCTATTTATAAGATTCTGGTCGTTCTAGGGCATTTGCGGCGTTTGATGCGCGAGCGGGGATCCTGGAAACTGCTGGACTGTCGGCACTTCCCACGCTGTGCAGCCAGTCGTCACGTCAGCTCTACGTATGGAGTAGGCGGCTTGTATGCGGGTAGTACTCAGCGTAAAACTGGAGAATGACTAAATTGGCCTGTTCTTTTCACCGGAATGCATGTGCGCCCCACCTCCATAACACCGAACTAAAGGCCCATCCGAAAAACGTCAGTGGTAGTAGCGGTATGTTTATGTGCCTGTTTGTGTGATAAAACGTGCTCACAGACTCCAAAAATAGTCAAACACCTACGTCTTGCCATTCAATGCGAGCAATTCGATAAAAATGAGTTTGTTTAGCCTCATGGTTTACCGACTGAACGGCATAGCACTACAGGTGGACGTTCAGAATGACTTGTAAATTTTGACCATAGTCTCGCTTAACCGCCCCTGCACAGCTTAAATGTAGCCAAGCCTTCGATGTTGCTTCCTTATCTGCTGACGATTGCTCTGATTTATTCTTCCGAAATTTCATTCGGTCGCAACTGGAGTCCGCTATCCAAACTTGGAGACCGTGGGCTGCGAAAAATCTCAAGGCCACGAAAAAGTTTAAGGGCGTGCAACCAAACTTGTCATTATAATAAGGAGGTTCGGCAGATTTGCCTAATTAAGTTGACTCAATTGTGAAAAAACTCGCCATACTCGGCGGGATTTGAATCCAAAAAGTAGGGAAGGCCTTCACATGAAACCAATTCTCTACCAATTGGGCTACAAATGCCAAACCCAGAGGCCTGAGTTTAATTACACTTGGATCGATTTTCCTCACCAAACTTTACCACGTGTATGGAATCCACCCGTACAGAACAGCAAGCTGACTGCCCAAGCAGGATTTCTTTAGCGATCATTGAGAATCCACCAGAATGACTTCTAGGTTGACTTAATTATTAGGAGGTTTGGCAGATTTGCTTAATTTGAGTTGACACAATTATGAGAAAACTCGAGGCGTTCGGTGGGATTTGATTTCGCGTATCAGAGAAGGCCTTTACCGGAAGCCAACGCTCTAACCACTAAGCTACAAACGCCTCACCTCACGCCATGAATTTAATCACACTTGGGTCGATATTACCCCCCCCCAACTTTGCCACTCGTATGGAATCCACCAATACGGGACAGCAACCTGACTGTCCAAGCAGGATTTCCTAAGCGATAATTTAGAATCCACCAGAATGACTACTAAGCTGACTTACTTATTGAGGAATTTCTGTAGATTTGCCTAATTTAGTTGACCTCATAGTGAAAAAAATCGTGGCATTCGAGAAATTAGAACCTGCATAGTAGGGAAGGCCTTACGCGTAGCCAATGCTCTACCAGCTGAGCTACAAACGCTATACAACTGGGTCAACTAAAGTTGTCATTGGGCAGGGCTCAATACTCTAGGAAACTCGGTAATCTTACTTCAGTCTCTTTACTCTGAGTTGCAGACACATACGGGGGATCTACTAATAATATTTTGCACATTATGTACTCGAGACTGCTATCTTTTATCAGGAGCTGTCTTTGAGTTTGCAACCACAATTTGCATGTGTTTGTGGGGGTTTTTCTTACTCCCGTTGAGTGACCTGAGGTTCGAACGCTCTGCCACTGGCTATCGTTATGTTGGAATTCTTATAGGTTTTTAAGCGGAAGCTGGACCGATATAGTAGTGAGCTATATAGTAGCACCTGGCTGATTTCACCTTAACACCCGCATATTATAATTAATATGCTACTAGGTAGATTTTAGTAAGGTAAGTCTATAGACAAATGCTTGTAAGGTTGTGCGATCTACAGCAGGTGTTCGAACTCAGAAAATCCAAGGATTTCTACAAAAAACTTTCCTTTGCGCAAACGCAGCCGAATCTGCGGCCACAAATGCCTTAAATAAAGTAAGTAATGGTCGTTCTTCAAAAAAGGTTATATTGCGATTTGGCAAGTAATATTACGTTGTCCAGAAACGCCAGCGTTTTTTTTAGCAGAACGGAAATTTCCAAAGAAGTGAAAATGGGGGGTGTACTAGGTAACGTTGCATTTAAGAAGTTAAGAAAGGCTGTTCATGCAAAAACATGGAGTAAATAATGCAACTCAAGAAGAATGTATTTGAAAACTAATCGTTTTGTAAAATTTTTAGATACATATGCTTCCATATTACGTGCAATTTAATATTTCGAGAGGAAGACGACTCGATTTTTGGGACAATACTTTGTATGCGTCTGAGTTTTTGAGATCTGTTTTGGATTTATCATCAGATACATAACTTGAGGGCAGTAGAATAACTGTTATTGAACAGCCCAGACCACTCATGTATTCCAAGACAGCTTTACTATAATACTTGATACTGGACGAAGAAGAAGGCATGTCGAGCACCAGATCAATTACTTTATTGCTGTGAGCTTTCGAACTCTTGCAGGAGTCCAAACTTTATACGTTTTTATTAGAGGAGCTAGAAAAAATTGACACATGCTCGGATATCCTGATCATGGGTGATTTTAACATGCCCTAACTGAGTAAAGCTTGGCCTAGATACATGGCTCTGAACTGGCCTTTAATGGTTGACTTTTGAGCATGGGATTTACGTTATTCATCAAAAAGCACGTCACATTTTCATCAAGGATGCGCTATGGCCAACAGGCCAATTGTGTGGACCTCGTCCTCACGCAATTGCAGGACAGCAGTGATAAAGTTTCATGCCTACCGCCACCAGATAAAATACGAAAGTTCTTGCTTTTTTCGATACCCGAGAGACCATACGCAGTTCGAAAAAATATTTGGCAAAGCGAGTTCGATCGAACAGAAGTCGAGCCCCTGCACACTAATTGCAAACATATTCGAAGACTTGGAAACATCTGGGGAAATATTATACAGGCTCATAGCGAGCCAGCGACCACATTCGACGAAAAGGTCTTAAAAAAGGAAGGTAACAAAAAGCGCAGGTTGTGGAAGAAATCGCTTACGGCCAGGAATGCTGCGTCTCTAACAGCATACAAAACTTAAAGAAATCGGGCATAGAGTCTTATTGTCATAACAAGATGGGATTTCGATGTGGACCTACTTACCCATAAAATAGTGAACCCAAACTTGTTCTGCAGTTACTTTTGGCGCTGTTAAGAACCGCCGAGGTTATGAACCTTACTGAAGGCGAAGCAGAAGTTGATAATCGTTCAGAATTTTCCCGGTCAGTTTTCACAAAGGAAACAAAATGTGACTATCCTGTTATTCACATCGATTTGTTTTAAAAATCAAAACCGTTTAATTCACCGAGGCTCTTGTTCTGAAAGAAATTGCCGGGCCAAAGGCATCTACATATGCGGGCCGCAATGAGATACCAGCAAAGGCAAAACTCTTACTTACGCTTTTCCAAACATTCTTTGAGACTGAATGTGAATTAGTTGACTGGAACTCCACGTGACTTACAGCGCTCCATAGGAGTGGAAGCCGTATCTACACAAACATTTTCGAAAGGTCAACCGTAATTCGATGGTCTGCAATATCATGTGAAAAACTAGTAAACAGCAACTAACGCACTTCATTGAACAAATGCATCTGGTTTTAGATTCTAGCACTGTATCCTTTGAAAGAGGTCATGCATGACAACTTTGCTTTACAATTTAGAACGCTGGATTTGGTGGTAAAGGACAGAAATACGGTACATGCAGTCTTCCAAAAGGTCTTCGATAGCATGTCTCGCCATCGCTTTATTTACACAGTTAGCCGCATAGGTGTTAGAAGAAGGCCCCTGGCGTCGATACAAAACTTCATAATCGACCGCTTGCCAACTGTCCAAATCATTCAGTAGCATCTGGCAGAGGTTGGCGTTCAGAGTAGGGTTCCAACATAATCTATTATTTACATAAAAGGTTGTTTCAGATTTAAAAAAATTCCTTTTGAATATGTTAGATGATGAATTGGTGAACATACGTTTACTTTCGATAAATTCATGTCGGGCCTGATCATTTATACCAAAATTTATTCAATAAACTATTTATTCCCCTGCTCTAATATGGCAGGAGCAAACTCACCCTTGCGCATCAAAAGCTGTGTCCCATTCTATTAAGTTCGGGCTAGGATACCACTGCTAAGGTAATGCGTATTGCTAAGAATGCCAATTCTAGTATCCATCCTAACTAAGACAAGTGGATGGTAAAATCTAGTAGTATATTCCTATAACGTATATGGCCGCCCTGGGATTCCTATAATTTGATCAAAAGCTGACAGGCATCGTATTTTTGTAAAAGGCATACTAGATGAAAAAATGAGCTGACCTGCGCCTTACATTTCATCTAACCTGATTTGTAAGAATCTCGGGCGTGCCTTCACCTCCGATAGGTAGGTACGACTGTCAACCTATCACCCTAAGCAGTGTACATATCACACGATTCTACAATTACCTCTGATAAATAGTTCTCCAAATAATCCGAAACGTCACGCAAATAAATATCTTGTTCTGGTGATCGCATCTTCTACTTCTGAACTGCATCATGGAACTCGCACTTTCTCTCCTATCGCCGATGTCTGAACAGTTATGATTAGTATACTAATTGTTGTTTTCCAGAAACATTTTCATGGCAACATATTTTATTAACATCATTGAGCCTTACAATACACGCAAAGAATTACATTCTGATGTCCGCAAATGTTATGCATATGTTTTGATGCACAAAGTATCACTTACGCCTTTTCATAACCCTACTCAGGCGATAATATTGCAGTCTTCTCTATTTGACCTTATGCAAACTGCGACGATGAACTCAGCAAGCGCATCTATCGCACCTTGCGTCCATTGCGAATGCGGCCTCTAAACCTAGTCCCGTCTTTCGATCCGCACTGGACTGCGGATAACCGTGATGGGTACTTCCGTTTTCACAACCTCGTTGGTGGTCTATGCAATCGCCAAGGGTGTATCTACCTGTATCTTGCACATTCCGGTACTGATTGCACTGACTTCTGTGATCGCCTTCCGGTTTTGACCTAGTGTTTTGTCGACCCATAAGAACCGTTTTCGCTCTTTAAAAAACCATGTTGTCTTTTTTACTGCTGGCTCCTTTTCTTTCTTTACATTTCATTGGCTCGTGTTATTTAACGAAGCCACTATGACGAGGTACGTTTTGTAGATATCACATCATGCATTTGCAAAAACACGTAGTTCAATCCCACGCACGTACATTTCCTTCAAAAAAACTGAACAGAAGATGGCAGGATTTTCCTTGGTAGCGCACGAATGTTCTTATTTATCAGAAGAAAAGGGGCGTGCACTGGGGGAGGTTGATTACAAGTCTGACGTTTCGGGTAGGGGTCTCGTCTACCCGACATGCTTATCCCGAGCACCAGTCGTGGGGTCACAAAGGACGATACGGTGACAGGCAGGAGACCGAATGACAGGGAGGCCGAGGACGTGGTCAGAGACACACAGAGTGGCTCAAACGTGATTGGTCGAACGGGCACACGCAAGAAGGGACGGCATAAAGACGAAGATTTTCGGCCAGAGTATCCATTCTCTGAAGATGGGTAGACGAGACCACTACCCAAAACGTCAGACTTGTAATAAACCCCTCCCGGTGAACGCCCACCTTCCTTCTGATCTACTGCCTGGGAATCGACTTTTCAGCAATATTACTGTTCTTATTTATATTTACATGCCTACTTCATGAATTTCTGTTAGGTTTGGGGTAAGCGTTAGGGTAAGGGTTAGATTTAGGGGTAGGGTAAGGGTTAGTTTTAGGGTTAGGGTTAAGGTTAGGGTTAGGGTAAGTGTTAAGGGTAGTTTTAGGGTTAGGGTTAGGGTAAGGTTAAGGATAAGGGTTAGCTTGGGAAAGTGATATCGTATCTGAAAAGCCCAAGTTTCTGTCTTAAGAGAAGCGTGCGAGTAGGCATGTAAATATAAATCAGAACATTCGTGCGCTTCCAAGAAAACTCCTGCCCAGAACACATTTTGGGACGTATTTTACCCATCGGCAGTTGATGGCACTCGACGCCAAGGGCATCATGAAAAGCAGTGAGCTGTTTAATGGAACCATATCTTCACCTTCATTTTTCTAGCTTATTTGATCCTATTCACGATATTAAACGCCGGGGAAGAAGTAGAAGCAGTCCGTCTCTGAAGTGCGATTATGAACACAAATAAAGGACTTATAGGCACCTTCCTAGGCTATCAGGCGAAGCTTACTCGATGATTTTTAGATTCGTTGATAAAAGTTCACCTGACCGCTAACGGGCCGCATCTGTCCCGTTCTAACGGCCATAGCAGCTAGAGGAAAAACAGATAGTATTGTTGGCAACGGTAAGGGAGTCTGGGATGGCTATTTCTGGCTTATTGGTCATTGTCAGCCAGTCATACCCTGACCCAAGTAGTGCCGGACTCGATGTTTGAACTACCGATATTTTGATCAGAGTAAAACTCCCAAGTCATTGAACCAAGAGTTCATTGTCTAGCCGGTTTAGGTCAGAATATATTGGCAATCAATGATGAACTTTCACCCAACAGCTAACGGGATTCTCTAAGTACACAGAGCACCCGCAACAGAAAGTGTTTACACATCATACGTTGCCTGATTTAATATGCAAAATCTAGGCCGGATTTCCGGGTCTCAGAAATTAATTTAGGCATAAGGTCCGGAGAAGGCAGGTATTAGGCAGGGATTTATTTGCTAGGACGCGAGGTCGGAGTTTAGACTATTTCCTAAAACTCGAACACAAAATTACGACAGAAAAGGTAGGCGATTATCCACAATGACATACCAACGCATATCACTATGCCAACGTACGAAGAGAATGAGAGAATGCAGACAATGTTGACAGAATGCACACGTTATTTTTTAAATGATTTCGGTTGCAGGTTTGATGGGAGTTTCCGTGTACGAGGCCTATTAGCTTGGGGTTTTGATCTAGAAGAATGAGAATTTATTAATGTAGCTCCAATAACGTTGCCGTATGCATTAAATATCAGGCGCAGTCAGCTTGCAATTCAGAAGTTCTGTTCGTATCTGGGTACATTTGGGTTTTGATTGACTTGATTATCCTGGCATTGGGTGCACCGAATTTTGATCACGTTAAATCAAATGAAGGGAAGACTTAAAAAACGCTATTCACCATTCCCTTTCAAAGCGTCTAGAAGGCAACGTTGTGGCTCCGATTGTAAACATTTTGAATCCATTATCACTACATTTCGGCGTTGAAGGCATTTTTATCATTATTTATGGAAATAAAACGCATGACTTTCGTTATGATTTGAAGGGTGTATTTAGCAATCTGCACAGTCTCGAATTAGGATTTTCGTTTAATATAAAGCCGATCGTTCATCAAACAGGGAATTTAGATGAGTCCAACGATCGCAAAAGGCGTTTTAAAGGACAAGTCCTCTAAGCAAAGAAGTTGAACGTGTAGTCTTTATTTAGAAAGAATTGTTGATTGCGAATTCAAATGATAAATTTAGCTTAGATTGTCAAATCAGTTCGATGAAATGACATCAGTGCAGAGGAGAGAGGAGCGTTCACCGGCGGAGGTTTATAACAAACCTGACGTTTCGGGTAGTTGTCTCGTCTAAGACCTTCAGAGAATAGATATTTTGGCTCACGGTCCTCGTGTTTATGCCGTTCTTTCTTGTGTGTGCCTATTTAGCCAATCATGTTTGAGCCACTGTGTGTCTAACCACGTCTTCAGTCTCCTCGTCTGTCGGTCTCCTGCCTGTCACCGTGTCGCTTATTTTGGTGTCGGCCCTCTGTGTGTTCATTCCGTGCCATTTTGTGACACCATGACTGACGCTCGGAATAAGCATGTTGGCCGCGGCGTTGGCTGACCGCGTGGTAATGCGGTTTGCGCTGGTGTTAGACCGCTGTATGTTAGTTTCATGGCATCCCATGGTGTCCCAGAACTAAAACACAAGGGAGCGACAGGATGACAGGCAGGAGACCGTCAGACGAGAAGACTAAAGACGTGACAAAAAACGCACAGAGTGGCTCAAACATGATTGGTAGAAAAAGCACATGAAAGAAAGGACGGCATTAAGACGAGAACCGTAAGCCAGAGTATCCATTTACTGAAGATGGTTAGACGAGACAACTACCCTACAAGTCAGGCTTGTAATAAACCTCTCCCGGTGAACGCTCTTCTCTCTTCTGACCTACCACCCGGGAATCGAATTTTCAGCACTATTAGTGACATTAGTACGCTTTGCAGTGAGACGAAAAATTCATTGTCTGATTGAAAATATTCCGATCACCAGTCTTATACCAAAGGTTCCCCTCCCCCAAAATCTGATCAGTTGATATCAAAACCGGATCGGAATTGCGCGTGTTCCGGGACGCATGCACCGAGGTCCGCAAAGCTAACGGTGAAAAGTGCACACCACTGAGTCAGGCGTTGTAAACAGTCTAGAAAATTCTCCCAGGATCGCCGCTCGGGAACAGACCAATCAGCGTGCAGAGCAGAGCTCCCCTCCCATACGATTGGCCACTCCTTGCCTTTTTCTGCCCATTAGTCGGGTCACAACAGCGCGATAATAAAAATTCCTAGAAAATTGTATCATCCTGAGCGCATAACAGCTTGTCAGCTTATTGTAGATAAAGGTAAATGCCAGAAAGTTGTTTCTGAAGACCTGGGTATTCCAAGATCAACAGTTTCCAATCCTGTAAAAAAATATCGAGGCATACATTCATCCACCAAATCAAAACGTGGAAGGTTAAGAAATGTTGTCTTTACAAAATAACTTGAAGATAACCTTATCAAGTTACTGGAAGACGATTTTATAATTGAAAAGTGAGATATCACCGTGCACATATTAGTCAGTATATTTTGAGTAAATGACCGGAGCCCTTTGAAAACTCCATTGATACGGTACAGGAATGCATCGATCATTGTGAAATGTGCAACAAATGTTACAGATCGCTTTTGTTGGGCAAAATTGTATAAAAGTATTTTGGATATATGAATTGTGGAGAATGTAAGGCGTTTGCGAAATGGCAGCATACAAAACTTTCACTGTATATTCAGTATGACATATTCGTCTTTTGATCTTTAACGTTGCGAAAATCCCCATTCGATAATTCAGAAGGACATTTGGCAAGCATACGTATACTTTCGATACATACACAACTCGCTTCTAAATACTGTCAACCAAGCACACCCCTCCATAAAGTTCACATTGGAGATGGAAACGGCAGGTTCGCTTACGTTCTTGGACGTTCTCCAAAGCAGACGACCTGATGGTAGCCTACGAAGGAGCGTTTATAGATAGAAAATCTGGTCCGGACAGAACACAAACTTTCACAGCTTCGTACCCATCCAGCAGAAGCGTAATCTAGTCCGCTGCTTAACGCAAAGGGCTAGAAAAATCTGCTCGGACGATACTATCGAAAGAGAGCTCACGAAGATCCAGGACCTGCTTGGAGAGAACGGGTACCCTGACAAGTTTATTCAGAAAAACATGATGGAGAGAGAACGCACACCCTTAACACCCATCGTGGAATAGAAGACCCTTTTCCTCAAAGTGCCCTTTCAAGGGGACGCAGCAAGTGAACTGCTAAGCCAACGCCTTATCCAAGCCATATTACGAAGCTTTCCAGCGGCGAAAGTTGGGGTGTTATTCTCAACAAACCCGGTCCTACACGGCGAAGGTAAGGATAAGCTGCCAGCCCAGACCACTTCCATGTGCATTTACTCATTAATTTGTTCCTGTTGAGCAGGTTACATAGGTCGCACGAGCCGGCGCTTATCCAAGAGGATATGGAAGCATCTGCCAGCATGGCTTAACAAAGGTGAAGCCGGGAATATCAACAGTTCCATTCTTGCCCATATGGTGGACTCTGGACACCATGTTGACACGAACGAAGCCTTTAAGGTGATCTACAAGGTCTCACCAGATTACCCGAAGTCCCTGGGTCAACGGCTGCTGGCAACAGCGGAGGCCACGGCCATTCGCCTGATGAGGCCGACGTTGTGCGCGTAGAAGAACCTTCTTCAGGCCCCAAGCCTAGCATGGCCAACGGCCGCAGAACTACCAGCATTTTCCACGCGTTCTTTCCCCCCTCCCTCTCCTAATTACCCTGTCACTACCCCCTTTTTATCAACCCAAACCCCAAGCCCCCATTCCCAAGACTAAGTTGATTAGAACGATAATTAATTGATTGCTTGTCACCCTGTACCTTCCCCTTCCATATAAATGAAATGGCCCGAAGAGAATTTATCGAGAGTATACGTATGCTCAACAACTGTACTTTTGATCTTTAGTGTAAATAAGAACTCTATTTAAATCAAACGAGTCGTATGTTTTTTGTACTGCTGTTTGTAATTTTTGTCCTCATTTATGTTAGGTGGCTGTTGGGCTTTAATGGATGATTATCCAAATGTTTCTTGAATACCTTCACAGTGGGTGAATGCGCAGTAGACTCTGGCAAGGAGTTCCAATGTCGAATGACCTTTTGAGGGAAGGATGCACGTTGGCTTGTTCAGTGTAGTTCCTTTTTCAACTGACAGTAATGCCTTCTGAGGTTTCTTCTTGGGGTCATCAGCTGTGTGGAAGTAGCTTGAACCACTCAACTAATCTAATGCGAGAAGGAATGCTCCAATTCAAGGAAAAGATATCTACTTGAAAGAATGAAGAATGCTACGTAACTTGTAAGGGAAAATAACGTGAAAATTTATTTTCAACAGTTGGAGACATTCTTCGGACAATATTTCGCACTATCTGATGTCCATCGAGACTACTTCGATTAAATATTATTAGCTATGCATTCGAAATATTAATGAAAGATTGTTTTTTTTACTAAAAAGCTTAAACAAAGTACAGAAAATAATTCTTACATACAATAAGTAATAATCTGGTTTTTATGTCTACAGACCTGGTTTTGATTTCAACCAATCCGGTTTTGATTTCAACTGATTCGGTTTTCGAGAAAAAAACCGAAGGTCATCCCTATTTGTCTCTTTAGCTGGGTTGCAGTGAGTTTCCGTGTACGAGACCCCTAGTTTGGGGACTTGATCTAGAAGAATGAGATTTATCAATTTATTACGTTATCATGTTCCTTAGGCCTTGTGTGTTTGTAATTCGAAGCCGCATTCTTATTTACTTAAATTTATATTCTTGGTTCGTTTTGATTTTCCTTGCATTGCTTTCATCATAGTTTATCACCCTTAATCAATTTAGCCAAGGACCACAAAAAACGGCGTTTACTATGGAGAAGCGAATACTTTTATTCACCTGACTTTTAGACATTTGTCGCGAGTGCTTCATCAGAGACATCAGCAGAAAACGGTAAAAGAAATTATTCTCGTCCAAAAGTGCCTCTTTTAAGCAAGGTTGAGGCTCTGTTGGTAGGTTAAGTTTAGTACCTCTTTATTTTGAAATGGAAACCCAGTTTTATCATTTTTTATTGAAATACAGCGTGCAACTTTTGTTATGTTGTGATCGGTGCTTTTACCAACTCACACAGCCTCAACTCATTATTTTGCAGTGCATCAACCCTTTGCAACTCTCATCCCCAAAACGCTTGATACAGAATAAATGGGCGTTCCCATACGGTGAACTGAGAAGTTTCCTGAGCGAGCGAATTAATCATGTGCGAAGGGCCGGGCGCGGCAACAACTCGGACGACAGCGGGCATAATTGTCAGGCAATTATCAGGCCCGCATCTGACACTCACAAGGCAATTGTGGCAATATGTGAGTTAAACGCCTCAGTTAAGACCCATCGCTAGCTACAGAAGTGAATAATTGTCACACACATGCGGATGACTACTATGAACTATAAATAACGTGCAACCTGTGCATATCTCAACCTTATCTACGCATGCCCATGACTGTGTTCGCGACGGAATCCGATACGTCAGGCAAATAAAACTCTAGCTTTAAGGATCACATCCTGTTTTTCTGAACTGCCTCCTGGAACTCGTATATTCTTTACTATTGGCAATAACCATGACGTACGGATCGCTAATATCATTTTACAAGACATGTCCTCTAACTCGAACATGAAGAACCCACATATTTTCATAAAATCAATTTTATTAGGAATTTAAAGGCAAATTTTGATGCAAAGGAGCAAAATTTGTTCAAGATCTTGCGGTGAGACGGAAAATGCGTTGCCTGATGGAAAATATTCTGACCACCAGTCCTATATCACTGGCACAAAAGGACCCCACGTTTTCATCAGGAAAATTGGGAGTATCAACGGCTTCAGCGTTAGTCTAGTTGAAAAAGAAAAAAAAACTTTTTATAAATGGCATATATTAAGCGTTCAAAGTATTTGAAAAAATATGCCCGACAAAAATCCACTTAAACGACTTGTTTTCAGACAGAGGCTTAATAAAATACTTGTTTTGAAGCGCGAGTGTTTATGGCTTCACACCTAAAGGCTGGTTTGATAATATGTATGCCTAATCAAAACAGGTATAAATAAAAGTCGGAGTTGTAACCGAAAAGTTTACTTGAACGTGGGTGTTAATCGATTAATAGTCCTGTCTGCTGAAGGAGGATATGTTAGTGTAAGTAGAAATCTTATCAAAGGATTAGTCATTAAGCAGTAACCCTAAATGCAGTGAGTTGACACAAGTACAGTAAACTTGCTATTAATATCGGTACAGTTGTGTATTTACTGATGGCCAGTCGTGTATCACACTGCCCAAACGTCGTCCACTCTTGTATCAGAAGTATGGATAGCTTCATTGTAAGCCTAGATGAAGATAAAAAAGAGAATTTTACTAAAACACTAGCTCTGAGCATTCGAGGTAGTTGAAGAAAGCTTTCAGTGGATGTGTAATTAAAAGTGTACCAAGTTGTCAACTAGATGTTTAAGAAAGAGCTCTTTTTTAGGACGCAATGAGGTACATTTTAATAATTGAATGTTGAGAAAGCAAGTTGATGTGTCTCACTGGGGACAAAAAACGCTTAGACTCTTTATTTATAAGAAAAATGGAGAAATATCTGTATGCGGTTGTCGTTGACCAAACAGTTTTAAAGAATGCACTCAAGAACATGTGAACAGCAGTGCATCTTAGTTAAAGCAGCCTTGATTGTAGTCAAAAGTTAGGCAGGAGCCTTTCCTCTCGGTACTATATTATGACTGGAACGATTGTTATCATTGTGTAAGAGTTTGAGCGGTGACTAATGGAAACTGCCTGCAGGAGCTACATTCATTTTGTCTATTTTTATTAATGAGAAAATAAGTAAGTGAATTTGGATTAAGATCTTCGGAAAAAACCATTACAAGCTCAGTCCGAAATTAGGTATATAAATCTTTCAGGAAGCCATCCTATCTTTGATTTATTTTTCTGTTTGTCTAGAGATTTTTCTTCTGTGACAGGCAGTAAGACCTAAACGTTCATGTAAATACCGGCGCACAGTGCACCTAGAACCCCTCAAACCTTTAGCACTTTTTTTCTTTGTGACTCTCCATATACCTTTCTTTGGTTTACTGATAAATTTTGCAATAACGATCCTTTCACCTCTCCCTAAAATTGTTCGCTTTCTGCTTTGTGAGGGTACATGTACGCTTGTATTGTGACCAGGAACTCTTGACCACTCCGATATATATATATATATATATATATATATATACTTAGAGCTTTACCAACCTCCCCTCGCTTCATTACGGCCTCTATAATAACTATATCTCGACCTCTGTCCTCTGCGTTTTGCACCATCAGAATTCCAGGCATTGCTTTTTAAAGGCTTAGAGTTTTCTATTATAAATGCACTGCTGTAACATATGGTAAACACTGGGTGCAAAGTTTTAAAAAAAACAATCTCCTACCAATAAGGTTGAGGAGTGCATAAACATTATTGTTGAATATTTACATTTAAACCAGTAATCCAACATTAAGATGATGCAAATAGTTAAAGGTCACCCTATCTATATGAGCATCTGTTTAGTAAGCCATTTAATTGACGCTGATTGGAAAAAACGAATATGTTATACAAGAGTAAGTTTTTTTACCGGCGGTCGGTCGGAAAACCGTCGCACGTATTTCATTGTCCTTCTAGCCAAAAATAGCATCAACCCAAGAAGCAGGGCACAAAAGGCGAGTAGGACAAATCCAAAGACAACCATAGGAACTGCTGTCATTGATGAGGTACTGCAAAACAAGCCAAATCAAAATAGGTTTTAAACACTACCGAGACAGAAGTTTTAAATATCCAAAATTATAATGGAATTTATTTTAGCAAAGTAAGGTTTAGTATTGCACGTCATTAACCCCATCGTAACAACATTTTGTCGTATGGAAACGGTGGTTCTAGGGATCTTTTGGGGTGGCAGTAAAGGAAATTTGTAGAAGTAAGAGTACAGTGGAAACATGTAGTCGTATTTGTTTCCCGCGGCCGCTTGGAGTACGATGTTCCGCATGTTATTCGATGGCCAACGGGCGCTTTACGCCAAAGACTATATAAATGAAACTCCATAACGGTATGTTGGACCTCAGATAAGTTGAAGTAAATTACCTCCTAACCACCATTTCCTTTGTTTTAAGAATTAAAAGATACCTGCATTTTCATAATCGGGTATTTTTGCAATGCGTTCAACGATAATACAGATTGGGAAAATCGACAAATATAAATCAAGAACAATTCTAAATACAATAAAATAAAAATGCATATTGCAATTATTAAAGTACATTCCATCTCCCATCCTAATTCTCCATACATGCAGCCCCTATTACCACTGCGTGCCTAGAAAAAGGTAAGGATAGAGAGAATATGAGGGAAGCTAGTTAAACTACAGTTTCCGTTTTTTTAAGATAAATGTTAGCATTTAAAAGTATGCTGCTGTAGTTGTCATTAGCCTGTAAAATAAGCGTACCTATCGTTACTACAGTGGTCACTGTCTGTGTGAACACATTCCTTCTCCTTCATTTTCATAACAAGCACATTGTACGTTCCAAAAGCAATCAGCGCTTTTGCACAGAGGAAGAGAATTCCATTGATGATTTCACATGTGAGGTACAATCTACCCGAACAGAATATTCTCTCCTTCTCTGGCAAACTTTCAGTTTCAGCGTCGTTAATGTCCATCTGAAATTAAATTTACAGATTTTTATTTAGGTTTTGGCTTCTTGCGATGTGGTAGTTTTGAACTTATACCTAGGCCTTAAATGATAGCCCTGTCGGCAGAGAAAAGTCTAAAAACGCATTTCTGGTCCCGTAACTGCACGCAAATACCATCGGATGGTTGATGTTAAATCCCGAGTCAAAAACATTGAAGGTACTAGTGTTTGTCAAAAACAAGCATCTGTTTCATGATGGCGTAGTGCATGAGGCGTATTTGTTTAAAACGGCCAATAGGTTCTTATGTGGGGGAAGTTTAGACTAGTTATTGTTGTTCTAATTTCTAGTTCTCATTTATAAAAATAAACACAAACTTATAAGACGATGGCCAGCTGGTCTTGCTTAACTTCTCGATGGACATTTGCCACTACAAAACTATGAGTTAAAAGTTTTAAACACAACGAACGATGTATACACCCAGAGGATGAAGTAATTGAAAGCTTACTGAATAATTTGCGTTTTCCAACGATCCTTGACTATTCAGAAGGACAGTTGGCGAGCATACGTATACGTTCGATAAATTCTCTTCGGGCCATTACATTTTTGTGGAAGGGGAAGGTACAGGGTGACAAGCAATCAATTAATTATCGTTCTAATCAACTTAGTCTTGGGAATGGGGGCTTGGAGTTTGGGTTGATAAGACGAGGGTAGTAACAGGGTAATTAGGAGAGGAAGGGGGGAAAGAACGCGTGGAAAATGCTGGTAGTTCTGCGGCCGGTGGCCATGCCCTGGACTAGATTTACTCGTTAAATCTTTGCGAATCCCTCAGCGCCTCTACCTATTGATCCTGTGTGCACTTGTGCGTGGCATTTGAAAGTCAGGCTGGCTTGAAGCAGTGGCAGGTTCATTTGTCACGCGTACTGCACTTAAAGGTTCAGAGGTACCCCTTTCGCAAAGGTCTTGAATAACCAAATAAGTGTTTAATGCCATTGCGTGGTAAGTGCAGTTCGTAACCTGGTGTGCGATTCGGTGCAATGCCAATCCGAGAACACGTGCACTTGCGGCTGCTATCAAGTGCGCAAGCACTAGTGCCTGTCTACATTAATCCAATCTGGTCAATCACCGTCAAGTCTGATTGCGCTGTAGACGCTCTGATGACTGCATCGCTTATAGCCTTCGGATACCGGATGTGTCGTGGATTTTTGTGCACTTGTTCGACAGTCAACTTCCTCCAACCTACTCTCCACCATTGAGTAGATTTTTCGTCCCATCCGGCGTCTCTTAACCGGAACCCTGCCTCATAAAAACGCAGCGGCAAGGGTTTTCTCTATTAGCTTCAACCGTTGCCAAAGAACTGCCGATACAATTCATATTAACGTAAGTGAATGTCATCAATTAGTGTCGATATTCCAGATCGTAATCAGCAAGACAGCGAATCCGTGGTTCAGCTTTCAGAGCGTTGGAGTTTTGATCGAATGGCCTTTGTTTATAGTCTCCGGCGGTGCACTACTTGGGTTTGGATATGGCTTGATAATTATGGCTAATGTGGCAAAAAATGGTCATTCCGATCAGCCTGTCGATTGTCAGCGACGCTTATATGACTTGTTAGTAATGAGTATCCGTGTGTGTTTCATTATTTCAATTAACCGACGGCTGTTTGCCTTTCGCGTGAAACTATGTGAACAAACACTTTCTGAGTGTTTCTGTTGTACCTATGCAACTCTCCGGGAGCTCAGAGGGGTTCGGCTATCGTTCCCTTGATAAAACTTAACTAAAATTCTTTAAGTTGATTCATAGATGCTCCATTTTCCTTTGTTTTCTTTCCAAACTCTTAATCGTGAAACTCAATGATTATGTATATATTTAAGAAAAAGCATATTGCCTTCAATTTTTCTAGCTTTGCACATTTCCTACCCATATAATTTATCGTTTTATCCATTTCGTAATGCGTGGTTTTCTAATATTTGAAAAATTTTCCTCAATCAGTCAAATGCCTTTTAATAAATTTGTCATATTTTTTAATAGCTCAATCTCCAAGGTACCAATTTTGGAGTATATAGACATGAGGACTTGAATGGGCATCGTTAAACAGACTTTCAGTGGCCGTTACATCCGTATCTCGAGATCTCCTTATTCTGGGGTCAGGAGGCCAAGTACACTGCTTTATGTATATCCACCAGCTAGTGATTTGCCGAAGAGATGGATGTGGATGTACGTCAAGTTAATAAAACGCCAATCTGACTGCTTGTCTGTAAGGGCAACTGCAAATCGTCCAATGGGAGTATCTACTTCGGGTCCTGACACGTCACCTCTACTGTTTTTTAATGATACAAGAAACATGATCACCATTGTCTTGTTTCAGCACTTTAATTTCCTTATGAGTTATTTTTTTTGTGATATACATCAGTAGATTTAAGGTCTATAGGCGTAGACAGGTATATCAACCAGAATGAAAACAAGGAAGGCTGGGGTACCCATTAATGAGCTGTATCAGAGACCAGCAGAATACCGGCAAAACACGTGTCTGGACGTTGTAGTTATTACCTGAGCTCTTAGTTTGGTAAGTCAAAACATAAATATACACTTACAATTTCGTTCTATGCCTATAAACATTAAATATGCTGATGTATACCGACAACAGAAAGTGATTTCTAAGTAGGTTGAAAAGTGGACCTTTAGAACCGGTATATAAACTAGAAAGGAAACAGGGCAAGCCAAGGGACCGACTAATAAGCCGGACCCTTCGCCGCCATTTCAAGAAGCGGCTGAACTCCCTTGCAACACGTGTCTGGGCCTTTTAGTTAGTAGCTGGGCTGTAAATATAGAAAGTCACAACTTGTGTTGTCTTTTACCGTCATCAGACTGTTAGAAGGGAATGGCCCATCCTCGGATGCACGAATCGCATACACATTTTTCGCAGTTTAGCGACCCCACAGATGTGGACTATCGTTTAGCTTTCGGCGAGGAGAAATTAATTGCCCAAAACCGCTGACATCTTGAAATGTACGTGGGGGCCTGCCTATACTTGCCGCAAAAGTTTCAGTAGTATAGGCAGATCTTATTGCCAGCAAAGACAGCGGTGACTGGAATGGCCATTTCTGCCAGTTATTCCCAGGTGCAAGTGGTGCCCCACTCGACTCTCAAACTCACGACCATTTTCAGTAAAGTCAAAGGCCCTGACCAATGGAAAACGAACTCGTTGTATTGCCCGTTTAGATCGGGGGATATTGACACTCACTGATGAAAGTTCACCCGACTGGTGACATCATCTGCCTATACTACGAGCTGCTATGGCTGTCAAGGCTTCTGTCGAGGCCCAAGGCAGAGTAGACTGATGAATCCCCTCAGTAGTTTCTACAAAAGCAACCCATTTAACTATAAATTCGGATTTCAATTGAAAAGGTGTGGGACAATTGCCCGCTAAATTTCTCTACAAATATCAAGCGTATGATAATAAAGTCCTAGACGGTTGGATAGATACAACTATGAACGTTAAATCTAAGAGAGGCGTTATCTTGGATTTAAGAAATCGTTTTTGCAAGGAGCTGCTTTCGGCAAAAACAACCGCTAATGCCAATTTAAATGTCATCTATTTGGAGCATAATTCTTTGACAATTAAATCATGATTTTCAAATAAGGGTTGATAATATTTCCTGAGTGCAATTTAAGAACTGATAAATATTCATGCATTGATTTGGGAGAATCAAACACAAAAAGAAAATTTAAAAAGGCGTAAACACGACCAACGTTTTGAAAAACCTACATGGTAAATATATAAATGCTTTCTGAGTAAGTTGTGTTGGCCAGCAGTCTTCGCTGCGTTTCGTCTATTAAAAGGTTGCGCGCCTAAATATTTATCCGTTATTATAAGAGCATGGCAGAAACAGCAGCAGACGACTGGAGACTCAAGGTCATTCGGCCTTTGGTGCAGCAGTACTCAACATGCACTCGCGATAAGCACACACACAAAGGGCTTATTCAAGAATGCGTGACAATAACGAATTTGGCAAGGGTCGCTTATACCTCCGTCGTAATGTCCCCCCCCCCCCCACGTCGCACAGAGATGAGTGTCTCTCATTTGATCTTGCTGGGTGTACTATCGATGAATGTAGAGAAAGGCACTTTTAGTGTTAGAGTACAAAATGAGTAATCGCAGCCTTTCTGTCAATCTGCCAGTTAGCCAATCCAAAAAAGAGACACTGAGTTGGCTCGTGAGCCCATTTATCCCTTCACTAGACAAGCATCGATACGAAGGCTATTAACACTTTGTGGTTGCTTCAGGCGTATCGTAGTGTTTAATTTTTCAACTCCTAGCCCCGAGCCACTGAGGCCGAGTCTGTCAGTTGTCTGTTGCCAGCAATAGTAACAGGGTTCCGTGGTAGCCTAATTGCGGGCTGACAAATGCATCCATAAGGAGAGGGGACAAGGACTTCAAAGACTAAGCCGTCGTGATGTTAAATCCCTTCAGGCGTGATTTAACACAGATCAGACAACGTTGATCTACCTATCAAGATCAAACAGTTGCGATTTCATGACATTCATAACCTATTAATATGGCATTTCCCTAGTCAAGCTGATAGATCGAACATCGATTTCGATTAAGTTCACTATAGAATCAGGAGCCAGAGATGTGATAATCAAAATTAGATTTAAGTAACATGGATGCGAAACCATCTACCACATTCTAAACCCTCAACACGTTTGAACCGCTACAAGACAGAATTGAAATGACCTAACGGAATCAGAAGTAGGCCGCTTTCTCCAAAGCAAGCCACAATATCGCCTATCTAAGTCTTACTTGATGGTAGACGTTTGCTTTGGCACCTATCTACACTCACTCAACTTGTGCAAGTGTGAAAACCGAGACTGGCACTGCTAGAAACTAGGAATGTTACTGAGTGATATTAGTGCTGGTAGCATAAATGAGATTAAAAATAGTGAGAAATGAGGCTAATTGAAATCAGCGCCGAGTTCATATCCCCTCATTCTCGACAAAGAACGTGAAGCTGTCTTTTTGCTATTCGGAATGAATACAGTTTGAGGCCCGGAGCACAGCAGAGCTTGTTTTGGTTTCACCCTACTTAGCTCTATCGACCAGACTGTGTCAGTTTCTATTAAATTTGGACTACAAGGTTCATGATGCTGCTGCCAGCAGTAAAAGTAGTAAGAAGTATACGACAGTGGGGTTACTCAATATTCGTAGGAAGTTGGCACCCAATATGCAGTCGATAGCTGTGTATAATAAATACTAATACGCTTATAGGTTGAAGAAAAGTAATTAAATAATGACCAATTTTTTTACCATGACTTTATGTCATAACGTTAGATTTCCACCTGGTGGGACACATGCGAATTCATTGCACTGGGACTTCTAAATCAGTATTAGAAGCCCAAATATAAATAAGCCCATGAGCATAGCTTCACATAAGCATACTCTCAACCGACACTTTGCCAAGCACACGCTTCTTACAGTGACTTAAATAAATAGGTTAAGCCCTTAGCACTGCGATCTTCAGTTCTGGGTCCGTACAAGGCAAATAGAAGGAAAAGTGTATTTTTTAGGACGGCCCAGCACGTGAGTCATCACTCTGGCCGTCCTGATGGCAAGAAAAATAGGAAACTCATGTGTCAGCGGAGGCAGGCTGAACGGGACAAGACGCACGACCTTCAAGGGCCGACACGCGAGGACGCAAGTACAGCCAACTGGCCGGGTTCTGAGGTAACGCCTGACAAGGGGTCACGAAAGAGCGCATGCACATGCGCGCGTCACTGAGGGCACGACGGGCCATCCTGAGGACATCCCATGATGGCTGCCTGCAGAGGGTCCAATAGAGAACAAAGGTCGTTGGTCCCTAAATACGCTGCTACCGCTGAAGGTGGCACTCTGCTGCTGGGGACACAATATTTAGCTGCTGGAGACAAGGGACTCTGTTGCCCTAGACGAAAGACTGCTACCAATACGAAACCGAGAACGGACGCATGACAAGCTACCAGAAACACTGACTACGGAGCTGATGTACAAGCAAAAACAATGAAAGTAAATTATGATCTGCTATCCTGTCTGCCTTCTCTTCCTAACACGCGACTGGGGGATATAACCAGTGTCGACGCACGCACACACAAGGTTTAACCGAGGAAATTGAACAAAGGCTGGAGGAAGTTGACGGTCAGCCGAGTATACAACTTACCGCTAGGGGGACGGTGCCCGAAGTGTAAAACGACTCTCAGGCGATCCGTCGTGTCGTGCGGATCTCCCTCGAGTCCCGCCAGCAGCCATACAGCGGCTATTGCTGCTTGGGCACCATGAAATTAGTGACAAAGAACAGGGTGACTGGAAAGGTTATTTCGGGTTTATTAGCTGTCATCAACCAGTCGTACCCAAACTCAGGGCGAATTGTGGAATTCTAGTTAATAAGTCGACGATTCGAGCCTTGGCCATCGCAGAACCTGGGATGAGGTATGCCTGACTGATGACGGCTAATAAAAAGTCAGAAATGGATAGTTCAGCCTTTCTCTTACCTTTCTCGCAAGCGAAGATGTTCACCATGTGACCGAGAGCAGGGACAGTGACTGTGGCCAGGTATAGTGAAAGGAGACGCGCCGCCATCTACCCCACTCTTAACTCTCTCAACTGCATTCAAACGGTGACAAGACAAAGTCAAGATGACCGAGCAGGGAGAAGGCGTAGGCCGCAGCCTAAAACATCGCCTGAACTGAGTTTTTAATGACAGAAGACTTTGCGCGGGTGCTACTGCACAGTCTACCCTCATTCACCTAGAGTAGGTGTCTAGCCAGAATTTAGTCAGCCAGGACTGGTACTGCTACTACCACGTCTGCTATTTCTAATACTACTTTTCCTTCCATATACATGCACAACAACTTTATCTGAGTTTATTTTATTTGTTTTACCTGACTTAGTTACATTTAAGCTCAGTTTTCAAAACCACAATTTAGTAGTACCACAGTCGAGAGTATGATGCTTTTATGCTGCCTTTTGACCGTCTATTACAGTCACTCTGCTTAGTAATAGTGCCGAAATAAAACAAAAGGCGTTCTTACAGCAGGTCGGAGAAGTAAAAACTCTCGAATTTTGCAAAATATTGGTAAAAAGCCGCCAACCCAAAAGTAACGCACGTACGTGATTTTTGGAATAATAATGAAAAAGCTTAGACAATTTTTTTACTTAAAAAGGTTATCAGAAGTGCTTATTGTTTGTTTAGAAAACTGTGAATTTCTTTCTAATCCCAAGCTCAATAGACCTAAAGGTAGCTGCTAAAATTTGAAAAAATAAATTATTATCTCTTGTTTATTCGCATGTTCAACTGTATTTCTTCCTGTATATCAATTAAAATGTTTCTTTGTTAACATATTTTCAACATATTGACATCGTTTAGTTCTTGTTACATACAAAATTGACAAATCTTCTGTGGTTTTCTATGTTTTTGAGTTTTGTTTCCTTAACGTAGATTCTCGGCAATGTTCGTATTGGAATCTTTAGAATAAGCTATCTATTTAGAGCCTTAAACGAAAAAAATGACTTTGCGGATACTTATTATTATTATGAATACGGACATTTGGGCCATATTTAGAAATCCCTCCAAACAGCAAAACGCATTGTTTTTACAGAACTACAATACTTCTGAATGGTTTCATCCTACTACGTTGATGTTTCGTGCGGACGAGTTCGTTAAAACTGCACAGAAATTGCTGCAAATATTATTACAAGCTTTGGCTTGGTCTTTATGCTTATATTTGGTTACAGTTTTTTTCATCCTTGTTTTTCTTGCAACGTAGATGCCAGCGATGTCATCGTCAAATAACGCGCTTTGGAATCCTACAAAGAAGAACACAATAAGGAGGGCATTTCTTTGGGGAATCCACCCGTAGGAGTGTTTATTGTGTACAAAACTTGGAGTTTCGCTCTTGGGTGGCAGTTGCCACTGGTTGACCTCCAGCGCGCTGATGTGTTCCCACTTCGGGGCTAGCCCGGAAATTGGGAGAGGACTGACGGTGATCCCGCAGTCCGTGTGCAACTCACTGTCGGAGATGTGACAGGCAATGCGACGTGATTGTCAAGCGCGTTCGCTGGTGACCTTAATAGGCGCATTGCGGAAAGGTCACTTGCCGTGGCAAACCTAAGTGGCCCTTAAAAAACTGCAACCAGTTGGCACGCGCGTAGGCTCGCATGCGTCTGTGTCCTCTCCAGACGTTTCAGTCATCTCGTGGGCACAACCACCGCAAAGGCATATGACCTTGAAGGCAGTTCGCATTGACAGAGGAATCATTGTGGCAGCCAGTGGCAGGTAAGACAGCACAGGACAGCCTGCAAAGTTTACTAGCCTTTGGTTAGGCTATACTCCCCCTAGTGCTGAGAAATAAACTAGAGAATCTACATTAAAGGCAGGTACAACTCGAACATATTAAAGTATACTGCAGAAGACTTAATATGGAGGATGCTGATTAGAACCTATTGCTTTAGCTCAGTCACGTGAAATATTTCGGGTTAGTCAATGGCATAGGAACTAACATTATTCAGAAATGTGTTATTTTGCAAGCATAAAATAATTGCTAAAATGGAAGACAGCACAAAGCAAGCTTGCTTTTTAAATGAAAGAGTTTATGGAGGTGTCAAAATGCTAGTAAGTCATGTTAAGTATTTTTATTAACGATCGGTTTCTGTAATGGACGATGAAGAAGGCGTGTCTAGCACCAGATCAATTGATTTATTGTTCTGAGCTTTTGAACTCTTACTGGAGAGCATCTTCAGAGATGAGAAAGCAACCAAAAAAAGAGGGTAATTATAGTGGCCGCGGACCAATCAACTGTCAAAAACCATGAGGTTGTAAAAGGGGTTCGAAACAGCAATCAAAACAGGATGGGGGAGGAGGGCAATAAGCTGTCAGTGGGGTGCGGGGCAATTATAGTGGTGCACAGTAATAAGCTGTCAATAGAGCTGGAGGCCATGAACAGCAGTAAGTGTGCCGCTTTGTGACCCGGTAGAGGGTCCTGCTAAGAGAGACTGGACCCAAAATCGCAACTGGTGGCACATATCGCAGAGACTGGCCATGACTTCGATCTTCAAGGAGCGGCTATCGTAGGCCGAGGAACCTCAAAAGCCGAGAGGCCGACGCTCGAGGCATGGTACTCAGATGCCAACTTGGTCAACAGGCATCTAGACCTGCCAGCGTCATACAAAGTACTGTGCCATTATGTGGGAAACGAGACGGAAAGAAGCCAAACTAAACATAAGAATGGCAAACAAAGAGAGCCACACAACGGACCGGTCGGAAGAGGAGGGAGGATACGCAGGATACTCTACCGGGTGACAAGGCGAAACACTAACTGTTTTTCATGACCCCCAGCTCCACTGACAGTTAAAAAGCTTACGCCAATATAGTTTCTCCTCGAACCCTCTGAGAGCAAATTGCCCTCCTCCCCCATCCTGTTTTGATTGCTGCTTCTAACCCTTTGACAACCTCATGGTTTATGACAGTTGAATCACCTATGACCAGTATAATTACCCTCTTTTTGGTTGCTTCGTCATCTCTGAGTGTGGATTTCTGTAAGAGTTCGAAAGCTCAGAACAATAAATCAATTTATATGGTGCTCGACATTCCTTCTTCCTCGTCCATAAAAATACCTGGATTACGAACATTCTCGTTCATTCAGGTTTCTGTAATGTCACGATATAATTCATAAATTATGCTTATACCCGAAACGACTAAAACGCCAATTCCGGCCAACACATATGTTTGGTTATAGACCACTAAAAATCACTGATTTTCAAACTAACGATATAGACATTGTCCAGTTAATCAGGCTTAAATTCAATTAGAAAAAATGGCAAAGTTAGTAAAAAAAGTGCAACCAATATACCCCTAGTCCCATTACTTAAATAATCTGGTTTTCCCCAATACGTTTAACAATAAAAGAAATGAGGAAAATCAACAGATATAAATCAACAACATTTAGAAAACAAGAACAAGGCATAAAGCAGTATTTAAATTATGTTCCACCGTCTTTCCTAATTCCCCACGCATAAAACCCTGCAACAGTCGTTTTCATACGACGAAATTCTGGGAAAAGTGATCAATGATGGGCACTACACAATCTGCTGTTGTCTTCAAATGGAATGACAGGTAGTAATTTGGTAGCACTTTGCCATATTTCTATTAATTATACAAATGTGTCGTACACTTATTCGTACACAACTTTCTATACAACTTTCATATATTTAAAGTTGGGGAACATCTTGCTCCTATTGTGTTTCTTCAGTAGAACGTGCGGATATTAGATTTCATCATTTCGAGCGTTTGGAGCTTGGCTTATCTTGATGTGTTCATAGCCTGGGATCGCAGAATTGTTAGTAGGAACCTATTACACTACCATTACGTTAAATGAACTCATTCCCTTAAACACCATATGCCCCTAACCATGCCATCCGTCGATAGCCTGCATGGCAACGTTATCATTTGCAAGATTTTAAGTACTCATTGGGCTTGAAACGTATGAAATTACCGTTATCGCAATTCAATTAGCCGTTTAGTATGCGGTTTAAACTCTTGAAGAAGTTCATCACAGTTTGTAATTAAATTTTACATAGTGTCTACCTATTTTATTTGAGTAGTTCGGATTGCTGCACTCTGGCTTATTGCATAATCATCGCTCGCAACTTAGGTGTGTATGATACTATAGAGTTCTTTGATTGTAAATAGACGTGCGCTTCGTTCAACTTTTACTATTTACTGACACACAGCTGGGCGTTTACGCATACTTTGCATCCACATTTCTTGTCTAATCGCGGTATGTCAATTTAATAAGATAAAACACTAGCCAGCGCGATCTTCAAGCCCAATAGCTTAGGCAGTTATCAGAAGGTGAACGGCCACAAGGCCGCGCGCACCTTCAATTCAGCTTCAGAAAAACTTACTGCCAGCAGCCGCGGGAAACAAATTCGACTACATTTTTCACTGGTTAAGATTTCCTCTCCTGCCTATCCTTTTTCCCCACCCCGAAATCCCTCTTACCACCGTTTCTGAAGGACAATATGCTGACACTCGGGATATATGAGGTAGTTTTTATGGTCTCAAAATATGCATTCATTGCTAAATATCATCGTATAATGGCCTCCGCCAGACCTTCGGGATAAATGTTAATGGCAGGCTTTCAGTTTGCATATACTTGCCATCGGAAGGTTTCAATCTGATTCGGCAATGGCACTGGCCATGCCCACATATTGGTGGTGACTGGATGATCTAGGATAAAAACGAGCATATTCAACTTCGAAATGCTTCGTATTTTTAGAGCAGGCGCACAATTGGATGTGTACCATTAAGAAAAACTACGTTTCAGCACGTTACTTGAGGACTGTAGATAGGTAACTGAACGAGTGCTTTTACCATACACATATAGCGTTTCGCGCTTTTCTATTAGTTTTCGATTAATAGAGAAATGAAAAGTACGGTTTCCTGACAAAGTGCCAACAAATCGAAATCGAAGAGCTTAATTAATAAGGCCCTTTCTCGAGTATGTAGAGTAGGTCGTATGAGCTTTATAAAAATCGCAGTTGCATGCTAGCGCCACTTGGGAACCACTAATAAGCTAATTAACAGTATTCGTAGCGCATCTACTTAGCCTTAAAGTTGTTACATACCAAAAGAAATTTCGAATAACCACTTCTAGCCTTCCATTGTGGTTACGTCTAGTTACACGGTAGAAGAAGTGTGTTACGCGGCGCCTTCGTGTTTGAAATATATTGACTGATCGACTTAACTCCATCTGCGAAAATCACGTAATCCGAAGTGTAAAAATAATGTCATTAAATAAAACATTGCTATGTACGAGGTTTACAATGTCGTATGGCTTGTTTTTCTGACGTACGCTTCACAGGCCAATATAACACTAGATAATTCGGATCAAGTATTTTTAGGTAAGCCATCCAGCATTAGAATACGTCAGGTTCAGGTCAGGTTTTTATTGAGGGAAATATAGGTAAATACCTTTGAACTCCCTATTGGTACAGTTTTTTAAAATGCATTTGATCTGCAGAACATTTCAGAACAGTGGCGTTGCCACAAACTTGAGGGCCGACAGTGAAAAAAACTCCTTAGGCATTGTTCTGAAGTCTAGGGGTTTGAATGGCATTTGAGAGATTTAAGGAGAAAAACTGTCGCCCGGGGGAGGGGGGCTGCAGAGTTTATTCGTAGCGGATGGCCTGTGCTAAGAGTATTTGAAGCATTTCAGGGAGAGTCCATCGCGGTTTTCGCCATAATACCAAGGGTCACACGAAGAGAAGGTTGCGGAGGTCACGCGAACCTCATCGAGTGTCGGCGATGCGCCCATCGTGCACCCTTGATGGTTTAACGAGTCTGCCTGCTAAGTGACAGAAGAAATATAATCCGTAGTTTTCTAAACAAACACATTACTGAAAATTAGCGAGTAGTATGTTTTTTATAATGTGATTATTCCACAATTTGCATTCGGCAACTGGCAGTTTATTTTCGGGGCTCAGTGGCTATTTGTTCTACCTCAATAGTGTCGTAAACATGCCTGCAGAGGCGTCTGACGTGTGCTCAGATGGCGACATAACAATGTCCGCGGGCAGAGCAATCCAGGCCTGAATTGGGAAAAGTTTTACAAATCCGCGTAGCCTCGGATCACAACGTTTGGTGGACTCGAAGCTTGCAATTCTTGTAATTCTTAACTAACATATTACTGAAAATCAGTGAGTAGTATGTTTATATACATATATATAATTTCGGTCTCGCCAGGTCTAATTTTAGTGGGTATTTCGAGTATGAAAATCTAAATTTCTCTTGAATGCATCCACAGATGGGGACATAACAATATCCTCCGGGAGAGCATTCCAAGCTTCAACTACTCTATTACCAAAGAAGAACTTGCATGTGTCTAGTCTGGCCCCTGTTATGCGTAGTTTGAAGAGATGCCCTCTTAAGTTCGTCGTTGTTGCTAACTCGAAGAAGTCGCCAGGTAGAAGACAACAGTCCTGCCCGCGCATTATACGAAATGCTTGTATCAGATCGTCACGTAGCTGTCTGTAACTTAACGGAAATAGATCGAGATTAGCTAAACGTCTTTCGTAGGGTAAAAAGCTCTGACCGGAAACCAGTTTGGTCGCGCGCCTTTGGACCTTCTCGAGGGAATTTAGGTCTTTCGCGGTCCAGGGTTTCCCTGCTTGCATTGCGAACTCCAACTTCGGCCGCACAAATGTTCCAAAGACCTTAGCAAAGCAGTCTTTATCGAAGGCACAGAAAGCCCTTTTGACAAGATAGATGACGGACATCGCAGATTTGGCTACTTTTGCGCAGTGCAGCGAGGGCTTGAGAGACGTAGAGATCAAAACTCCCAAATCTTTTTGCGCGTCCACTTCTTGCAGTTGGATGCCATTTAGGCTGTAAACCATGGGGTGCTGAGAGCTGGGTCGGCCAACTCATAGGATACTGCATTTGTTCTCGTTAAACGGCAAAAGCCAGTCTTGAGACCAAGTTTGAAGACGGTTTAGGTTTAGCTGCAAATGTTCTTCGTCAGCTGAATTTCTGAGGACGTTCCAAATCTTAATGTCACCAGCAAACATAGCCACATCGCAGTCCAGTTCACGGACGGAGTCATTGACGTATATAGTGAACCGTATAGGGCCAAGGACAGAGCCTTGGGGGACACCGATCTCGACTGCAACGTCTGCCGACTGCTGGTCACCAATATGGACAGTTTGAGAGCGACCAAGTAAGAAGCTTTGAATCCACTTCAGCAGATTTCCTCGAACACCTATTTGGCTGAGTTTGTGCAGAAGTCGTTGATGTGGGACGCTAGTCGTTGATGTGGGACCTATTTCAGTTTACTTCTAAAATGCTATCCTGCAATTTCTGTTGATTTTGATTTTATTTATTGTTAAAGTTTAATTACGATGCTCATGCTGCAATTTGTATTATGCATGTGGTATTGTTGACTTTGGTTTAAAACACCAATTTTCTACCTTTCAATTACCTAGAGCGGGGTTTGGCAACCATTTTGACTTACAGACACAAGAAAGCAAATATTGAAAATGTATTTCAATGAGAGCCATAAAATAAATTTTGAGATAAAATTCATTAAAATTTGAGCGTAATAAATCTCTGAATTTATTATTTTTAATAATATTCTTATAATACTCATTGTCAATGCGACTTCTGGTGCTGCATGGATTCGCTAATTGCTTTGTAGTCTGTCTGGTATTTGGTGAGGTTAAGCTGCATGCACGCGTTGAGGCTTTTATCTGTTAGACGGGATCGCAGGGTGGACTTGATATATTTATTATGTAAGAATGACTACTCACACAAATACGTAGATACCAGCAAGGTCAACACGGCAATACTCACACGCTGCAGTGTGTGGTATGTGACAGGAAGCGCGTTCCAAGTTTTGATAACCACCTGGTCGTTGGGTTGAAGTTTCTGTTGAATTTATGTCCATATGTGCTTGCTCCTACGATTCTTTCCAAATCTTCATTGAGTGACTTGAACTTATTCACCCACAGGTCTAACGCCTTGAGGTCAACCACGTTTCCTTTTAAATCTCTTATAAATCCACTACAACCACTACACTAAGAGTTTTTCGTCTGATTAAAGAAAACAGTCCGATGTTAGCAGCGGTTTACTGGTACACAAAGCAAGTTTCCGTGAACGGACTGTTTGCTTGCGTGTAGTAAATGCGCTCATCTGGGGGATATAAACACAGGGGACTACGGATGACAAGGCACGCTGGCCTATGTCTTGTTTGTCAGCGTGACCTTGACTAAGCTGAAGTGAAATCTGGGGACTATCGTACTTTAGTAGAGCCTGTTTGTCGCGGCCGTTGGAACGCAGGAGAAAAGGGAAGCAGCTGCTGTCGGTTAGCCGGAAACGGAACACTTAAACAACTGCTAAGTGAAGCCTAGGAGGGGTGGAACGCCCGAGATTGGTCCAGATTAAATTGATTCCAATAAGCATCTCAGCGGCAGCGACACACCATTGGAGGAACCAAAATCACAAAATCTGAAGTTTCTAATTCCAATTTTATCTAAGAGAGCCAAATGCTATCCTCAAAAGAGTCACAACCAATATGATTTCGAAAGCCACAATTGGCTGTTCATTTTCTCGATAAATATAATTGGCTATAAATATAAGCGGCAGGCGCAGAGGCCACAGATCATCAGCCACAAGTCTTGCAAATGGCAACGGTCACACAACTAAACCCAGATTGCATAAACCCACGGCCCCTTGTTGGTTGGAGTCTAAGGGAACCCATTTCAGATCATGCCAAAGAGGAGGCCTATAAACCATCTACAAAATAAAACTATCTGACACATTCACTTCCAGTAGACAACGCGAAAAAGGGTTGACAGAAATCTGAAAGAGAACAGCCACCCTGTCCAGTAAGCTATGAACCATTAAATTCCCAAAGCCTAACCACATCAGACCACGTATAACCTGCGCTAAGGATCCCAGTTGGATGAAAGGTAGAGGAGAAGAAATCAATACCAAACTTAAGTGTAGTCTGGCGGAAATTTTCAACTCCCGAAAATAATGAGAACGGAGACATACGGAGATCCACATGACGACTAAGCCGAGAACAACTGCCCTACCCCGTAAGCGATGGACCTTACAACAGCCCAGAACACAGCAATAATGCCTCATGCAAACCTCAGCCAAAATTCAAGCAGATCCATGAAAAACCCTGTGTTTTTAACATTCTACAACCCGCCCAATTGACCTTGACTTCGGGAAGGTACTTTAAAAGGGTAGAAGAAGAGGAGTGTGAACAGTATGAAAACTGCCTGACACATTCATCTCCAGTAGACTACGCGAAAAGGCATCGATGGAGATCTCAAAGAGAGCAGCCACCCTATCCAGTAAGCGGCAGATCATTACAACCCAAAAGGGTTACCACATCAGACCAAGCATGCACTGCACTTAGGCTCCTTGTCGGACGGACGATAGAGCAGAAACCACCTACACCATCTTTGAGTGAACACTTTCTGACAACTTCAACTCCTGGAAAGAATGAAAAGGAGGATATACCGACATCTGCAACCCAGATGCGAACAGAACAACCGCCCTATTTCGTAAGCGACGGACCTCACAACAGCCCAGAAAACAGCAATAACGTCTCATTGAAACCTCAGCCGAAATCCAAGCAGATTGATGAAGAACCCTGTGTTTTTAACAATCTTCAATCAAGAAAGTCGGCTGTGCCTATAGGAATGTACTTGAAAGTGGTTGAAGAAGAGAAGCAGGAAGAGCAGAGTTAAGAAGTCTTCTGAGGTATGCCTCCAAACTGCCACCCGGTAACTAAACATTCACGTGTTTTACGTGAAGTATCTTATACAGTAACAGTTCAAGCAATTGTGTTCGCACTGAAACTCTCTATCCCCCTCTTGTCTCCTTGTTTCTTTTTTAAATATGTCATTTTATATAAATGAGGAATAAGCCCAGATGAATGGGGGGGGGGGGGAGTTGGAGTCGATAAAAGAGGAAACTTCCCCGCCATTAAGTAATTGGTGGTCTTACCAGGCACGGACCTTGCAGGAGACTGCTTTATGCACACAACGCCGGCTTCCACAAACTAGTAGATAAAAGGTTGGGGATTGGAAGATTAAATGCATACTGGAGATTGTTTATTTAGTTCACTGGGCTGACTTGAGGCGCAAAATGTTGTTTACTAGAATGTGATTCTGTTCAGATCAGAATACTGGGGGAAAATAGAGGCAAAAATGGGCAAAGTCCAGCGTTTGTTAATATCCGAGGATACTTCCTATGTTATTAAGTGCTTCGGAAAAGAAATTCTTGTGTGTGCATGTTGCACTATAAGAAAACATTCATGAAGAGCAGGAGATTTGAAATTATAACTGTTCACAAAATGGAAAATTTTTTTTGCGTCCATGAAATTGAAGATAGTGTATTTAGGAGATAGCACATTTATTTTGAGAAACGAAGAGCAAAATAATTTTTTAAAAATATATTTTGCAAGTTTACCAAGTTTTGGGCCCTAAAATTGAGAAATACACTCTTAAGGTTGCTGTTTGCTATACTCCATACAAAAATTTATATTTTATATTTGAGGGGTTACAGGCAAGGAATTCGTTTCCGAAATTTTTTAGTTAATACCAAAAAAATTAATTGCACAATCGATATGAATGTGGAGACAGTTAACATAAAAAAAACATTTGACAGAGTGGTCACGGGACATTGCAAAACAGTTTTCTTGAAAAATCACCGTTGATATTATTGTCACTCTGTTTTGCATTTTTAATGTAGAACTTAGTCTAGGAGTAACGAAATATGCTGAAAACTGTTCCGATTTAGATAAAACATTTAGTTTTTTATTGATAACAGAAAACATATCCTTAATTGTTAGGGGAATCAATTCATTGGCCGAAATTTCCCATTCTGATCATGACTTAACCATCAAAAACATTCAAGTACGCAGATATCAGACGCCAAAATATATATGTATACAGCTTTTTTTCAAGAGGTTACTTTTTTTAAAATTTTTAGAAATCAATCTTAAGCATATTCATTTGCGGCTTTTGTAGTGCACGTTCATTTTTCTTGTCAATGAGTTCACATGGTTGGGTGGTTCTGAAACTATGACACCCAAAGACAGATGCATAAAAATGTTAAAAGGCTGGTTATTTACGTACAAGCTTTTAAAATGTATCTTATTTTGAAGGTTTTGGTAAGCACATATGCTCAATTGAATGAAGCCAGTGAAAATTAAAAAAGATATAATTTGAATTCAAAGGAACATCTGAACCTCTACGTAATCGAAATCCCAAAATTATTTTAAAAATTATTTGTCGAAAGGCAATTACTCTTAGTGTACTAAAATGGTACGTTTATAATCGCAAATGACAACTAAATTTGAATTTATTATTCACTGACCGGCATGTCCGCACGTGAGCTTACGAAATATCTTACTCCTGTGATCTTCCAATGGGCCAAGTCAAACAGTATTGTGGTCGCTTTAGTCCAACACAACTCAGACAATGCATGAACGAAAGTAAAAACTAGAAATTCTCGTGAAAAAAAAAATGGAATATAAACTCGAAATTTTGGCTTTTCAGCAACATTCATAGATTTAATTCTACGCAATATGGAAGCACATACATATAAACACTTAAAAAATGATTGATGTTCAACGTAATTTTACTTTTTTTGCTGTGTTCACACAGCGTTTTGTTTAAACGGGTATCCTCTACAAGTACAGCTTAAGTTGATCTAGTTTGCCCGATTTTCACTTTTTCTGAATTTTATACTTTGCTAAAAAGATTTTATTCCTATTAAACGTTATATTTCTTCATAAATAACAACATGCCCTATCGGGAAGAACGACCATTAGTTTATTGATGTAAGACTTTTGGGGCCGCAGCTTCAGTTGCGTTTGAGTAACAGGGAAATACTTGTAAAAAACCTTGAGTTAGTGAACCTACTGTTTCTACTACGGCTGGCTATAACCGACGCTGACCCAGAGATTCTGAGGTTGTTCGGCAGGACCTTATGAGTGACCCTGAAGTCCTCACCGGTATCCATACAGGTCCAATAATGTACATGAAAATACACCAGGATTACGTTGTCGTATGGCTTATTTTCCAACGTACACTAGATAAGTTGGGTTGAGTTATTTTAGCGAAAGCATATAGCATAAGGTAACTTATTCTGTTTGCCTTCTACAATTCTATTCTATAATGTATTTTGCTTCGGATGTAATCTGCCCTCAAATTTTGATTATGATGCTCCTGCTGCAATCAATAGGGTGCGTATACTCTTTTTGACTATGACCAGCCCAGCATAGGCGTCTACTGTGGTTGGTTGATTCTGAGGGGATAAGCTTTCAAACAAGCAATAGGAGTTCGCAAAAGTGTGCGCAAGCTCCAATTGGCTGTTTTTCATCTCGTATAAATTTGAGTGGCAGGCGCAGAAGCTAATTCCTGCACATGTAAACGGCTACACAATGTATCCAGTTGGCACTAGATCAAGGCCCCTAGTCTGTGGGAAGCCAATGGACCCCACGTCTGATCATGTCGAATTGAAGGCCTATACGTTGTCTACGGAAGCAAAGGACACGAAAAAGCATCAATGGAGATCTAACACAATAGAGCCAGCCTCTCCAGTACTCGAAAGACCATTTCAACCGCAAAGGCTCACCAAATCACACAAAGAATGTCCTGTACAACGTCCCCCCGTTGGTTGGCGACTAACGGAGCTCTCTTCAGATCCAGTTACAGAGGAGGAGAAGAAGGAGAAGACACCTAAACCACCTATGAAAGTAAATCGGCCGACACCGTCAGCTCCAGTCCACAAAGAAAATGAACCGAGATCTCCATCCAAAACTAGAACAAAACAGCCACCACCTCCACTGCCACTGCCGCCTTATCCCGTCAGCTCAGAACACAGCAATAAGGTCACCGTTAAAACGCAATTGCCAGAATCTAAGCAGATTCACGAAGAACCCTGTGTGTTCAGCACTGTAAAATCTACCCGATCGGCGGTTCCCTTGCCAATGTACGTGGAAGCGATTGAGGAAGATGAGTCTACGGAAGCTTTCCAGGTACACCTCCAAATCGGGACTATAAGCTAACGATCAACTTGTGTTATATGTCGTCTGTTACTTTAAGGCTGCCAGCTAATAAGTCTCTTAAAATTTTCTTATTCAACTGCGACTCAAACAATTATGTTCGTATTAAGTCTGACAATACACCTATTTTTTGCTCCTTGTTCCTCTTTTTTAAATAGTTAATTTCATCTAAATGGGGCATAAGTCCCAGGGGACTTGTGGGTAGGTTACGTGACAGTGAGCATTTGGTGAGGCCCATCAAAAAGGAGGAGGGATATGAGAGAGAGAGGGAGAGACAGCGCGAACACGTGCATACCACTAAGTGACCGTTGGTCTTGTCAGGTACGGAGGTTGTGGGAGGCTGTTTTATGCACATAAAACCGGCTTCTTCAAGCTCTGGTAGTGGCCGCTTTTGCTGTTTATAACCGAAGCTGACCCGAAGACTCTGGGGTAGTTTGGTGGAACCTTACAATTCACCCATGTGGAGTACGCACGATATCCGGAATTCACAGTGTGCGAAATAGTTGCGCCTTTTGTGCTCCTGGGGTGTTCCTTTATTCTTTTCAATAGGCTTCAGATGAGCATATAAATAAGTGGTGGTCTGAGCTGGCAACCTATACTTACCTATCCTATGCAAGGTCCCGTTGGTTGAAAATAAAACCCAAACTCTCGCTGTCGGGAGGTTTCCTGGCACGGCTTAGTCAAGAAATCATTATAGTAGTTCTCTGAATGCATTCTAATAAAAATAAACTTGGCAGAATAGCTATTTCGTTCCCACAATAAGTTTGGTGGGTTTTATTTGACTCGCATTCATTTTCTTTATAAATAATCTCTCAGGATATTCGTTCTCGCGAGTCAGGTCCTGGATGTTCGTAAGCTCCTCCTGAATACTAGCTACCGAAAACATTTTCTACCTAGTTCTACTAATCAGCGGCCTAGGTTGTGCTCCCGTAGAATAGGTAGAAAGCTGTTGGAATTTGTAAACTATAAAGGCCAGTTTTTTATAAGTGCTCCTTCGGACGCTACCGTTAGGTCTGCAAATAAGAAGCACGTCCAAGAAGGGAAGCCAACCTGCTTTTTATTTCTTCAACGTGAAGCTAATGGAAGGATGTGCTTGGTATGCAGAATTCAAGAGTGTGTCTATATAAGTTTCGTTTGTGGCAATGAAAAATGTGTCATCAGCATAGCTACTGTTGTGCTTTATCCTACCAATCTGATAGCTAATTTTACATTTCTTTAACTTGCCCACAACGATATTAGCAGAGCGAGGTCTGAGAGGCAAGCCCATAGCAAAACCATTTACTGTCAATGAGGAGCTGTAAATTTACTGTGCATTTTGATAATATTTCCTCTAAGGAATCATTAAATATTTCTATTTCGACTTTGTTGGTGATCGGTAAGTCAGTAAACAGCGATGAGACGTTTAGAGACAACAGCAGCAACATCATGCCATTTAAGTTCACGTCCTAGATGTCGTCGACAAATTCGAAACTTTCCGATAGCTACTTGTTGCAAGTGGATACTGCAGGGCTTTAAAGTTTTCTATTAACAATTTCGCTGTCACACGTGACGTGCAATCATATACTTCCTTGAATTTCACCTGGTCTGATAGCATGGCCTGCATCGTCCATACATAGTCCAATCCATTTCTTATAAGGGTGCGCGTTCCCTTGTCTGGTTTAGTAGACAAAATGAGCACGTTCTGTGACAGATGTTTTAACTTTTTGAGAGCAATCCCTGGCTCTTTGGTCTTTTGTTTAGGTATTGCTAGAGTACTGGACACTTTCTGCGGGCATTCGAGCATAATTTTGGTTGTAGGGATTCTGGGATTGGTGTTGTGTTCGTCGTCCCCCAAAGAAGAGGAAGAAGAAAGGTCGAGGACATGGACCTTTTTATTTTCGTACCGACGTCTTGGTCACTCGCTCAGTTCCATCTTCTGAGTAACTAAGCGGTTATTCCTGTTCGCTGGGACTGTTGCAGCATTGCCGCGTGCCTGCTATCATATCCGCGCTCGACGCAGGAACTTTGGCCTGCCTAATTGATGTAAACTGACCGTAATATTGATCACTGGTGAGCTTGTGCGGCTTGCGGCTGTCGCAAGTCAGCATACTGGCTGACGTGCTCATAATTGACTGACGAAGTAATCAGTTAGCTTTCAAAGTCTCAGTGATCGGCCTTTCGAACAGATGTGCTGAATTTACAACCCAAAGATAAAACGTCAAAGGATGTTTTATAAAGCGTCACAGAGAAATAATTGTGGACATTACCACCTGGATCTTCGGGGAGCCTTCATAGCAGCTTCATTTTGTGCAGCATTTATAGAAAAGATGATATCTTTGCGTCTCAATTATTTATTCCTATGGTGTGCCTATAGCCTTTGGCTACTTCTCTTTCGTCCTCTGTCAGGGTGTCGAGAAAGTCAGCGCGTTGGCATACGTCGAGTTCTAGTTCTTCCACGTCCAGTCTGGGCGCCTCTCTTTTCAGGGTTTTGGTGGTAATACCGGTACGAAAAAATCACAGCGATCTTTGCGTTATTCGTTTGGATACTTGGTCTTTTAAATTCAGTCCTAAAAAAATTAGCAAGTAATTTCGCTTTTACAAGTTTGGCGTTGAAACGCAGGTACCCACTGAGTGCCTATGACATAGCGGGGTCTTTGGATTGTTTAAATGCTGCAAATATTATGATCGGAGAATTAAGAAAAGTAAGCTTTCAATAAATTCTCACCGGATCATTACATTTATATGCGAAAAGAGGCGGGCAATTTTGGTTGTAATTTCATCCAAGCAAGTTGTGGAATATATCTATATTACCTTTCGAGGTGCAGTATTACGATTTTTAAGGATAAAATAAAACCCGTTCAGAACACATCCTTTTTAACTGAGATCTACAGAATTTCTGCTTTATCAGCTCACAGAAAATACGTTTGAGTCAGGGGAATTCAATCTTGAACCTTATAGCGCACACCTCTATCGATTTCCCAGGCCATCTGAGGTGAAATCAACTGAGGCCACAATTTAGATTTGGGTCGCCAAGACTTCTTTTTTGTTGACATTTTCCATGAGAGCATACTAGAGGTGGATACGTTATTAGCGGCTGTATAGTGAGTATAAACGCATCTGTTTGGTCATATCTTCTGAAAGAGTTAGCTAGTCCTGTTTCTCCATTAAGCCAGTGCATCTAAATACTTCGATAAGAGTTTTTAGTGTTATTTCGGAACCTGCGTTTAAAATGTTAACATTATTATGGCAGGAATTTACTTTTTTCTAAAAGTCTATACCCCTTCTATATACCGTTGTTTTGACCTCGCCATTGTAAGTTCGCGTGACGAAGTTGATCAAGCTGCTGATCCCTTTCGTCTTCCGTCTTGGGTTGTACACCTGGAAATATCGAGTTGAGTATAAGCGGGGCTGTTGCAGGACAAATTCGTTTATTAAATCGGCGATTCAGGAGCCCGTCGGAGTTCCCTTGATCTGTTCATAACTCGCGCCTGCAAAAGTAAAATATATACCTTAGCAAAATTCGAACAGCCTCATGAGGTGTTTATTTTTTAGGGAAAGTTGTGTTTCATCGTGAAGCTTCTCGAGCTTCCGGCCTGGATGTATCCTGCCCATAATTGGTGAAATGGACGTGAATAATGCGTTCACGTCATAGGAAACTACCATTTCTTCTGATTGACTCCTTTGGCTACGAAGGTCTGCCATGAATTTGGAGGCTGAACGGCCTGAGACATCAGAGTTGTCTTGGAGACATTTTAGTCTGGAGTACATCCATTTTGCCAAATTGTGGGTAAGCGCAACGATTGGCCGCAAATAAACGTTTTGTTTATGGATCTTTGGCAGAACATATTAGCGAACCAGGGCAGCATCTGTCGGAAACTACAAAGGAAAGTAAATACGAATTAAAAAATAAAGTTTCTGAAAGAAGATAAAAAACAGGATTCGTTATTTAAATAATCCATTGTTTGTCAACAAACAAGCGCGGCATGATTAAAATATGAACGTACGATAATACTGGGAAAAAATAAATGAAATATGTCTAACTGAAGTGACACTTACTTAAGAACCTAAACTAAAGGAAGCTAAACTCACAAAATTAAAGAATACTTTTCAAATAACATAAAAATAGTAAAAAGTGAACTTCAATATAAAAAGGTTTAATAACCAAATAAAATAACTTAAATCTAAGTTAATATGAATGCTAATTGAAGGTGTGTGTGGTGCTTTGCGCCGCAACCTTAAAATTCGATCTCCAGAACCATTATTTGCACCTCAGGTAAGTTTAAGTACCTGATCTCTTTACCACCAACTTTTTTCAAAAATATGGAGAAGCTTAATAATGTATATGATATGCGTCAGAAAAACATGTCCAAATTTTTCAAACCCAGTAAATTATAAGTTGGGAAAAAATAAAAGTGCATTTCAGTGTTCAGTTGACCCAATTGAGAAAAAAACTCGTATCCTCAGTGGGACTCGAACTCACACAGCAAGCAAAAGGTCATTGAATACTCAAATTCTAAACCTTTAAATGATATCCACATCTATTATTGATATAGGTCTCACTTGAACCCCTGAATTTTCGTTTCTTCCCACATGAGGTAGCATACTAGGAATGGGAGTACAGAATGCTAATATGCCTATGCACGACAAGGAATCGGACGGAAGCTTCGGCACATAGAACGGGAAGACTACGCATCCGTCAGTTCAGAATGAAGAGGATGAGTGACGTGTTCAAGGATGCGATCAGCAAATTGCTTGACTTATCACAGTTGTCATTGTATTATGATATCAGCTTAAAAAGGTATGATACACAACGGCAGCTGATATGAGCATTCGGAGGATACGTTAAAAATGATCAGGTATTTTTTAAGTTAAGCTGGAAAAATTAACTGGAGAGCAGTGAATAGTGAGAAAGAGAATGCAGGCATCCATAAATTGCCAGATTAGAGATTGTGGTGTACGGAGTTTAATAAGGAGGCCGTAGATATGAAGATTAAATGACAGTTTCTATATCAGAGTTACACCAAGATACCCGAAACAGAATCCTTAATTGGGACGAAAGTCTATGGGTTCAGGATTGGGAAAGCGTCGCAATCGAAGAACACACTGTACTCATTTCTGGTGTTTTCGTAAAAGGCCATTTTCTGGCGACCATTCTGAGACGTGATCCAGGCCATTTTTCAGTACTTAAAGGTGAATTTGGCTTTTTAAAGGATGGCTGGCAACTATTTATTAGCATATTTCACTAACAAACAGTCATCTGGCGATTGTAGGTCATCAGTGTGGAGGAAAAAGATGTTAGGGGATAATATAACCCCTTTATGAAGTCCACAGTTTTCGGGAAGGACTATGGATTTTTGTTTGCCGTGCTGACAGTCCAGCTGGGACAGCCACATGCAGATACTTTATCAAGTAGAAGAAGAAGATGGCGCGAGATAATATTAAGGGCTGTGGAGTAGTCAAGAAGAGCGCATGCGTATGCGTGGCAGCCCTCACCTTAGTCTGTTAGGGCAGAATGGACTACCAGATCAACAGCGCCTAGTGGCAGCTTGAAAAAATATACACTGATGCCATTTTTACGGATCCTTTGCGGTGGCATTAATGTTGGTCCACCATTCCGTTGGAAACCGAATAACAGCTTGTGGTGCAAATGTGAATCGAAATTAAATAGGAGAAGAAAAGCAGGAATTGGTATGACTCAATCTGGGCTCCGACACCACTCTCGGTATGGCAGTTTCCATGACAACAGAAAGCTAAATCTGGCGTTTGACATGCAATGCGCTGCAATGTTGCACGACGCATACTGCAAAATGGTGCGAGGGGACGCGTCCAATTTGCAGGTGACTCAGAAGTACAGTAGTCTAGCAGGGTAACGGCACCTATATTGTCAAGGGCAGTGAGCGCAGTTACGTGCAGTTAAACGAAAATGCAACAAAAGAGGGGAGGCACGTGAGCAGTAGGATATTTGAACCCAGTTCTGGTGCAAGCTGGCATCGAATGTTTCGTTTTTTCTCCCTCCGAATGCCAGGATCCAAAATTGAATTGTACCACTGAGTGCACATGTATGGATTATTGTAGATAGAATATGTTAGAAGTTTAATTTAGGGCCCAAAGCCGCATTTTGGAACCCTATCCTTATGTAATAAGGGACCAATGGTAGCAAAAATTGTCTAGGTTGGTCCTTACAAACAAAAGAAACTGTAAATAAAAAAATGGAACATGTGAAATTATAAAAAAACAGAAATAATATTTTTAAATCGTTTAATGTTTAGCAGCAAAAACTTTAAACCAAAAATAAATGCACAACAATGCAAATGTCGGGAACTGCTTAAGCTTTTGAACTAACGCAAAAAACTACGAATTTCCGAGAGAAGAGTTAAGTAAAAGGAAGAAAATAAAACCTCATGCCACGAATAAATATAAACCTAACCTATAAAGTAAACTAAAGCTATAGTATGCTAACTAAAAAAGGTAAACTAAAATTAGCCCAACCAAAAAACATAAATGAATCCCTAAAACATAATTTTGAACTAAAAACTGAAGTAAAATATAAATAATTTAAATAACCAATCTAACTACATTAACTAAGAGTTCATTGTTGAACTATTAGCTCGTCAAAGAAACTGCATTTGGACAATAAATCTTAAACTGACATAAATATATTAAAATAAAGCGTAATTAAACTAATTAAACTGAGGCTAACTCAAGTACAGTAAACTTAGGAACCAAACTAAAAGATAATCAAAATTTGAAAAAAACTAATAAAAGTTCATAATAAAATAACAACTGCACTAAAACTAAACAGAATAACAAAAAAATAATTCAATACGGATCGCGTTATTGTTTATAAAGATAAGATTTTTCAAATAATATTTGGTACTTAATTAAACTTGCACCAAAAGTGGTAATTATTAGGGTTCAAATATTAGGTTACACTATGATCAATCTTTTACTACCAAATTATTCTTCGAATCAACGTGACTGCGTCACTCCAGGTTAGGGATATGTTAACCAAGAACACAAGCAAATGACTTGTACCTGACTTCTTCTATGGCCTGATATTTACCTTCAAATTTTTGAGGAGTGCCAGTGATATAGGCTTTGGTGAATTTGTGTATTTCTCAGGCGGCAGCCGTATTATTTCCTGTTTAAAGCACAAATTCAAGCACCTTGAATTCTGAAGGAGGATTAAGGGAATGTGTGTTAAACATATGTGCTGTTCGTTAACGATCCAAATCGTTACGATTACTCGACTACCTTATATTTCTAGCCAAATTTTTATAAGCATATAACTAGTGAAATTGCTAATTTTACCTCTTACGGCCATTATTTACAATGACATATTTTTGGGTAAGATATCTGGCTCAATAATAGGTTTCATTTGATGGCATTGGCAGACCGATCGCGGGGGGGGGGGTTAAGTGAGTTACACCCTAGCAACTGCGATCTTTAAACCATGGTTCTTTAGAAGAGAATAATTCGGTAGAAGCTAGTGTTGTAGGAAGAGTCTATTCTATATACAAAGGAATGGAGAATAATCAGAAAGTATTTTGACTTCAAACCACACGAACAACTAGGAGATGAGCCGGCTCCTAAGTGCGGGTTGGACCACAGGCATCCCAACGGCCAGCGTGAGCGGTCAATTTCTGGGTCGACCTTGACGTTTTTTGGCCAGGCAGATTGCGTCGGCCTATGCGTGCAGGCGTGTTATTCGTTGCCAGGGGCCAGGGGCTGTCTCTATAACAGCAGCAGTGAGCGTTGGCAAAGTTTGCTTGGACGCGACCTTATCACGACATCCAAACCAACCGATTGTTGGTTTCAAAATACTATTGTTTTTGCGTTACTGTTGGTTGCAGTCGACTAGCAAACTAACACGTAACGAACTCTCCCATGACTTAGAACTCGGTCACGTCTGCACACCAATGACTACTTTATTCTCGACAATTAGTTCCCGACCGACCGCACAATTACATGTGGGTGATAACTCATCTTCCTCACTGACCACACAATCAGATGCGGGTGACGATTCTGGACTATCACCTTACCCACTATATAAGCTTCTATCAGCCATCATTTTGAGTTAACTGTTTTGTAAAATTTACATTCAGCTGACGATGACCTACTGTGCCAGCGTTGAACATTGACAAAATAGACCACTGTTTCTCAAACAGCTCTGTCTATCGAATGGTATTTCTCGGGATGCCGATTTTCCAGTTCATGCGTTATTCTCTATGTCTATATATGGGCCAGTAGAGGAATAACCGAAAACAATTGATTTTCCCAATCTTTCAACAGCATTGTGGCCGAAATCATTCAACAGACGTCCTACTGCAAAAATCCCAAAATATATGCTTTAAATAATTACATCAGTGCTATGGGCTTTTCAAAGGAGTGATCATCGAATACAGAAGGTCCCCCAAGTCAGAAGTCAGGTAAGACCGATTAATTAGAAAAAATATACTGTGAGAAAAGAGCTACAGAAGGGAGCTGCTCACACTTCAAAGGTCACTTGTTATGTCTGTACCAGTCAGCCAGCCAGTAAAAGGTGCACGGCGATTGGCATCAAGCTAGCTTGGCCAAAAGAGTCAGGATGCAAAGCACCGACCCGACCGAAAGGCGACCGCGTTGGCGGCCCTGTAGCGAGTTGGCTGTATGTGCACGCGGCATCAAAGAAGATTTGACGGCGTAGGGGTTGATCATAAGAACCTGGGAGATCCCAGCATCGTGAAGTTCGGTGTGACCTTTGATATCCAGATAGAAAAACGACTTCAACAGACGCTGTTCTACAGTCAGGCACAAGGAGGTGTTTATAATTGAATTGAATGATTCATTTTATATATTTTAAATTATTTTAGGGGTAAATCAAATAATTGAGTCGAACCACCTACGCTACGTTGTCCCAACCGGACGCTATACAGTAAATCACAATGGGTCCAAATTATCAACCATCCTACTGCAAAGTATGAAATCAACTTATTCTCAGTAGCACTCAATGTTTCAATCCAGGATTTCTGAAGGGGATAAATTTAAAAAAGAGTTCCTGCTATTGCTTTCTGTACAAGTCTCTGTTGAGGAATCCGCGACATATATCGGAACATCAGGTGAGCAAAATTATTGTCCCAGCGATTGAATTCTCTTCGTTTCCTCAGTTAATCTAGATTTAAAAACCCAAGTCTAACAAACGTAGCATTTGCATATACCACGTTACACGTGTGCCATAATAAAAAGTGCGATAGACAAGCAAAAGTAAAGCTATACAATAATGACATATCAGAAAGTAAAGGTTAAGAAGGTTGGTTTAGAGTTCACTTTTTTAAATGCGTAGAGAGTTGAGCGAAAAGCAGATGACGCAGAGAGTAAATAATGTTTATGTTTTGTAGCACGATATGCTTGCGACAATGTTGGGCTAAATATGGTCCCAGTTAATCTTGAGGTCTGGAAAATACCCCTTTTCGTAATCACAAGGTGTGTTTAGTTTGCCGTCATAAGCATACGCTAGCAGCGCCTCATGGGCTCCCTATATACGATTTAAAGCGCTTGGTGGCGTCTTATATGTGACTGCTACCAGCATTGTGGTCAAAATTTTACTGGAGATTAACTTTGCTTACTTTATTAATCGGTGTTTTGGCAGAGTTCAATTATTGACGACATAAAATTTCGAAACCTCTTATTCAACTGCAGACGATCATCTTCCGTGATTTGCAGAGGCCGCTGTAATACGAGGAAGAAAATCAGAACTCTGTAAGCAGCTGAATCATGCGATCCATTTCGCATTGTCGTGGAAATGATGGGTAAACGCATCCTTGTCACGCATCCTTGTCGTTCTTAGGACTGCCTGCTACCCTGTCCCCCACCCTAACACTTCCCTCCCTTTCACCACGTTCTGCAGGTTTTTATGAACAGGAACTGCCCTCAAAATGCACCCACATCTATGACTAACTGTTTTTACCCGTTTTACCTGCCATTTTTTACCATTTAATTTGACAACGGTTGGCTGCAGTTGAATAAGATTTCAATTGATCACCTGACTACAATGTTAATGAGGAAACTTCCACCATGACCGTCGAGTTGTTTTACAGCTGCATCGAGTAATTGTGCTTTTGCATGACTGGCAAGTATCCAACGGATTCGTCAACGCAGATGCCTATTGTTATAACCAATTCTGTTCCTGTGTCAACACCGGTTATTTTCCCCAAGTAACGTGTAAGGAAGAGAAGGCAAAAAAAGGTAGCAGCTCAAACTTTACTGTCAGTTGCACTCCTACATCAATTTTGTTTCCTGTGTGTCTAGCAGCTTGCCTTCTGTGGTCGGTCTCGCTTCGGCAGCAGTCTCTCGTCCAGAAAAACAGAGTGTCCTGTCGTCGGCAGCGTATCCAACAACAGAGTCCCTGTTCTGCTCACAGCCTCGCTATTTAAGGGGCAGTAGTCATCGCTCCCCATTGGCTCTCCATGGGTGGTCGAAGGCGCTCGCTAATGCGCGCCAGTGCATCTGTCCTCAGCATGGCCTTACTGAGAGCAGTCCCGCGTGCGCATAACGCCTTGGACTCCTCGCGTGGTTTCTGCCGTTGAAACTTGCGTGATCTTGCCCTTTCTGTATGCGCCGGACTGGCCTGTTCGCGCACCTATGTTCCGGCATGACCTCGGATGTCTGTCTGTCTAAATGACGTGCTCGGTCATTCTAACACCTATATGGGTGCTCGCTGACAGGATACTGTAACCGGGAGGACCACTGCCACGGGAGGATGCGGATGGAGTCCTTAACCGAATCTGGTGCAGTTGTGGACGAAACAACTAGGTCGGGGAAACTGGGAGACTACTCCGGACGCGAATGGCCGAGCATGCAGCGGCGGTGAGGCAGAAAGACGCCAACTCCTAGGTTGCAGCTCACTCGACGGGAAGCGGCCATATTTAAGGTTTAGCGAGGGCTTGCTTTCCGCGAGAGGTGACAACCGTGTAAGCCGTGGGCTGCTTGAGTCGTGGTTCTCAGGCCCACTGTCAATCAACATATGCAACGAATTGCCGTTTCCATACTGCATATTGAGTCGTTGTCGGATCTAGCGAATCAGTCACGTGGGAAGGGCTGGGCCTAGCAACAAATCTAACGACAGTGAAAATAAGCGTCGCGCAAGTATTAAGCTCGTACCCAACAGGGATGATGCAATAGCGGCTATTAATGGCTCGAACGCGAAGTGCCAAGCCATCATCGCACCAATTACGACCCCAACGGTCAATGCATTAGCGGATAATTATAGTACGCATACGGATGGCCGCTACAAACTCTAACTATCGCATTTATAGCCCCAAACTGTGCAGGTCTCACATCATTCCAAGGTCACCTATGAAATTATTGGTCCAGTGATCGCACCTTCTTTTTCTGAACTGCCTCATGGAACTGGCATATTCGCTCCTATCGGCAGTTTTCTCTTATTTCTGTACTGTCGAATTGTATAGTAAACACTGTTTACAGCATTGACTAACAAATAAATCACCAACTACTGGGGTTTAGTAATGCACCCCTTCCAGGATGCCTCGAGATCATGAGCAGACAGTGACAATTGGTGTCGCGATGCAGCAGAGTGACGAGACTATTGTTTAAATGAACTACTTGGGGGGTGGACACTCCCCTCCTCCCCCCTGCTCCCCCTTTTGATCTCTTAACAGTTCCCCCCCCATTGAATACCGTTGATTGGTTGCTTAAACTTTTACTAACTCTACGCCTTTATATTATTGTACCCGCCTGATGATAAATTAATCGGAAACGTTCGTTCGCCTATCTTGACTTCTTGAATACTATTTAATTACAAGGAAATTATCGATATGCTGAAAAATGCAAATAATTTGGGTGCAAACTACATAACTGGACACTCTCTCATAGCCAGCATTACCCTACTTTATATTCTCACAACCCCAACCACCATAAATGATTCTACAACCCAAACCTACCTTGCCCACACTGATATCACATAAGCACTTCAGCCTTGGGCCTGGTTGATCATTTTTAAAAGCCTTCACACCGAAATCGGCGGACCGCTATCACAAGCACCGCGCCCGTCTCAACTACCCGCACTATTCATGTACGATAACGCACATCGCTTGAGCTGATTATGCCACAATACGCGCCTTAATACAAGTCGCCCACTCTCATAATCAGCAGGTTCGTGAAATATGATCACACCCAACTCCACAGATCACGCAATTCCTAGCAATATCTTTCACCTTAGAAGGAAATATGATGTTCAGATTCTTCATCGGATGGGGCTTCTGCTGCATATGGGTGTAGAAGCTTCGTCTGTACATCGGAAACGGAGGTGGGAGTGGTGAGCGAATGGGCTGATAATCCGCAAATGTGCTTAAACTCTTGTTTTCGTTAGCGACAGTTCACTGCGTTGCATCTGCTTGTTCTAGCCTTCATGCAGCCTTCGTCAGTGTCTGCCTCCCCTTGCTTCAGCGTTCGCTGTGGCTTGTTGGAGCACGCGGTGCCCATCTTCAAAATCGACGTGGGAAATGTCGTGTGTAGGAGCCTGCCCCCAGCCCAACCACGCTGACTCATCCTGCCCTAGTCTCTCAGGACTTACATTTAGGTGTGATAAATTATCCACTCCGCGCGCTGTCGGACCTTCTAACTTTATCGATTGACTCGCCGTTTGAAAATAGTGTAAGCTTGAAGTCAATCGATACTGCCGCTTCATCTAATTGGTTGAGGGGGAGAGAGCATACATCACGGCAAGCAAGACTACACCTTTTCACATACTCAGCTGGCCTGTGTATGCAGAACTTTCTTCCAACACTGGAAGCGAACCCCTTTTTTGCAATCAGAAGATTTGGTTGATTTGCCGTGGCAAGCAACCGCTGGAAAAGGAACCAATAATGCCTCCTGGGAACCCTATATACGATTTTAAGTGCCTGGGGACGTCTACTCCGTGGCTGCTACTATAATTGTAGTCAAGATTTCACTGGAGATCAACTTTGCTGTGGAACCAGATGATAGGTAGGCTTACCTTATTAAAAGGTGTTTTGGAAGAGTTCAATTAATCACCTGACGTAAAAGTGAACAAGGAACCTTCCACCGCGACCAGCTGGGTTGGTGATTGTGCTTTTGCATGACTAGCGATTATACAAATGATTCCTCTGCGCAGATGTGCCTGTGAGAGCTCGCTGAAAGGGTCCTGTAAACGAAATAACCACTGCCACGACAGGAAACAGCTGGTTTCGTTTACCGGATCTGGTGCAGGTGTGGAAAAAACAACTATGTCGGAGAATTCAGATGATTTATCCAGACACGAACGGCTAGGAACGTAGCAGCGGTGAGGAGTAAAGACGCTTACTTCCAGATTGCAGCTCACTCGACGGGACCCAGCCATAGCTGCAAGTTTAACAGGGACAGAGGTGACAACCACGTGAGCCACGCACTGCTCAAGTCATGGTTCTCAGGCCCGCAGTCAATCAACAGATGGAACGAATTGTCGTTCCTGTACTGTATACTGAGTCATTGTCCGAGCAGGAGAGTCACTCACGTGGGAAGGGTTGGACGCAGCAACAACTGTGACGACAACGAACGTAACTGTCGCACATTTATCAAGCTCGGATCCAACAGGGACGATGCAATTGCGGCAATTAATGACTCAGAAGCGAACTTTCGAGCGATCACCACACCAGTTGCAACACCAAGCAGTGAATACAGGAGCTGACAATTACAGTGCGCATGTGGCTGGCCCCTAAGATCTGTAAATACCGCGCAGTCTCTGCATTTATCCCCTCATCTGTGCATGTCTCATAAGATTCCATGGGAAGCTATGATTAAGGATCTTCGACAGTATCCAGAACGACTGGAAAATAAAATCAATGTTCCATTAATAACATCTTCTTCTTCTTCTGAACTGCCTCCCTGAACTCCTATATTCGCCACCATCGACAGTTTTGTGAAATATCTTTACTGGTTTACTGCACAGTGAACACTGTCTACAACAATTCTTTACAAATAAATTCAGAAACCAATTAAGTTGACTAATAAACAAAGATTATTTCTAAATATTTACTTATAATTAATCTAGCAACTCTCTCAAAGCCGTTACTATTGTAACATATATTCCCACCACCACCACCATCCATCACGCAGCGACCGATGGACATGTGTCCTGAGCACTGCATCTGCCCTAACTGCACTGCCAACGCACATTGACAACACGAACAGCGCGTGGGCCAAGTAGTTCGCATGCGCCTTAATACAAGTCTGCGGTAGAAGATTGCTGACTCCCTTGCACTCACCTGCACGTACACAAAACATGATCACGCCCAACAGCGCTCATCACGCGATTCCTATCGCCAATTGTCACGTTAGATCCTCAGATCCTTCATCGTGTGCCTCATTTCGTCTGCTGTATCTGTGTGTAGGCGGCTGCCGCCCAGCGCAACTGCGCTGACTTATTCCTTCCTTTGAATCATCCATTCCACGCGCTATCGATTGACTCGCCACTTGATAAGTGTGTAAGCTTAAAGTCAATCGATTCTTCCGCTGCATCTGATTGGTTGAAGGTAAGAGAGAGCATACATCAAGGCAGGCAAGGCTACACAATAGTTCACCTTTTTCATATACTCAACTGGCTTTTGTATGCAGCGCTTGGCAACAGCTATCGTTAGGCTTTTTCGGCTCAGTAATGTCCTTTCTAGCAATTCTGTCTTGCTTGACTTGCGATTTAGGGAAACGTTCTTCTTGTCGATTGTACTACTTGCGACATATGATCCGAGCCAGAGACTATAACAGTTCGTTAAGTGTCGCGGCTTGATAAGGTTACCTGCTGAAGGTTTCGCTTAGACTTAGTAGTCAGTTTATTGCTGGGTTCAATTACCCGCAAGTGGTCTGAGGGTCAGGCTGCTTCGACTTCTTCTTAGCGTGGCCTGTGGCACGCACTCTCACCCGTGAAGAGTGCAACGCTGCCATCCTTTGTGTGAAATCCTAATGTTTGCGTTTGTGTACGGTCAAGGTCGTGCATTTTGTATCCAAATACGACGCTATTAGGCATGTCAGGCACCGCGCCCATTCCTCCGGCGGTAGAATACTACTTTCGGTCATAGCTCAGCCCGCGAAAGCGTCATCCTTCTGTAATACAGGATTGCGTGTACTAAAGAGAATACAATCGGGGAAATACAAATGAAAGGAACTATAAATATGAAATAAAGTTAATATAAGTAAGAAACAGGTGTAAATATTTAAAGAATCTAATGTTTGTTACCAAAAAAGTCAATAATTTAAATGCTCATTTGTGCAAATAATGGAAAATGACTTAATTAGGAAAAAAGCTGATTTTAACACGTAAATAAAAGTAAGATAAATTCAATTTAGTAAAAAATAATCTTCAACTTAAGTGAAAATAATGAGCATAGTAAGCAACTGAAAACTTAACTGTAAACTGTACTTAAATGTAAATTAATTAAACAAATAAGAGAAAATGAACTAAACTCAGGTTGTTGCGCCTGTTAATTGAAGGTGTGCGCGGCGCTTCACGCAGTAAACTGTACTTATCTAAATCTAGAACGATAAGTTGGACCTCATTTAAGTTGAAGTAGATGAACTTCTTACAACTTATTCTTTTCAGGAATATAAGGATAGCCAATAAAATAAAGAGTATAAACATGTCTTGGAATAGCCTGTGATTACCTATGATAAAGGCTTCCCGAAAGAATCCAAAACATTAGAAAAATAATATTCTTGTCCCAATGCTCGCATCGTCTTCTTATTCTGAAAGTAAAACTGATTAAAAATGTTCAAACTCGTCACACCCAGTAAATTAGAATTAAGTAACAAATTCAAGTCAAGTTAGGCACACGAAATTTTCGATTAATTCACCATTATAAATATACAATAACATGACGGCGGGTTGAGCTAATGGAAGTTTTAGGCAAACCAAGCAGTGGTAACAAGGCTGAAGAGGAAATAGAGGTGTGAAGGGCTCAAAAGGGATCAGATTCTAGTCCACCACTTTGATCCCTTCACACCTCTATTCCCTCTTCGGCCTTGTTACGACTGATTGGTTTGCCTAAAACTTCCGTTAACTCTACCCTCCGTCATGTTATTGCATTTTTCTGATGGTGAATTAATCGAAAATTTTCTTTCTTCTAACTTGACTTGAATGCTTACATGAGTATCATCGCTGAACTTAAGTAACGAATGTCAGTGAATTTCTGTGTTTATTAAAGTCGCGCTGTTTTGTCGAGAAAACATTAGACAGATTCAAAAATTTCAGAAACCCAAACTAAGGATTCCACGGCTAGGGCCAGTCACCTGACGGGCGTGGACAGTAGCCATTGCTGGGAATGGGACGTTGGATCGAGGTCCAACCAATTGTCCCCCCCCTGTAAGCAAACAAACAACGCACTTGAAGTTCAGAAGAAGATGACTCGATCGCTGGAACAAAACTTTTATTCGCCTTACGTTTTAATATCTGTCGTGGATTTGTCATCAGAGACAAAGTCAGAGAGCAATAGCAGATAAGTTAGCGTATGCACAGGGGTTTGCAGTATTTTGAGGATAGAGTCATAACTGCAAACATAAAACGACAATTCACGGTAACTGCCTTCTTGCGTGTTAGTGCTTTGTTGCACAGCATGCCGGCTCCGACCTGCTGACCTTTGATCACGCGTGGTGGACTCAGGCGTGATGATTGCCCCTCTCGGAAGCTATCGGCCGCCTGTCTCGTACCACTTGGAATTGGAGTCGCACACAGACCAGAATAAACCATAAGGAGTCAGATCGCTTTATGTGAACCTCTCATCTCGTTGGGCTCAATCGAGTAGCGCCAGCACCCACTAAGTGGTATTGTCGATAGTTTTATTTGGTCTGTAATGCTAGTCTATAATAAAATATACAGATAAACAAAAGTGACAGGATGCACAACATATCAGGAAAATCACAGCCCACCTAAAAAACGGACTGCCTTCAGTCGTACGCGTGCACTTCTGCGCAGGAAATCGTACAGATATGTAAATATTATAAGGAAAATTCGGCATACTGTCTAGTTTAATAAAACTAACTTGCTGCTTAACCATCTTGTTTCATGGAATACAAAAAAGTCAGCATTATTTTAAATGCGACGAATTTGTTTTGGATGTGAACTGGATCTTTTCTAAAACATGCCGAAGCTCAGACGAACAAAAGCATTTGATAGAAATAATAAAGGTTTATGTTCAAAGTTAAAATATTCTCCCTGATAAAGAAAATTGAAGACATATTCTTAATGTCTGCAGGAAATTCCCTGGAACGGACCAGATGGATTATTAAGATGTCTTAATTTAAAGTGTCTAACGAGTAGGATTTTTAATTTGTTTTTATCAAGTTTGATGACTAAGGGCACGCAACTGTTTAAATCAAACAGAAAATGCACAGATTTAATGCAATATGGCGAAAAAAAGATATAAAATATGTAAGTTGTAATGCAAGAACAACCTCCAGAACTGGCGTGTAGTCTTCTGAACTCGGCTAGTAGCCCTGTAACAACTAATATTATCAAGAGAGTGATATAATGGAAGACGACGGATACAACTAGAGTGGTTAATTTCAGCTCCTTAGCCGTAACCATTCGGCTATGCCCAACGCTATGTTTACCTTGGGCGACGGTCGGTGACCGCTAATAAGTCAACAATGAGTTGTCTTATCTCCGCTGTCTCTGCGTGTATTCCGTTCTGACTATAAAAATCGATACTGAAGGAGACTATGTCTCAGCGTGCAGTGGGATAAATTATTCCTGCAATTTCATCAAAAAAGGCTCTCTAAGATCATTGATTGATATGATCCCAAGTAAAAAGATAACGAGCCCGTCCTCGGTGTCTGAACTACCACAATTTTATCCAAAAGCCTAGAGTACTCGTTTCAAGGCCTGAACAATGTTTGATTGAAGGCGAGATGCTGATGCCATGTGATAAACTATTGCGAGATAATTTGCCTTGGTCAATTTATGTCACTTAATGATTAACGTTTTTTTATATTATGATATTCCTGTTTTCTCGAAATAGCATCAAGCATCTTTTTCTTGCAGCTTATTTCAATTTTTGTAGCGGTAACTTTGAGTCTTAAATGATGCATTTTGCACAAGTTCTTATTCGTATTACGTAGTTTATAATCATAGAAATAGCAAATTTCTTCTTTAAAAAGTATATGCAGCGTTGTATTTCGTTTCAGTTGGACAAGCATGACGTCACCATAACCCTTCCACCCAATCCCCCCCTTTCCCTCCTCCGTCCGTTGTAACCTCTGCCTCCAAAACATCTAGTGCGACATTCCCAGCCCTCACTTTTAATTTAGTCTGACGACGAACACGTGATACTTGTTCGAAAATTCACGAGTACAACTCGATTTTCCGAAGATCTTCTTTCTTTTCATACAAGACTATGTACAGATCAAGTTGTAAGTTTTCCGAAAGTCATTTCCCATCGCCAGCGGAAAAGTTAATCCAATGCTCCTTTTTTCTCTCCGAACAAAACAAATGGCTCAAACAAACGACAACAAAAGGTACTTAATGTTGCATAATCTTTATTTACATGTACAAATGGCATTTTAAATGACGCAAAAAACATTTCAATCCATTTGCCATAATTGATTGATTATTGTGTTAGAAAATAAGCGAAAAGACTCCTTCCGAAAACAGATGATGGCACTGGCGATTGCCTATTTGTATCGGGTTGGAGACTGGCAGCGAAAATATTATACCTTCTTTCTAAGTGACAGAAATTGAACTATAGATGTAACAGCAGCTTCTCCTTCATTCTTGTTTTTTTTCAGTCATTCGCAACTTTTGCCAACGCTTGTGAACGGAGAAAGACAACTAATCATGCAAAATTATTTCCCATGGTCAACAAAATTGGAAGGGAAGATTGTTCATTTCATTTGGAATGTGAGCTATGGATAGCATAGCTGCTTCCCGGTCACCCATGGTTTGTTTTCAGTCATTTGTAACTTTAGCCAACACCAGTCAATGAAAACAAAAATTAGCATGCTTAACCATTTCATGCAAGTAAGAACAGATAAAGGTCGTTTCAGGTGGTTCAGTGTCGCAGCAACAAGCCAGAATGCCTCAGTTTTCACTGCTTTAGTCACTCTGTCATTCCTCGTTTTTCAGCTTCGTTTAAACCAGATAGACAGGGTCAATGGTGACATGTCTGACCAGCACACGCGACAAACTAAAAATGTTTTTGCGCATAAAACCAGTGCCAAACCCCACTGATGTGCCAGATAAATGTTTATTCGGTTGCTGCCCTAACTTAGAAACTACAACATTCTAATCAATACTGTAAACAGCCTTTGAGTTTGCTGCGTCAGTTGATAAAAGAACACATTTTCATTGAACGACTCCTACTAACGTACCCACAGGTCAAGCTCGTTAAATTTCATCCGCCGTACTGAAAGCTATTCGAGTGAAATGAAAAGAAAGTTGTTAGGACCCAGTAAAAGACGTAGAAGGCGCGTTTTCCGAAAAGGAGCTGATTATATGCTAATATTTAATTTCCTGTCCTGTCTGCAGTTCTTCTAAAAGCTCTGCCTTGAATTTTTTTTCCGATATGATGTCCGTCAGCTTGATCAATAAACGCTTCTCTTCGATTGCTAATAAACAGTATCACAAACGAGAAGACAACGAGCCCTTTGCTCGATGGCTGGGCCGGTGGATTTCTGAACTTGGTATTATTGAATATGGCTGCCTGATAATGTGTTATTGACCAGAAATAGCTGTTCCCAGAAAATTCATCTTGGTCGCTGATCTCAGCCACTGCGTGCAGTTTAAAAATATCATCGAGCATCTTATTCTTCCAGGTTATTTCAATGTCTGTGACGGGGTTTTCAAGTCTTAAATGGTACAGTTTGCTATGTTTCGGTTTCAAGTGCAATCATATTTCTATCACGTAGCTAATAATGGTAGAAGTATTATTTTGCTGCTTTCAACAGTATAACTAGAGCTTTAGTCCTGACGCCAATTCCAGCGTTTTGTTTTTCTCACAAAAAGTGTTGCCTGGACATGAAGGGAATTGTCAGGTTATGAATAAATCAGGTTTCTTGGATTTTAATCAGTATCACAGCAGTCAGGATAGTGTATCATACAAAAATTGTTGATGCAGGACGTAAGACAACCTCGGCTGCCGATCGGAGTTCAATGAGTCGACGTATTGATTAGCAACTTGAATGCAGAGCCTTAAGCTCTACCCTGCAGGCTTTCTTTAGTAATTGTCTCATCTTTTGGCTGATGACTATAAAGCGCAACAAAATTAATTAACACCTTCGGTGATTAACAAATCTTCTTCTTTCTTATTTAAACATACCTCTGAAAATTGCCTATTCGCATCCGTTCGTGAAATAGGATTAATGTGTTAGAATATTTGAATATAGATTTCTTCCGAAACATAGGATGTGGTAATGGAAATCGCCGATTTGTATTGGGTTGAGGACCAGCCACGAAAATATAATACAAGCATGCTTAGTGACGAAATGTGAGCTACGGATGCCATAGCTGTTTCTCGTAGACCCATGGGGTTTTTATAAATTCATTCGTAACTTTCGCCAAGACCAGTTAACGGAGAAAAACAAATTAGCATGCTGAACCATTTCATGCGGTCCGCAAGTTTAAACTGCTAAAGGTCGTTTCAGCTGGATTCGTGACGCAGCAATAGGCCTGAGTGCCTCAGTTTGTAGTCCTATACCTCCTTTTTCGGCTTCGTTTAAATCTGATAGGTGGCTTCAGTGATTTCGTTTCCGACCAGCACACGCGACAAAGTAAACTGACTCCTACGCATAACATGTGTGCTCAACCCTGCTGTTTTGCCAGACAGGTTTCGGTCGCAACTAGATAAAACCTACTGCATTCCAATCAATACCGTAAACAGCTTTCAACCTTTTGGGCTTACTAAGACACTCAAAGCAGAACACGTCTGAAATCTTCCCGCAAGCGCACGCATACGTCAAGTTCGTGTTAGAGTCTGCGAGTGCAGATCACGTCGGAAACTCACCCTTTTCGCAGGAGGTTTGTTAAGTTAAGCCCCAGAAAACTGCGCTCTTCAGACCCGGCTACTTAGGGGGAAGAGAAATCTGAAAGGCCAGGGTGGTGGGAACAGTAAGTTCTGTATGGAAGGACGTGGAGAAGGGTTAGTAGGAATTTGACTGTCAGTCGAGCTATCAACCGCCGTCAACAGAGCCACCTCTGTGACCGCGGGAATCGCCACATCGTTTTGAGCAGAATTTGTGTGACTTGACAGGTTATCAGTCAGACAGAATGGCTAGATGGTGACCTGCAGGCTGCCAGTGCTGTGGGTGTGATCTATGGCACATGCTTGCTTAAGCGGAGTTTATCACCACAGTTGGACCAAGCTGTTCTTCAGTTTACCTTTCTACGATCGTTAATAAACTTCAGCGCAATCGAGAAGGCAAAGAGCCCATTGCTCGATGGCTGGGGCGTTGGCCTTTTACTTAGGATTACCGTATGAAGGTCTGAACTGTGTAAAAAAGATCTGATTTTCTGCAAATATGTATTATCACTCGAACTGCCTAACGTATTTGCTCGGATAAAAGAATGGAGCAAGGAATTAGAAAGCTGATTGGGCCCAGATGTTAGGAAACCATAGAGGGAAGATTGTTAAAGTGCATAGTATCTGGTTCCTAAACTCTCAGTGTAATCGTACAAGCTGAACTGGGAGGATGCTTGACGTGTGTCTACAAAAACGTAGACTGACTATGCGGCGAAGTGATTTATTATCACTAGTCACAGTCAAGGTTTAAAATTCACAGCAATTTCAGCCTTTTTATTTCTCTACTTATGGTTTTGCCTTAACTTGGAGTGAATAGTCCGGGAATCGATAAACCACCTGTCTCTGATTTAAACCAAAATCTCAGTAGTCAGTATGGTGGACAATACAATAATAAGTCTTACCGGACGTAAGACAACCAAGATTGCGGACCAGAATTCAATCAATCGATGTATCGATAAGGCGCTGCCACACAGAGCCTTACGCAGTATTCCAAAGCTTTCATTTTCAACTGTATAACTGCGCCCCTTTTATTAAGTTCAGCGATGATACCCATTTAAGCATTCAAAAAGTCAAGATAGGCGAACGAACTTTTTCGATTAATTCATCATCAGGCATGTACAAAAATATATCGGGGGTAGAGTTAGCAAAAGTTTAAGCAACCAATCAACGGTATTTGAGGGGGGAGGGAAAGTTTTTAAGAGATCAAAAAGGGGACAGGCGGGACGTGGGCGAACGTGTCTTATAATTAGTTCAGATCAACTGGTCGCGGCGTCTTGACACCGGTTGTCACTGTCTGCTCATCATCTCGCTGGATGCTAAAAGGTGTGCTGACGCAAGTTGAGTTTGAGTTTGTTCTCGGCTATGGGAGCCGTAGGGCCACGACGAAGGCCTTCTGTGCACAGAAGATCGGGTTTGTGAGTCGTATGGCCACGGCTTCTGCCGTCGCAAGTATTCGTTGACGCAGGAACTTGGAGTGTTTTACTGGTACTTCATACAAGACTCGAATTACTTGGTTAACGTCTACCCGGTGACCGCTATCAGCCAAATGAGACAAAATCGCACTAGATATTGACTTGACCTTGACTTTGTTTAGCCAGACTAAAGCATAGCGCCAGCGTACAGGGCCTTACGCTATTGCAAACGATCACATCCAGACACCCGCCGTAATCAATTGGCCCAACGTCCTCCATAATCATTCCACTTTTGATGCTGACGTGGCCATTTGGCGCCCAAGCCTACATAATCCCCCTCTTCTCATCCCCCTTCTCTTCTACTATGATTTTTCAAATTGCCCATCCCTTCCACCATAGCTATTACTTGTTTTGTTGACGATTCTATTTCTGAAAATATTTCCACCCAACTTGTCAATCTTGCCTACTGGCACAGGCTAGTACAGCCTTCAGTGGCAAGTCGGCAGCACACAATAATTTATTTTCTGCAAGTTCAAAATTTAGGTTATTGTACACACGCTCCAAGTAGCTTCCACATTTGTTACTGTTTCTCCACCTCTTACGATGGGCTCTTGTAAGAGCTCGAAAGCTCAGGAAAAGTAAATTTTGTTCCAGCGATCGACCATATGTCTCCTTTAACAATTGAAATTCTCATAGTTGCTTCTACATGACTTTTATAGAGACACGAGGACATTTTTTGTTCTCTGGAAAAGTATAGCTAAAAAGTTTCTTGCTTATAGTAATGCCTATTCATAATGCAACATGAATAAACGGCAAGTTTTGATCCGCAACGGTCAATATTTTAGTTCATTCCTTGGTAATAAAGTAACATCGGATTTTACCAAATCCTGTGCCTATTCCTCTTGGCCTTAATAAACTGGTCTGAAATGAAATTTGTTCGAGTGAATAGCATTTTGCACCTCACGTCACTACAATGAACGAAATAAACGGTCTTAAGTGTGTGCTAAGCCATCCCTTAAATTTCTATATTAATAAACCGGTAGGAAAGGCAACCTGCTTTATATTCCTCGAACAGAAGCGAATAAGTTACGCGTGTAATTTTTGGGATGATGCAATCGCTACCAACACTCTGCTTCGCAGCAGATGCATTCATATCTCATTTGTTCACTTCGTGCACTGAAAGATATATCGGCACTCGCACATCCTTCACGAGTTTGTATTTGCGATGCGGGAGAAAGGCATGACTATAACTAAACTGTCTGGGTTGGCAATAATGATGATGTATAGTGCGCGGGCAGTCTAGTCACACTAGGAACAACACGATGAACGTTCTAAGGTCAGGATAGTAGGCTTCAATTCACACTCAATTTTAGCCAAAGCAGATGTCCCCGAATTCTACACAATAGCTCGTTGGCTCGGAGGTGAGCTATTACAATACCTGAGGCCAGGTATCGCTTACTAGTGACGAGTAAGGAGCTAGGAATTGTCATTCCAGTCTTCCCGTTCTTGGATGGTAGTGGTTGTTTTTGTTGTTTGCGACAAATTATTCAATTACCTACCGGTATTTTCATTTACTACGACCACACCGACCGTCCAATTAATTATCACGAATAGAAGCAAATATGCGTACCCCATGTTCTTGCTGTGGAGAAGAAGACGCGATCACTGGAACGACAATTTTATTCTTCTGAGCTTTCGGCTCTACACGAAAAGCCATCGCCAGAGAAAATGAGAAAGCGGCAAACGTTGGTACGTGCAAATAGGGTTGGGAGGGGTTTGGCACTTGTGATTGGTCTATGCCCACGCCACGTCCATGCTCACGCCATCTTATCGTGTCTAGGCCGCGCGCGCGCCCCTGGAGTTGTGGCGCGTCACCTTTACGTGGCAGCATGCGTGCTTGGACAGGAACTGGGCCGTGATTTCTGGTCGCGAGCACGGACGGCAGAATAGCAGGGCGGTATATCCACATGCCTGTTGATGAAGTTGGAGTCTGATATCCAGGCCTCCACTAGTGCTCGTCTCGTCTTATTAGCGGCACGTCCCATTATCCATGTGCCTGAGAAGTCAAATTTGTGACCTTCTTCCAGAGTGTGGGTTGCGATCTGGGACAGTGGGTCGCCTCTCCGCACTGCCCGTTTGTGCTCCGTTATTCGCGGGTTAAGTCATGGCCCAGTCTGCCCTGTATAATGGCAAGAACACTTCTGACATTGCATACGGATAATGGCACGCGCCGCTATTAAGACGCGGCAACAAGTTTGTGCCTGCGGTGCAGGTAACAGGGGTGACTATGACTCAACATTCTAGGTTGTCAACAGCAATGAGCTCTAGAACGCGGGCGGGCAGGTTGCAACAGAAACCGCACGATCATTGTTCTAAGGTAAAGAGAGCGGGCTTCAATTCATGCTCAATTTTAGCAAACACAGATATCCACAAATGCTAAACAGCAGGTCGCTGTTTCGTACACGAGTTTCTACAGCACCTTGGGCTACGTATCGCTTCCTAATGATGAGATAGGAGCAGTAAATTACCACTCCAGTCTGCTCGGTTTTTGTCAGTAATTTGTTTTCTGCGACCTGCTACTTCAACTGCGTACCGAGCTTGTCAATTAATAAGACAAAACAAACTATCTGCAGGGCTGAACTGTGAATGGGAGTTATAAAGAAGAAGATGACTCGATCGCTGGGACAATACATTTATTCGCTTGATGGTTTGAGATCCGTCGCGGACTCGTCATCAGAGACATAGTCAGAGAGCAGTAGCGGATACGAGGAGTTATCTCAGCCAGTCTGCGCAAACTGAATTGACTATTCTTTATTCATAATTAAATATGCAATGCGCAGGAAACCCTAAGTCATCATCCAATGTTTGACCTTTCACCACGTAGCCAGTTTCTACCTTAAACGTCCTAAACTAAGCCGAATTACTTCCTCATCACGTTGCTCGTTATCCTGTAATAAAAGTAAAAGCACTTAAATTATCGCTCTATCTAAAGGTACATTTTTCTGCCGCAGCGATGGTTTGCCCAAATATTATCACAGGAGCTTTAAATCTGTTCCACTGTTCTTTTAAGAGTCCCTTTCGAGAGGCAGACAATTATTGATGACCTGCTATTCGACTGAATTCAGCCTGTTTACTAAAGAAACACAATTGAGCCCACAACCTCTGCCACAAGCCTTAAATCTGTCCTGGTGAATTTGAAGCTGTGCCTTTATGAACCCTTATAGCGACATAGGCAACTCTTTTGGTCGTGTTACTTGACTGGAATTTGCCTGTTTACTATAGACAGAAGGTTCAGCCACACCGAACCTTGAATCTGCCTTACTGACCTCCGCTTTGCCTGAGGACATGCGTGCAAAGAAAGACAGCTGTAATACTGGTCCCCATCGGCAAAAAACATCATTAAGTCCTACATATCGACGAAGTAAAATGACTACAGGCTCTAAAGTCCGATGAAAGTATTGGCATTATGGCTGCTGACAAACGCAGCCCAACAGTTATAATGGAAATGACTGATTACGTCAACAGTGCAAACGAAATCTTCAAGGACAGGGAAGCCTACGCACCACTTGCGGAGGATCCAACCAAAAAAGCAGACTACAGCCGTGAAGAAGAGACTTCATGTGGTCACTCGATTGAACCACATTACCCCTTTACCCCCATTGCATGTACTTATGGCCTTCCAAAATTATACAAAGCGAGTGCACCATTACGGATCATAGTGCTCCTTATTGGATCAAGCACTGAAAATATTGCCAAATTTTTATGCAGGCGCATGAGGAATCTCACCGATAAATCACATTATAGCGTCAAAGGCTCGCAAGTGTTTCTCCAGCAGATCCTTAAAGTAAGTCCTGATGAGTGTTTTTTGTCGTTTGATGTGGATGGCGCGTTTTTCTCAATACCACATTCCTAAGCACTTGAGGGCGTCACTCGACGCCTGAAAAATAATCAAAACGATATTCCAACAGAGCACGTCACAGAAATTATGGGACTCTGTTTTAAGATACGGAACAGTCTATCCAGGAACCTGATCTAGGAGTATCATAACTGTTTCGAAGAAATTAACAAAATCCTTTGCAGATAAACGCACTTGCTCGTTAAGCGTCTTATTTTAAAGTTGTGTCATGTAAAAGCAAGGCATAATTAACTGACTAAAATATGGAGTCAGTTCGGCGTCACTACACTGTTCCAAGAAATACTGTCCATTATATGGAAAGTTCTACCAATGGGTTAAGCCAACCCCCATGGATTCGCCTTTGTCGGGTCTCCTCGCGGAATTTCTACTTCAACAACTACATGAGGAGATCATGTGAACATCTGCCTCTGCTACTAAATGATATGTTTGTTATCATAATGATTTGCAAAGTGGAGCAGCTATATCGGAGACTGCTATCCAGTTTACTCGCGGACACGAACACAGTATGTATCCTCCCATTCCTAGAAGTAAAGATCCAAAAATAGTGATCGTAGCCTCACAACGAGCGTCCATCGAAAGGCCCTAACGCCTATATCATCCTCAACTCTGAAGGCAACCATCTGGCCACTTATAAAAAAGCTTTGTTTGCACAGCAAACGATGACCTACTTGGAAAAGAAAGAACTCGCTTACCTGTACCGGCTAGTCAAATCTAACAGACATAGTCAATTCACTCTTTTCGACGTCCCTATTGCCCACAAACCGGCGTCGTGCTTGCGCGCTACAATTTCCTGAGTGAAATGCCCCATATACAAAGAACGGCAGACGTACGTTACATATCGTATTCCATGTGCTAACTGGCCATGCACTTAAGTTGGTCATACAAGCAAAAGGCTTCGGACACGCATAAACAAGCACAAGTTAGCCATCTGCCGACGTAGGTCTTCGACTCTTGCGTGTGACCAGCGCTTCAATTCGGACGTACCTGAAGTGGTTGCAACAGCCAACACCAAACAGGCACAAGAATCCCTCGAGGCCTGACACTCTAGCGTGACCAGTATTAGCCGTCACGTAGATTTGGACTCGCATTACGAAAAGGTGCGCACCTGGTTCACTGACTTGCGCTCGCGTCCTACTACTCACTGCGAATCACTTATGCAACCATTATTACTACAGTAGTCACCGGCTATTAAGCCCACGGCTAATAAGCCCAGCCGTCTGTTAAGCCTAGGTCAGCTTGAGACGGAATTTTACATACCAAAATCCACTGGCTAATAAGCCCAGTCGTCGACTACAAAGCCCTGTTTGCCAACAGGATAGATTAAAATGCTCATCTCGCTGCGTGCGCAACTGGTAACGTGTCGCAAATAATTATTTTTTTTGTTATTACGTAAAATACAGAGAAACGACATTCTTTTCTTGTGCGTAACCAAGCTCTAAACATAATACAGTACGTATGTAATGTATAGTGCCTATCCCGCGTTAGCTAATCGAAAACTAGGACTCTCCGCTTAATGCGCCCAATTTGGTCTGAGCCCGAGGTTGGCTTAATAGTCGGTGACTTCTCTGCTACTATTACCACTAGTACTGCATTACTACTATGACTATTCTAAGGTGGCTCCCGTAAAAAATTCTGGCCTAGCCGCCCCTACCCGGAACACGTCTAGACACAGTTCACTGACCATCTGAATTGACTGCATCGCCTGGATAACATCTGGAGACTGCCATCGCCTTGAATCACCAACCGCCTTTCTACACAGAAAGCCGTATCACGCTTCACCCTCCTCCCTCACACCAAGTTCTATCGTAACTGTGTATCCACCATCCCCCCTCGTTCATAATCGGGATGCCTGTCTGTCGACGTCTGTCTTGTCGCAAAAACTGGTCCTAGGTGGCCATTTCACTTCCTTCATTGTTAATTTAGTCTTACGACGGGCTGGCGCTACCTGCTTGAAAATTATCTCTTCATAAACATATCTAGATTTTACGACTAGCCTTTATACTTCCACAGGCTTTATTAACGTCAGGATTATAAAACAGTGGGTCTTGAGATCGCCTTATTTTCTCATACATATTTAAAAAAAATTACATTAAGTTGGTCTCTCCACGTGACATGAGCATTAATGTCGACAAAACAGGATATTTAACAGTTTTCCAGGTAAGTGATTATGTTTTGAAGCTGAAAAATCTCCTCTTATTAGAGGAAATCAGTCAGTTTTCTGCGCGTCTTAGCTAAACTGTCTTTGCCTTTAGGTATCCACATGACAACTCGCAGTTCCAAGGTCAATCTTAGTTATTTCACATAATCAGAATGTAGAAAGCGCCATGCCAAACGTACGCTTTAAGGTGTGCGGTCTAATAAGCTTCCGTTGAATCTGTGAGTACTTTCGTAACAATGGTCAGAGTCATGCATAAGATTGTCTGTTTTCAATGTCCATCTGCTCAAAGAAACAACAAAAATAAGTTAGGGTCGTGAAATTATTATGCTGAGAAAGTGATCCAACACCCAATGTGACCTACTTCACTGCAGACGAGGTGCCTAGTAACTCCCAAGGCTTTGCCAATTCCACAAAGGGCACAAGTTCTAGCCGCGGATCGTGTGCTTATTTGGGCTAAAGGGAAATATCTCCTTTAAATTTAAGAGTGACTAACCGCTGCTAAGGTTAAAATTCAGAAGTAGAAGTAACTGCTTAAATCCTGAAGCAATTACACATATACGCCTGGAACAGCGTAGTTTCAGGTATATGTTTGACGCAGAGCAACACTGGCTTTCAGCGTTTTTATTGTTTCAACGTGCAAGTTTATGGATTAGAGCGTTATTGTGGCAGAATACAGGGAGCAGAGAACTTACATAGTCGGATGTACGGAATGAAGTGCTCAGCTCCTGATGTTTACCGAATGCCTGCCACAGCGACAAATAATTTTCACCGCTGCCTTTCTATCCTATGTAGGAACCTGCATTGGAGAAAGTGGGCTACGCCTGAACACGTTCGGTCATCTTAACGTTATCTTTTCACCGGCTCAAGTCAACTCACTGAACAAAATACACAACCTCAAATGTGTGTCAAATCCCTCCCTTTTAAATTTTGATCTTCTCATTCAGTCAGATATAAAGTCTACTGAGGTATATATTATACGCGAACAATTTTATCAGAGAGTGCGTCTAATACGAAACATTTTACATGTAGATAAACATGTCGTCAGTCGTTGATGAAAGAAATAGATTTTTTATCTTAAATCGAACTTATATTCAGCATAGTGCAAACAAATGTAAAATTAAAAAAAAAAACTAAGTAAGCTTTAGAATTTACCGAATAAAACGTATTTTCGCCAAATTATTTTTCGTTATTCAGATGCAGTCGGGACTAGGGCCATTCATGTCGACAAAACAGGCGATTTAACAGTTTGCTAAGGAAATGACTAGGTTTTACAAGGACAGAAAATCCAGGTTATTAGAGGGTCGTCAGGGAGTATTCTGTGGGTCTTAGCAAAACTCTGGACGTCTCGTGGTTCCCACGTGGCAAGTCGCATATTCAAGCTCACTCGCGGTTAGGACTGGCAGTCTTTCACTTTACGACGAATCACAGGTAGTTTTCTAATGCCCTACTATTAGAATGCATGACACACTGCTCAATACAACCCAGGAACGGTTTAGTTGCCCTGCTGACCTTGTATAAAGTTTAGGTTGATTTTCATTGGTTCACTATTGCACTATTTGGAATTCACTCTTAATTCTGACGTCAGAGACCTTTGCAGAAGGAATAACGGACTCAGAAGCGTGATTTTTTGTAGGTTGCAATTGGTACAACCACTTTAACTAACGGCGAATGCCTTCAGAGTCGATTCTCTGAAGCTGTGCAACTGAATGATACACTGGCACAGACAAATCCTCATTTCACGAGGAGGAAGGCCTGACTATGACTCAGCATTTTATGCGCTTGGTCATGTGCTCATGCCAAAATGCGCACACAGTTTTGCTAGGCCCCTCGAAGTTCTTGTAAAAGCCCGAAATATCTGTGCTGCAAAAAGATAGGCACTTACTTGGTGAACTGTTAAATCGCCTGTTTTGTCACCTGTTTTAAAGGTCACTGGAGGTTAATTTAGGCGGACTTACACGTCACCTGAATATTTTTTCACAGTGCTCAAAGGCATCCAGAAGACTGTCTGCTCTTAAAGTGTTCCTGCTTCAAGAAAACGCTTTATTTTTCACGCGAAAAGCAACTTCGAGTCGTAAGCTTTACATCCAGCATGGCCGAGAAACATTGCAACTTTCATGATTACATTTGGCTTGGTAATTCAGCCAATATTTGGTCATGTAGTTTTGATCCCTTGAATGTATTTAATTACGGTGAAAGACATTTTGTTGGGAAAACTCACAGCAAAAGTAGCTTATGTAGTCCCACTCATATACCTTTAATCCCAGCATTTCTCCGGCAAAAACGGTGTTTATAGACTTTTGTGTGGTGGAGAAGTAGGCTTGGCAGAAAAAGAAAGTCGAAGTTGCTTCCTGCGGCCGCTAACTATACTTATCTAACTCCAAAACGGTAAATTGCACCTCAGGTAAGTTGAAGTAGACGACCTCCTAACCACCATTTCTATTTTTCGGGAATAACACGAAACCTGCACTTTGATAATCGGGTTTTTCCCTAAAAAGTAAAATGATAATACAGATTAGGGAAATTTACAGATTTACATCAACATCCCTTTTAACAACTGTAAAATAAAAATGTATTTAGCATTTAGTAAATTATAGTCCATTGCGTATCCTAATTCCTCGCCCATAAACCCCGATACCCACCGTTTTCGTAGGAAACCATACAGGTTGTAGGGATAAATGTCTGGGGCTACGTAAGCTACTGTTGCCAAAATTGCCCTTTTAGTTGGGCTTATTAGGAGTGGTGGGCATTTATATTGGTGAAATTGGGAGTAGTCTCATATCGGAGAAATTTCCTATGCTTTAACATAGGACAGAACCAATCTTGCATTAATGTTCTATGGAAGAACTTCAAAATGTGTCCTATTTTATAGCATGAAATGTCTGGGTCGTTAAATCGCCGGTTAGGCGGGACTCGTTCGTTAGCCCTACAGCATGTGTCACGAGGAACCTGCGCTATATGTGGCTACTAGAGTTAAGGTTGAGACGGTTAACCCTTACACAGCTACAATCTTCGAGGCCCGGTTCCTTAGGAGATGGGAGAAGTCAGTGGAGGCCAGAATAGAAGGAATAGTTCATTGTATACACAACGGAACGGAGAATAGATGAAAAGAAGTTGGACTTCGGCGCACACATCATTCCGCTGGAGCGCCGTGGCCCTAAGTGACGTCTGGCGGCCGCGGGTAGGGAAAAAGGGTCTTGTTCGAGTGGTGCTTCGGCAGCCGTGAGAATCTAGACGCACGTGTGTGTGTGTCCGAGTTGAAGTAGGTCAAGTCTATGCAGGTCAGCGCGACTGTAAGCGCTGTCTGAGGTATTGGATGACCTTGAGGCAGCTAACCTTTAACAATGACGCCGGACAAAGCAATGGAAGGCGTTGGACGGCAGAGACCCCTGCGTGGCTATAACTCATGTGGTCCAGTAAGTTTGAGTGAAAATGGTGAGTACTTTCGTCGCACAGTGCTCAAATCCATTCTGTCTCTTGCTTAAATCTGTCTGGTACACTAAAACATTCTGTGTTCTCCACATAAACAGCGAACGACAACGAAAACAAGTTGGAGTCCTTATCTCTACGCATTCCGACAGTCACACGAGACTGTATGCGACCTTCTTAACTGCAACAAAGGAGCGTATAAATTGTTAGGGCTGTATCACTTCTGCAGACTGCACACATTCCACCTACTGTTCGGGTGCTCAGTTGTGCTAAAGTATAATATCTCCATTCTGGTTTAAGGGCGAATAAGCGTTAGCTAATTGAGAATGCAGTTGTTCTAACTATTGGAATCGTGACACAGAGTAGTTTCAAGGGAACATTTGACTCAAATCAACACTCGTCTTCTCGCCTTAGCCGCTTTTTATGTACAATTTAATGGATTAGAGCGTTTTTATGGCAGAATAGAGGAGCAGGGCACCTACACAGATAAAATATCGCATTAAACGTACGGAATGGGGCTGCTGATTTCCAGATTTTTACCGGAAAATCTATGTATGGCCTGCTACGATGACAAATAATGATTACTGCTCCTCTGGATTCTAAATAAAAAACCTCCCTCTGAGAAAGCGGCCTACATCAGAGCTCTTTTGATCATCTTGACTTTATTTTGTCATTGGTTGAAACGGGTACGAGTTTAGAATGAGGTAGACAGTTGCGCGTCTAGTTAACCTAAATCTTGTCTCTAAGCCCAGTCAATGTTCCTGCCCTTGGGCACAGGGTGGACGTAGTCCAAATGGATGGTCAAGGTGACATCTAGTTTCCCCGTTTGGTGTGTTTGAGTATATATCGGCACGCGATATTTCCTACTTTATGAAATTGTAACTGCGGTGCCGGAGAGAATTGTGCTAGTGACTCAGTGGTCTGGGTTGTCAATAGTGAAAGACCTTCCTCCGTCATAGTTCCTACTTATTATTTCGGAATTTTAATTACAACAAGGTTCAGATCGTCCTTAAGATGGTGATTTCTATGCTACAATTTTCAATAGTTTCAATTGATTGACAATAAATAGGGATCATACTCTAATTGCTTACCAAAACCTTCAAAATACGATATTTCTTAAACGCATCTACTTAAATAAAGAGTTTTTACAAAATCTCCTCATATGCGGCTGCCATGGTTTTATAATTCCCCGAAGATGCAACTAATTGCCGATATAAATGGACGTCGACAACAACATTTGCGAGTAAATATTCCTAAGATGAGCTAAAAACCTTATATGACATGTTACTTTCTGAGAAAGCACTTTAATTAGATATTTCGGCGTCGAATATCTTTCTAATTTATCTTTTTAAATATTCAGTGAAGATAAAAAGGGGACTTCTTGACTATTTTTTTACTTTTCTAGAATTTGGAGATATATATTCTGTTGAAAATGAAATGAATAACTTTTTTATGAGCAATGAAGTCCTTTGGCCACTCAGATGAGGCATGCATTAACAGGCAAATCGATCTTGATGTAAAATACAAATCATTTAAGATCAGATGGAAGCAAAAGCAGCCACAACCTACCATATGATCAAATACCGATGACAACTATTTCTTTCCCCCCCCCCCCTCAAACCGCATAACCACATAAAAGTGAAAACTATTTATCCACTTCCCACACGACCAAATGCGGATGATGACAATCTATTCACACTCTGATGGACTATATAATCCTGCGTACGTCATCGGTTGATGTTAACGGTTTTTGTACATATCTCATCCCTCTGAAGACGAACTGGGGAAACAGATTCGAAAATTCACGCAATAAACATTACTCTTCGCAAAGGACTTTATTGTTTATAAAATATATCGCTTGTGATGCCAATTTTCCAATACAAATAACTTTTTATTTAAACCGAAGAAGTTTTCAGTATATTTTTTGATACCTAGGCTTAGTTTTAAGATACCGAATTCAGAGCAGAGTGGCCGAGTATTAACTATAATTTTGAGAAAACTAATAACCTTCTGTCCGTTCCATTCAAGTTTTTATATTCATTGATTCTGTTCTATAGATATGGAAGGCTTGGGCAGCTTTTGCCTACTGCTTGATAGAGATAATAGACGGCATGTCTCGAGTGTTTGCATAAAGGCTTGTTTACGGTCGTTGTGTTGGGTAGGATAAAGCAAATTACAACCTTGTTAGTTTATTACTTCATGTTATGGCCCAAAATTTAGAGGATTTCCAAAATACAAATTAAAAAAATGTTTTCCTCTTTTTTCCAACAATGATGCTGCATCTCATGTGTACAGTTATCTCAGTTTGATAATCGCAAAATAAATGGTTCTGTTCCGAGAAAAGATAAAAGTAAAATATTTCTGGTCTTTAGTTATCTTCTTTTGTAAGACAACACGCACGAACAAGATGATTTTTCTGCAGCTTTCTAACTTAGATTTAGAATTTATTGAAAACAAACCTATGTTCGCTAATTTATCTTCCGTAATTTAGAATCAGTCGGTCACTGCTCGTGATGAGGACATTCATGTCAACAGAACAGGCGATTAAACAGTTTTCCAAGTAAATGGCTACCTTTTTGTGCACAGTAATTTCGGATTATTAGAGGGCCTTCGGGCAGATTTCTGCGCATCTTCGCAAACATGTGTACGCGTTTTGGCATCCAGATGACAAGCAGTGTGTTCAAGGTCACTTGATGTTGCTTAAAGCCACATGACTCACGCATCAGAACCACAGCATGTGTCACGAGGAACCTGCGCTAAGTTTGGCTGTAATTCGTGCGGTCTTATAAGCTTGCGTTGAAACAGTGGGTATTTTCGTCACATAGTGGTCAAGGGCATCCACACTGCGAGATCGACCTGTAGACGTTGATGCGCTGGGCAATTGGGGAGGGAAGCAATTAGGGTAGGTTGTGTGCATCACTGACCGGTAGGGTACATGGAGTTGCACGGAGCGAACAACTGTCACCAAGGGCTAAGGGGCTTTGCTCTCCGGTCCGTGAAAAGGCGGCAATCGCATATCACCTCCTGGTGAGCGTTGCGCATTCTGTGCACGCCACAAACACGTTCAACCCACGTAACTGACTCGTGATGACCAGTGCTTACAACTTGAAATGAAATAGCGCGTATTGTCGGAACAGCGGTCGAAAGCTTGCTGTTTTTAAAGTCTGTCTGCTCAGCTAAACAATCCTTTCTTTCTCTCATGAACAGCGAACGACAACGAACGCAAGTTGGATTCGTAAACTTTACGCACTCCGACAGTCACCAGACTCTATATGACCTTCTACACTGCAGGAAAAAGAGCTAGGAAATTCATCGGCCTTTGCCAATTCTACAGGGTGCACAAATTGCTAGCATGTTAAGTTTTAGAACGAATAAGCGCTGTCCAGTTTAAAATGTAATAGTAAAAGTAGTAGTTGGTATATAAATACTTTAAGATATTATACACTTATTCCTGGGGCGGGGTGTTTTCAAAAGAGCATTTGGCAGAACCTAACACTGCCTTTAGCAGTTATACTCCTAAAATACGTAATTTTATTGATGATTGTGGCAGCATCGAGGAAGAAGGGACCCTACACACAGAATATCTGATTGAACATATGGAATGTGTGCCACAATCACAAATTCAGTAGTATGAGTAGTAGTAATGGCTATTTAAATCCTCAAAGCAATTAGACATACATTCCTGTAACAGAGTATTTTCAAAGGAACATTTGACACAAATTAACACTGGTCTTCGGCGTATATAATTATTGAATGTGCAATTTTATTGAAAAGAGACTAACTGTCGCAGAATAGAGGGAGTAGGGAACTTAAACAGACAACATATGCGATTGAGCCTATGGAATAGGGCTGCGGATTTCCTGATGTTTACCGAATTCTCTATGAAATGCCTTCCGCGATCACAAAGAATCTAACTTCTTCCTTTCGATTACAAATAAGAACCCTTGCAGTTGATCATTTTGAGACGATTCACAGGAAGCGTTCTAATGGCTCACTGTCCGAGAGTTTGACAGACTGCTCAATGTGGTCCGGGGACAGGTCGCATGTCCTACTGAGGGGATTTTAATTGATTCACTCTCTACATGTTCTGGTTTCCACATGGCAAGTCACATTTCAAGGTCACTCGTGGTTAGCCCTTACAGTCGATCAGATTACGATGACTCACATGTAGTGTTCTAATGGTTCACTTATAGAATGTGTGACTCACTCTTTACTGCAGTCCGGGGATGTTTCAGTTGCCCTGCTGACCTGGTATAAAGGTGAACTAGATTCTAATTGGTTTACTTTCACAGCATTTGTTCATCACTCTTGAATCTGACATCATATATATGTTTAAAATAGGTTATGGGCTCAGGAGTATGCAGTATTTTAGAATGCATTTGGTACAACAGCTTTAGAAAAGAACAGCTTGAACTGGCAGCGGGTGTATTCGTGGACGTTTCCTTGACGTTGTGCAAGTGAAGGATATATCGGCATGCATGGATCCTAACTTCAACAGTCTGTAAATGCCTTGCAGGAGGAAGGCGTGATTATGAGTCAGCAGTCCATGCGACTGCTCATGCGGTCATGCCAAAACGCTTACAAAGTTTTGCTCAGACGCACATAAACCTCTTCTAAGTCCTTTTAATAACCCGAGATTTCTATGCTGCAAAAGCTAGTCACTTACTTGGAAAACTTTCAAATCGCCTGTTTGGTTGGGGATTTCAAGCTCACTCGAGGTGAGATTACGCCGGTGACACACCCCAGCATTACGCCAGGCATCACGAGGAACCTGTACGAAGTTTGGCTATAAGCTAAAACGGTGAGTACCTTCATCAACGGCGTTCTCCTTGCTGTCAAAATCTGTCTGCTTCTCGAAGACATTCTATGCTTCCCACATGAACAGCGAATGATAACAAATCCAATTTGGAGTCCTAATCTCTACGCACTTTGACAGTCACCCGAGACTCTATGCGACCCTCTACACTCCAGCAAAGGAACCTGAAAATTTCCAGGGCTGTGTCAATTCTGCAGATTGCACACATTTTAGCCACTGTTTGTATGTCCAGCTGGGCTAAAGAAAATATCTCTATTCGGGTTTAAGAGCGAATAAGCGCTTAATAATTGGAAATCCAGTTGTCACAATTACTTGAATCATGAATTGATAAAACACATAACGTAGGGCCTAGAATTCGTGTAACATGCTGACATATGCGAAAGATTGATACATTTTCGCTACTCAACATTGAGGAAGTTTGTAATACTGATTATCGTGAAGTCTATTCTGAAGTCATTTCTGTCATTATAAGAGGTCCGCTATTTCACGAGCTCCTTTTTGTTAAATAACCAAACGATTATACTGTGAGTAAAGCTTATCATGTTTGGATGCACCTTTATCATTGATTTTGATTGCCTTTAGAAATTCAAGCATAGTAAATGGAAAGCGTACACGGAAAAATGTTTCTTGCGCTCGTTTGTTAGCAAATTACGCGTTTTTAAATTTCATACTTAAGGAAAACTTTTCTTAAGTTTTTGATTTTTTCTGAGTTGGCAAATAATTTAAAGCCTACTGAGTGCTAAACCGCGCGCTATTAACATCCTGTTTAAGAAAAATTACGTTTTCGTTTATGGTTTTAGGAAGAAGTCACATAGTTCTCAACTGACAAATCTGTGCGGTCTAATAAGTTTTCGTTAAAACGGTGAGTATTTTCGCAAAAACGGTTAAAGGCAAGCAGGAAACTGGCTTTTTTCAAAGTCTGTCTGCTCAGTGAGAAACGTGTTTAGTTTCTACATGAGCAGGGAAATAACACAAAAGCAAGCTGGAAATGTAATTTTGAACTAACCAGAAATTGACACGAGACTCTGCGTGACCTTCTACACTGCAGCAAAGGACCCTGGGAATTCCCAGGGTTTTATTATTTCTGCAGACCACTCACATTCTAGCCGCTATTTGTGTGTTCAATTGGGCTAATGGAAAATATTTCCATTAAACTGAAGAGCAAATAACCGCTGTCAAGTTCAAACTCAATAGTTATAGTAGTAGTTATTTAAATCCTGAAGCAATTACACACATATGCCTTGAACAGAGTAGTTTCAAGGGAACATGTGACACAAATTAACGCTAACCTTCAGCGTATACACTCTTAAAATGCACAATTTTGTGGATTAGAGCGTTATTGCTGCATAATAGTGGGAGCAGGGAACTTACACACGCAAACTCTCTGATAAAGCATACGTAATAGGACTGCTTTTTTCCTGATTTTGACCGAATAAACTGTGGATGGCCTGCCATGATGACAAATACTTTTTACTTCGTTCGATTCTAACTAGGAACACTCATTTGAGAAAACGACTTACGTCCGAGCCCTTTAGTTACCTTGACTGGTTCAGTTGGCTAGGGGTTTAGAGTGAGATGGACCGTTGCGCCTTTATTTCACTTAAAACTGGTATTTAATTAGATTCGTCATCCCTGTCCTTGGGTATATGTTGGATATCATTAAAATCGATGGTCAAACCAACCTACGGAATGGGACTGTGGATTTCCTGATTTTTACGATATAAGCTATAAAATGCCTGCCCAGCATGTACGTTAGAACTAATAACTTCGTCTACGAAATAAGTATTTTAGACACATTTCCCCATTTTTACGTACTTCTTTCTAACAGAGTGACTACTTATGTGATATGAATATTAACATTGATTTTAGTAGCTGATATTTGAAACCAACTTACATATTTCTTAATTATTTCGCATGCAGAAGGCGTGCTTTCATATTTTAAAGAGGTTTACCCTTATGAGACGTTTCGAGACCGTGAAATACCAATTTCATAAATCACCGTTCTATTAAATTTATTTGTGCTAATGACACGGCGTCCTATCTGTCGTCTTAACGTACTTGGAGGAATGCGACCGATCTCTAAAGTGAGGATTCTAAAACTAAAATTGGATTTTAATTTTGGTTTAGCCCGTTTAACATCAGAATCGGACTAGCGCAATTGTACGAATAATGAAAACTGTGGAATAGGACATGGTTAATAATTGTCATTTGATTACAACTAATCTTTTTAACGCCGCACGCATGGCGAAATTGGAGTGTTGAGATCCTTGCGCTGTGGGATGTGGAGTGGGGAGAGATAAGACTAAGTTTTGGGCATTGGTCATTGGTCCTGTACGTCGTGTGATAATTACTGTCATTTGCACGGAGCGACCGACTGTTGCTAAGGCATGGCGGCCGTATGCCGTCACCATCTGGTGTCGGGGTCGGCTACGGAAGTGAAACGGCTTCTGTCAGTTTCTTCTGACAACACAGCACTGGATTCTCTAGCTGTATAGCCACTGCCTTGGTGGTTGCAAGCTCCCATTGGCATAGGCCCTTGGAGGAGATGGCTGGTTCCCGGCCGAAAACCTGAAAGGTTTCATAAGCATCGACTAAGTGATCCATGTCGACAAGGTGTGCGAGAATAGTACTCGAGATTGGTCTTCTTTCACCTTTAATTTACCAGACTGGTAATGTGCTCAGGTATCCCCTTTTCCAGTCACCCCAAATGCATCCTGTTCAACAGGAGCAAGTGAAAGAGTAAATGCACATGGATGTAGCCCTCAGTGGAAGTCGGTCCATACCTCCCAAAGTAGATTCATCTCGATTGCTATTCGTATGCACTTTTTCGATACGAATCACCATGTCGATACTTATGAAGCCTTTCTGGTTGTCAGCCAGACACCAGCGAACCTTTCCAGGGGCCCACGCCAACGGTTGCTTGCAACAGTCGAAACAGTGGCCAGAGTGCTAACGAATTCAGTGCTCTGTCGTCCAAAGAAGCCAATAAAGCACTTTTATTTCAGTGTCCACCCCTGACGCCAGATGATGATTGCACATCGCCCAACTCCCTAGCGAAAGTCGATCGCTTCGTGCTCATGACGCTGATTATCATCACATGTACCTGACCCCTGCCCAATGCTCACAACCTAACCCAATTTCCTCCCTACCCCCGAGCACAAGGACCTCTACACGCCGATTTGCCATGCGGGTGACGTAAAGACGATGAGTTTCAAGCAAAGAACACTTATTCACCCTGTTCGAATGTACAATTGCCATTAACCTTGCACATGTTCTGGCCTGAGAAAGCGTTGCTACTAACATCTGTTTGCCACAGTGAATATTTAAATAAAACACGGGACTACTTGTAGAACTTAGGCAGTATAAGGTTTAAGGATTTTAGCTGCAAATGAATACGGAACTAGGCAACTGGTACAAGCCGAACTGGGGTGTCCTGGCCCAGACCTCAACAGCACGCTCTGTAAAGTGTCACTTCGGAACACCAAATAGGGAATTTTGTCGACCTGGAGCTTGCTTTTTGCTTGTACGCGTCCATTTACAATTTTTGACGTAAAAGTACTTATGTCTTTCACCAACAGGCTATCGGACGTGTTCAGAAAGTTGAAGAACACATGGTCCATTACTATTCAGCAGAAAATTATGTCAATGAAACCTATGTTCTCTCCTGGGAGGCTTCAGAGGGATTAAGGACTGGACTGTAAAGTATTTGCAGATGATCCACCTAAATTCCTGACCGAATCGTTTAGCTTTTAAAATCTTCAAAAGACGGGGATTCTTATAAATTTTACTGTTGGTCTTTAAAGAAATCAAAGAACGTCTTTAAAAGTTTAAAAATCGGCTACCGATAAATTCCTCTTCTGTGAGTCAATGATGTGGCAATCCTTCTAGGGCGTGAGCACTTCATAGGACTAATGCCGTCGCCAGACACTAAATCGCCGCCGACCTTCGTCGGAACAGTCGTTATCTTCACCTTCTGTGCTGAAGGAAAATGGAGCCGTACTTTTGTCCTTTGGGGAAAGAATGCACTACGGTGATCCGTCGACAAGATCCATCGGCATCTCGTACGCAGTTGGAAGTATATTGTCCTTGTAAACAGGATGAGTTACCACTTCATCTTTTCGGTCGGCACATTTCACGGTTTTTTACGTCATTTGTATAGAGGTGGCGTATCGTCTGTTGGTTGACCCCAGTTTCAAAAGTACATCCAGAAATGCTGGGGCAACAGTTTTGGCAAACTTTTAATATTCTCTGAGTCACCCAACTGACACAGTGATTGCCTAATTCAGCGCACAGTTAAAGGATGAATTGCAGGATGCGTCAAGACTCCGAAGATTTTAGTATGAGTTTTTTCTCATGCCGTAACTTTTTCGAGGTCCAAAGTGAGGTAAACAACTAGGTTTTTTGAGAAAGAGAAGTAGGAGGCACTCCATATAGCTTACTTTACTGGCGCTGAAAGAAACGGTTAGTTAACGGGTTGTTTTTGCAAACGGTTACATTAAAAAAGGATGCGATTGCAGCTCACAGATTTGCCTATCTTTTGAACCCCTGAATGAATTTCTAGCCAGAATTTTGGTCGACCAGAACAAGGTTTCCCCAAATCAAAAGTCAGGCCAGACATTTTTAGTAGAAAGGGCTTTACTGCGCTTAAGGAGCCTTACAATAGCTGTTGTTAAATGATTGCAAGTGCTGCGTCCAAAGGCCAGTTGAGTCCATAAAATGTTTTATTGTTGTGAAGCGTTGCCTGTCATGATGTCTGCTCTCTCCCCTCCTCAACCAATCACATGAAGCCGAAGAATCGATTGACTCCAAGCTTGCACACTTATCAAACGGCGAACCAATCGATTGCGTGAGAAAGGCCAATAGCGCGTGGAGTGTATAATTTGTTACATGTGAATGTACGTCACGACTTTAAACCGGTTTGAATTTAAAGGATCAAAAGCAGTTTTCAGGGGTTTGTTAGTACGAATCTATTTGAACGCATATGGTCATTTATGTCATATTTTGACGGTCCTATCACTTTAAGTATCTGTTTATGTGCAGAGAAAGAGGGATGGATTTGCAGTGCGTCCTGCCGTAAGGCAACTGTGACACTTGAGACAGTACCGAAATCATCACTTTGACAAGCTCTAAACAGGCAGAGAGATTCCCTGAAACGCTGTATTTCTAAGCGAACAACATCCGACACAAGATGGACCTAAAAGTTCCACCTAGAACATCACCGATCGCGGTTTACCGACACAGACCCACCTTTAGAATAACAGCTGCTTCATAATTTTTAATGTTTTATGAGTTTGTCATGCCCGAACAAGTACTCGGAAAGAACGTTTGTGGTCCACAGAATGGCCCGTGTCTAGCAAATGTTCAGTAAGCATTGAACGGACAATTCTGTTTTGTTGTTTCAATAACTAGCTGGGTAAGTGCTCCTTTGCTCTGGTGACCTATTCCTGTTGCGTCCGCCCCATATACTTGCATCCGCAAGTGCATATAAATTCGTAACCACAGTTTGAGGTGGCGTGCAACAGCGAGACATCCGTCGCCAAAGGATCTGGCAGGAGCTTGGCTGAATTGCAAATTATGAATTCTGCAGTATAGTAAGTACTTTTAAGGGCGTTGATAAGGCTATCTTGATGGTTTTCACAATGTTATTGCCCTTAAAGGGCAAGGAAATGAAAAGCGACCTATTAGGTGTTAAGTCAGTTCAGGTCGTAGGGGTTTACTATACTAAACTGCGTTCTTTATTAAGGCATCTTTGAGATTGGCTAATGCAGCATCCAATGTATCCATAGAAAATATTTTTCTGGTCCTTCGTAAAAGAGTTTATATCAAGTTGCGTTTCTATTGAAGGGGAACAAAAATCAGATAACGCAAGTCTGTATATATGTATGTATGTATGTATGTATGTATGTATGTATGTATGTATGTAT
>JAYGXS010000008.1:6537506-6551793 GCA_036362985.1 Ligula intestinalis
ATGTATGTATGTATGTATGTATGTATGTATGTATGTATGTATGTATGCATGTATGTATGTATGTATGTATGTATGTATGTATGTATGTATGTATGAATGAATTTTACTTGTATTTTCTCTTCCGTTATTCACGTTATGCAAACAGAGGAAGCAACTGATGAGCACTCTCGAAATTAATGCATCCAACAAAATTTGCTGTTTTTGCCATCTTTAAATAATAAGATAAAGCCCGAAAATATAGAATATCCCGGACACGCCATTGTCTTTACCTCCTTTTGAGCCCCACACTAGACGATGCACACCCAGACACTTATCTCTTCGTCCGTGCCCGCAAACCCTAGTGCAAAAACTTCGCCTCTCAGTGTTTATTTTGCTTGTTTACGGTCGTTATTTCTGTTGTGGTAGAAAAAATTGCAGCCTTATAAATTTATTACTTAATTTTATGACAAATAAGGTAGCAGATTTGCAAAAGAGAATTTTCTGAACTGAATTCAGTCTTCATTTGCCCCAATTTCGTACAAATTGGAAAACGCACATCCCAAGACATTTAAATTTAAAGAAGGAGAGGAGGTTCTTTGGGATATAACTTAACTTTAATGAGTGAATTTGAAAGTCTAGTGCCCCAACTCGTCTTCGGACTAACATCAAATGTACAATTAACAACTAAAATTTCAAACGCGCTGAAAATCAATAGTTATACGGGGTGAGACCTGATTGATAGGTGTGGCCTCAATCAGTCTGTGTAATGCCGCCTTACTCTCTCCTACCGTTCTTTGAGGTGTTCTTAAATACTATCTAACTGTATATGCCGTTTCCAACTATTTGATGAGCTATAAGGTTTATTATTTCTAACTTCAAATTCTTTCATTGTCAAACTCAAATAAACAAGACCTTTTGATCCGCAGCGATGTATAGCGTCAGAAATGCCTTGGATATCACGTCACCTTGGATTTTGTCCAATTTTGCTTCTACCTCCTTTGGATTGGACTCTTTTCCAGTAAACAGCTTTTTCGCCTCAAATCAATACAAAACTAAATAAACTGCCTCAAATTTATGCTGAGCCATCCCTTGGCTGATCGATATTTCGTGAGTTAGGCAGTCTAAGGTGCATTCCTTTAACGAAGTAAATGTTTAAGTTCCGTGTGTAAAGGATTGGCAAACCATCGGGAATGTTTGTTCAGTCCTTTTCACTTTCTAAAGGGCAAAATATTAACTTCCTATTTGCTCTCTAAGGGACTATGAATTATAACCGCATGAAACAAATAGAAGCCTATTCACGTCAAGGGTTTCTCGGAAAAACTGATTCATTCTTTTTTACTGAACAAGAAAAGTGCGACAAAATACGTGACAATTAGTGGTGTCAAATAATTTCGCAAACTCTTACTGAACTTTGTACTGACATTGCCTATAATTAAGACAAAGTAAACTGCCCAATTAAATATCGATACAGAGGGCTGAAACGCCATGGATAAATAGAACATGACATAAGGCAGTGAGCATTAGTGGCACAGATAAGAGAGACTGTAATTCGTGCACTTACTTTGTACTTGTTTCGGCTGTGATCATGCCTGATATAGACGGTCTCCATGACGTTGCGGATGGTACCTCTCCCCGCGTGCCGGCTAGGGGCAGTGGATCAGGAAAGCTCCTTTCTTCTCTAGCGACCGAGACCAAATACCGAAAGTGTCTTGAACATCGTTGTCGAACTAAGCCTTGAGTTCGCCATATCTGCAGCACCTCCAGGTGGGCTTCGGCACCGAATCAAGGGCAGCATAGCAAAGATCGTGAGGTGGACTACAAGAATGAGGCCAAAACCACCTTCTTGAATGTCCTCGCGTGCAGTTTGTTTCATTTAAGATGAAGGTGTTATACCACACTCGAAAGGTGGTGCTTAGACAGCGGTCGTCAAATACCTCCACTGTTCCTTCATCTACCACGCGCAAAAGCCAGCACTCATATTTATAGAGGATCTTCATGGGGTGGCAGATACCGCATCGGATCCATGGCCATTGCTGGCTCATTAGCCGTCGTCAGCCAGTCATACGGAGCCCCTGTGGTGCAACACCGGAATTTCGAAGCCGCGACCATCTGATCTGGAGTCTAAAGCTCTCACCATTTAACCACGAGCAGGTTGTCTTGCCGGTTTAAACATGCTGGTATCGAAACTTGCAAACGAGGAAGCAGTGCACTCAAGATGGAGAAGTATTTTTTATGATGCAATCACTTCGATCACTATAATTAGCAGCGGATGCATTCATGTCTAAGTTCCTTAATTTTTGCATTGAAGGAGATATCCGCACACAGGAATCCTTACTTCGCAAGTTTGTACCCGTGTTGTCGGAGAAAGGCCTGACTATGAATCAGCTGTCTGGGTTATCAAGAATGATGACGTACAGAATGCGGACAGGCATATGTGGTACCTTGTGTGACCCGCCTAGTGCAAATGTAGTGACTAGCTCAAGTCGAAGTGCACTTGTGAAGGCCTCTCTTGACTAGCTCAAGTTGAACTACACTTTCGGAAGTGCTCGCTGTTTCCGGCCTCTGTAACAGCAAATCACAGGCTGGTGGTAAGGAGGTTTTCTGCTTTAATTTACTTGAGGTTCAACTTACCGATCTGGACTTCGATTAGTATGCTCATCTGCACGCGGTACAACTTACTTCCAGCGGCCGTGGTAAGGAACTTCCTTTACATTTTTCCAATTTCCACTTATTATCCCAAATTTCCTTCATCGCCTATCCTATTTTCCCATCCCGAAAAACCACTTTAACCGCCGTATCCGAAAGACAAAATGCTGAGACTGGGGTTACAGGATGTGGACTTACTTTACTGACTTTTCCGGTTAATCATGGGAAAATTTGCCGAACATGGGCTTTTCATGGTTTATCCTGATTTTGTGTCCTATAATTTTTTGAAGCCAGGAGTTCGCTGAGTTGTCATTTAGGCGCTTTGTCCCTATGTTTCGTCTCAGTTCACCATATTTGCCAAATATTGTTGACCTTTATTTTTAAAATTCAAGTCCGCTTTCAATCGAATGTGACTCTGGCCTTCCCATGACGTCCCTTATCTCCGAAGGAACTAGGACTGGAAGACCGTAGCTGCAAGGGTTGATTCTATTAGCCTAAATACCAACGCGATATACCGTCTTCGAGTTTAGGCAGGCTTTTTTGCAGCACAAAACCTGAAATTCACTATCATTAACGAAACTTCAGACTAACTGTTCGTTACGGGCAGGCCAAACGACCAGTTATTACGCTCTCATTATTATTCATCCAATGATGTGCTTTCGATCGGTAGAAGCCGCTCGAGTGATAATATCGATCACGTTTCTGTCCATGATAAGTCTTCTGCGCTATCACTCCGTCCAGCCCGACAGTCAGTCAGTCAGAAGGTTACCCCTCAATGACACAATTTGATTGGTCCAATCTTGTATTTTTTGCTTGTCATAAGTATTCCATACTAGGTATGGAAAAATATTTCCGTTTTTGCCCTCTTCTTGTAGTGCTCTTCCTTGGGGGCTCATATAAGGCGTAGTTAGATGGCGCTATCACAGCTTTGGCTACATTAACATAAAGCAGTATTAACCATAACGGTATACTCCTTCTGCAAAAGGCTTGAGTAAAGACACCGTTAAGTCGGTGTAAGGTACTGACCACGGTAACAATTATCCAAAATTCGGAACCTGCGGATTTCGCAGTAAATTTAAACGTTATTTACACAGTTTCCTTGGCCAGATTCTTTTCACTTATTGCATTTTTTACGGTAGGTAAAATTAACCGAAATCCCGCAAAATATTTTCAATTTTTACCAGGCGCTACTACGTCGGCACGACACTCCCACAATTTCATCATTGCGTGTTACGACTCTCCCACGAGGCCATTTTAGCCTCTTCTCAATCCTTTGCACTGCAGCTCTCCATATAGAAGTTTAAGACTTACTTGCGCTCAGAACACTACAAATTTTGTATATAGTTCTGCATAGAAAGGGAAAGGAAAAAATATAAGATAAAATTGTGTATTCGTTACAGAAACTTAGTGGTGGTGGTGGTCTGAAGTCCCGACGCGCGGCAGCCTCGGACCCTAAAAGCACGTCTGTCTGTTAGGGTGCTCTGGGGTTGAATGCGTAAACGTCATGCGAAGTGAGTCACTGGCCGCGTGATCAACTGCTTGACCAATAGCTATCTATGGCAGCTGGGATTGGTTGTCCTAGAGGCAGATTGATAATTGCAATCACTTGACCTCTTGCATGGAGTAGCCTCCAAGGTGGAAGGTGCTGCAACAATTCCCTGAGCGCTATCACAGTGTGTAACACAGCTTCCTTCATACCACCCTTCGGATGGCGTCCCAGTCAAGCTGTAACCTCCATAAAACTTGGGCCGATCGTTTTTCGTCTTGAGATTCGTTAACGATAGAGAATTTCAGGTTCTTCTCTGCAAAAAAATCTAACTTGAAGATGATCTGTCGCGTTGGCATTTAGACTAACAAGGTTAACCTCTATGGCTAGGATCTTCTAGTCCCCACTCATTAGGAGATAAGAGACGTCATGGGAAGGCCAGACTGGGAGGAAGAGTGTATTCTCTACAGAAAGAGTGGCAAATATTAAGAAGAAAGTTTTGACTGTCAGGGCGCACCTCCAGCCACGAGGGGTGCTAGGTCCGAAGTTATGTCTGGGGGCAGACACCATATTAAGGTCTGCGTCCAGATGGATTGAAGCCAACCGACTAAATGAGGCTGATCTAATAACGCGGGAATTTACTTGGACGGATTGAGTTCAATCCACTGTGGATTGATCTAAGGACAGGGAGGCACGCTGCATGCGTGCGTTTGTGCGTGCGTGCGTTCTCCAGCAGGGAGAGGTCGCGCGCCATTTTACGCCTGGCCCAAAGCACGCCGATCACTACCCTCGCGCGAGGCCCTAGGCTCTGAGTGATCTTGTAGCGACTAGCCTAACACGAAATGCAGTTGTGAACACCTTTCATGACTCGCTCAAGTAGGAGTGCACTTTCGGAACGCTTGCTGCTCCAAACCTCTTTAACAACCAATCACAGGCCGACTCACACAGAAGCTCATGCGACAACTGCCGAGCAGACCTCACTTCAGATGCCGTCCGCTGGCTTGCAGTGGTGCGGTCGTCTGATAGTCATTTTTCTACTGCCTATCCTCCCATTTATAATGTAGAGAATATACTCTTCCTTACAGTCTGGCCTTCTCAAGACTTCTCTCCTCTCCTAAGGAACTGGGCCTTGAAGATCGCAGCATTTCGGATTTAACCGTCGTAGCCTTAAAACTCCTCGGTAACCCCGTCTGTGGCGTCATGAATTAGGAGGGCGTCACATGCCTCTACCTTCGTTAAGGTGTAACCTAACAAGCTCTTGCAACGCACTTAACGTGAACGTATGTGAGACCTGATCTGATCAGAGTCAAGACGGGCAACTCAACAGGCCGGTGGATTGTCTTTCTCGACAGATCATTCATTGCAAGCAGATTTTCTCAGATCCCATGGTCCTTTTTGTTGAAATAAACCAAAACAGGCAACTCTTTCTCGCACACACCGACCGATCCAGTCACCGGTCACTGATTTCGCGCTAGTTCCCGACATGACAGAGAGCAAACCAACCAGACAAATGAGTCAGCAATCGAGGAACTCAAGGCCACTATCTGATTGGTTTGATTTCAGTTCGACCTTGAACATTATCTTACGTTCTTTTTTGTCCCAAGTACGTCATATTAGCATATGGCAAAATGTTTTTTTCTGCTCTTGCTGTTTAGTTCTCACGTAGTGGGTTGGTATGGGGCGAGGTGTTAGAGGGACGACCTTTTAAACCTACGGCAACTTCATAGCACGAACAGAGTCACGCTTGGTTTATGCGAGACATCAGCAGAGGTCTGAAAGGCGACTGAATGTCTCACCAGGCACGACGTCTGAGCTCAGGTGTCAGGTCAACCTCACCCGCCATGCAATAGAAAGGAAAAAACAGAATGAGACCTACACAGCGCAAAATTTCCTCTACTCTACGCATTTAGTTTACGACAATGCGCCAAATTTTGTCACCTGTTGGGATGGAGGAAGGTTGTCTTGGCGGTTGCCAATGGACATGGCTCTGCACTGAATAACTAGACTAAACAGCCTTTTAGCAATTATGTGGCATTTTTTTACTGAACTATTTTGTTTTAATTGAGGCGGACGCATGCCAGCTATACAAAAGCCCCCAGCTTGTTTGAACAAAATCCGGTTGTCTCACTGTTACTCAATATTATTACCTTGCTACTTTTCTGCGTTGCTTTCAGTCTAGTTTGACATAGACTCGTAAGCCTTATTTAGGTAGTTCGTCTGATGGTCATGTTTCTTTAGTTCTGCACTATATGAAGTGCGTTTGTTTGGCTACGGGACCTGGTGTGTATTTAATAGGCATTTCGCAGGGGATAAGACCAGATGAGTAGAAATAGTTTATTGGGTAAAGAATGAATGCAAGAAGAGACAGTAGGAAATTGACTATCAGACAACCGCACAACCCTATGCTAGTAGATGGCGTCTAAAGTGAAGTCTGCTCGGCAGTCGTCACATGAGGTCCTGTGTGAGTTTACCTGTAACTGGTTGTTGATGATCGTGGAAACAGAAAGCGTTTTCAAAGTGCACTTTGACTTGAGCTTATCACGAGAGGTGTTCACAAGTGCACTTCGTGTTAAGCCAGTCACTACAAGTGATCCCCTCCTAGACTGTAGTTCATTGATGAAAGAAATCGACCGAAGATAGAATGTATAGGTATAAAGGCTAAGACGATTAACCCTAACACCTACAATCATTCAGGCCCTGGTTCCTTAGAAGATAGGAGAAGTCTTTGGAAGGCAGAGTAGACGGAACAGTGTATTTTTTACAGGTCAGATGATGATTGAGCTCGGCCACATCAGAAGTTTAGTTGCGTGTTCATTTCACAAATGGGGTCACCAGTTATAGGTAGTAAGGTTGAGACGGTTAACCCTAACGCCTTCAATCTTCGAGGCCCGGTTCCTTAGGATGATGGGAGAAGTCTTTAGAAAGCAGTGTAGACGGAACAGTGTATTCTTTACAGAAGGGATAAGGGGGAGGTTACTAATAGGTCTTGCAGGGCGTAGGGCCACGAGGCACGTGGGACAGGGTGGCGTCGCTGGCCGCGACGCACTTGAGTGGAATCCCAAGTCAGGTCTCAGCAGGAATCAAGCCAGAAGACAGAGACAGAGCGCGTTCGTTGGCAAGGTCGGCCTGTGATTGGTTGCCTTGGCGCAAGGCTTGCAAGGCGAAACTGGGTGTGTTCGTAAATGGCTCAGATCGTTGAGCGAGAACGGATAGGGGGTGCCGGGACTTAGCACCTGGCCGCAGGTGGGATTAGGCACGCAGGCCAAAGGCGCCATCCGTCTGATCTTGTGTTCAAATGGCTGCTTGGGCCACTACAAATAGTCAAAGTTAGAAAAGGGGGTGGATATCAAGGTAGATTTTCAACCAGGGGGAAGGACGTTGGGGGCGACTGGGACTGGCTGAAGAGAGCCAGTGGTTCAATTAAACGTCAACGCCAAATCTGTATGCTGTGTCAGTATGGGTTTAATTAAAAGGTACCACGGGCAGTGGAAGTAGGACCAGTTGTCGGAAAGAAGATTTAGGTGCTTGTAATCACGGAGGGTCTTTTCAGTTTAATTGTAAAGGAACCATGGTCTAGACTGAATGGGCTCAGATTGGGTGATAGCCTACATCTGGCTACCTGACAGAATTCCAGTTAAGAAATTCTCCTTATCATGGTCACAGACATGGACAGAAGACAAAATCTGCTGAAGTCCAGAGAGTTTTTATGATAATTGTGGTCAGCCACATCACAGTTTGCGAGTTGAGATCCCATGGGAAAGTTTCCATCCTTGCAGGGAAACGTTGCAAAGTCACCATAAGGGCAGCAGGCCACATGAGAAGTTGAAGATCAGAAAACATTGGGGGTACGAGTAAGTTAAACTGCAATCTTTAGGCCTTGTTGCTTAGAAGAAATGCGAAAAGTAATGTAAAGGCCAGAAAGAGTTTATTCTATACAGAAGGAATGGGATAAAAGGCAGTAGGAAAGTGACTTCCAAACGCCCTCACAACCGCAAGCCTGCGGACGGCGTCTGAAGTGAAGTCTGCTCGGCAGTCGTTGCACGAAGTCCTGTGTGAGTCGGCCTGTGATTGTTTGATTCAAAAGCCGGAAACAACAAGCACTTCCGAAAGTGCACTTCGACTTGAGCTAGTCACGACAGGCGGTCAGAAGTGCTCTTTGTGTTGAGCTTGTCACGACAGTCGCACTAGGTACCACATAACTAGTGCAACATGCCTGTCCACACTCTATTCGTCATCAGTCTTGATAACCCAGACTACTGACTAATAGTCACGCCTTTCTCCGACAACTTGGGTACAAATTTGCGAAGTACGGATTGGCGCGTACCTATCGCAGGGGATTAAGTAAGTTCAACCATAACAGGTGCAATCTTCATGCACCTGTTCCTTAGGAGAAAATAAGGCAAAAGGGGGCCAGAGTGGTACAGAATAGACGGTAGGAAATGAACTGTTAGGCAATCACACAACCACAGGCCAGCGGACTGTGTCTACAAATAAAGTCGTCACATGAGGTCCTGTGTGACTTGGCCTGTAATCGGCTTTTTAAGATCATGGAAACGGTAAGCGTTCCAAAGCTCACTTCGACTTGAGCTTGCCATGGCAATCGTTCACGAATGCACTTCGTGTTGAGTTAGTCACAACGGGCACACAGCCTGGTCGATTTTAGCGTTTAGTTTGAACATCTCTGGCGTTTCCTTAAGGTTGCCGCTGATTTGTATGTACAGGGTGTCCCAAAAGTAACTAACCCTTTTGATTTGCTAATAAAACGAAAACTATTAACGCTAGGATATTGAAATTTGTTTTATTCGAAAAAACAAACCCTCTTATGCTTTATTAAAACTAGGTTTTGAATATAAAGTCTTTTAAATGATGGCAATGGTTGTTTTGACAACAGTACTACAGTACTACTACAGTACTACTGTGGTACTAAAACGACTGGAGGCACTGGCTTTCGAACATTATCGACCACGATCGTGGGTTCGGTATGTTGATGACACGTTTGTCATCATTCATCGAGACAAGATTGAGGATTTCACAGACAATCTGAACTTGATCTTCCCCGACATCCAGTTCACGATGGAGGAAGCAAAAGATAGCCAGTTGCCGTTCCTCGACGTTCTGGTGTACAGAAAAGACGGTGGGAAACTCAAAACAACAGTTTACAGGAAGGCGACGAATACCTCTCGCATCCTGAGTTACCTCAGCAAACATCCCATCTCGCAAAAAGCGTAGCTGCGTGCGAACGCTCTATCGTCGTGTAGAAACTCACTGCAGCGAACCAGCCGACAAGAAGGCTGAGGTCCAGTATCTCAAGAAACTCTTCACAATGAATGGCTATCCTGGCCCCTTCGTCGAAAAATGCAGGCGAGGTACCAAACGAAGTAAACCAACAGGACAACCAGAACCAACACGCTGGCGAGAAATGCCGTATATTGCTGGTGTTTCTAAAGAATTCGCTCGACTGGTGAGTGAAATTGGGATTGGCGTTGCTCACAGACCGGAAGCAACAATCCACAGGCAAATTATGCGGCCCAAGGACTCAGTACCCGTTAATGAAAAGTCCGGTGTCATTTACCGTATTGACTGCCTTTTTGTTCAAGCCAATTATGTTGGTGAAACCGGCAAACGGGTCTTCATGAGGATGCACCAGCATGACCTCGCCGTGCAACGGAACGACAAGAATTCCTTGGTGGCGACCCACGCATCCAAGCCAGGGCACAGCTTCGACTTCGAAAACGTGCGCATACTGGGTCGGTCAGACGACCGAACTTCACGCCTGCTGCAGGAAGTCTGACATTCACGCGCGGGCTCAATAAACAGGCATGTCGAGCTTCCTGAGGCCTACCTCGCGTTGCCCGAGCAGATCGAAGGCAGAGGTCAATCTCAGCGGAACTGACTTAATTACACTGTGAGCTGTACGTTTTTTTCATTCCTTGACAATGAGCTCGCGGGAGAGATTGAAACGTCGGACAAATACACTCCTGGTCCCAGAGAACGACTAAACTTCTTCTATCCAGTTACCTGGGGCTCGCATATTCTCGACCATTAAGAACATTTGTTCTGAAATAAGACAACTATCGCATGATACACTAAGGAGCGTTATGGAAACGGCAAAGAAACGAACCCTAAGTTGTCAAAACAACCATTGCCATAATTTAAAAGCCATAATATTCAAAACCTAGTTCTAATAAAGCATAAGAAGGTTTTTCTTTCGAATAAAACAAGTATCAATATCCTAGCGTTAATAGTTTTCGTTTTATTGGCAAATCAAAAGGGTCAGTTACTTCCGGGACACCCTGTATAATGAGTAGAGGTAGAGCAGACATTAACGAGGCTGATGCCGTCCAATTCTCCATTACCAGAAAATAACCTCCTCGTCCTGCCAAGATGACATGACACTTCATCGGTGAACATCTGCGTACGGGTTAGAGAGTTCTGAAAAGAAAAGCAACTTATTCCGGTGCTCGGCTGGCTGCTTCGCTTTCTCATTGAGCCAGGCTTGTCATTTGAGTTTATGCTAGCCCTCGTTGCATTTTTCGAGATTACTACACAATACCTTTTCCAGGGGACAGTGAAGGAGGTATTTTTTGTTAAGTTAAACAGTGGTAAGAGGCAGTCACCTGGATGCAGGAGGCACGCATGCGAGTCTGACGATGTCAGTCAGTCAGGCAGGCAGAAAATCGCTTACGCTGTAATCACGCTCGCGTGGGAACCATCTCGGCGTTCGCCAGATTGTAGTAAAGATATTTCGTGCAAGCCGAACGGGCTTTGCGGCGTAGGACGTCCGCTTTTTACACCGTTCCGCGCCGTAGAAGGTGCAGTGCTACGTTGGTGGCACATTTTACTACACAGCATCCTACTCGTCTAGGCTTTTGTTGACATTGTGTGCTGGGTATGTACAGAAGATGCCGTTGATCATGCAATATTTCGACATATGCGAAAGACTAAAACTGTTTCGCTAATCGGAATGGACTCCAGTTGTGATACGTATTATCGTGTAATGTATTCTGATGTCATTCCAGTCAGTATTGGAAGCCGGGTTTTTACGAGTTTCGTTCCTACTCATAGCAAAGCATATCTATTGTAAAAACTAACTACTTACGTAGTATGCCCTTTTCCTCATTGATTTTGTTTGCCTTCATAAATTCAAATGTATTTTATGGTAATTTTTGCACGATAAAATTAGTTGATAGTTCTTTTTTGATCGAAAATCACACCTTCTTTAAATCGCATACTCAAAGAAATTGTAGCTTTCGGTTTTAGATTAGTTCCTTATTATGAGCTTTTATACGATTTTTAGGTCTACATCCATAATGAATCCTATCCCTCAATTTATTAGTACTGCCTATACTGCATAAAATATATTCCAAATCTATTTCAGTATTTGATGACTACTACGTGACGTATTCCTCAAAGTTTAGGCAAAATTGTACATTTCCTTAAACAGGATGCACACAGTGCTTAGGTTTTAAACTTTGAATTCGAGTGTAGCATTCACTCGTTTAGAAAATTGTTTGGTGATAGGACAACTTTTTTTATAACAGAAAAATACCTTTTTCGAGTATAAAATCTAAAGAAGGTGTGGTTGTCTATCAAACGAGAACAAGAAATACTTTATTCGTCCATGTTTTCCACAAAATATATTTGAATGTATAAAGGCAGTCAAAATCAATGCTAAAAAGGCATACTACATCAGTAGTCCTTTTTTACAAAAGATACGTTTTGCTAGGAGTCAAAATGAAGCTCATTAAAAATCCGGTTTCCTATACTGACTAAAATGACTTCAGAATACATTACACGATAATAAGTATCACAACTGGAGTCCATTCCAATGAGCGAAACAGTATTAGTCTTTCGCATATGTCGAAATATTGCATGATCAAAGGCGTCTACTGTATAACTTGAGAGACATCATCGACGGGTCAGCACAGTTCACACCCACGACTGAGATGGCAATAGTAGAATCAATACACCTCATTAATCCCTAGTCGCAGCATTTGTCCTACGAAAACAGTGGTCAAAGGGTTTAATGGATAGGGAAGTAGGATAGGCAGAGAAGGAAATCTTTAGAAGTATGTGTAAAATGAAAAAAAAGTGCAATCGAAATTTTCTCCCGCCGCCGCTGGGAGTAAGTTGTTCTGCATGTAAATGGAAGGTGTGAGTGGCGCATGGTGCAGCAGGCTATTCTAATCTAACTCCAAAACGGTAAGTCGGACCTCAGGTTAATTAAAGTGTACGACCTCGTAACCAGTATTTATTTTAATAGGAATTTCAAGTAACCTGGACTTTGATAAGCCGGTGTTTCCACAATAAATTAAACAAAAGTTCAGATAAGGAAAATCTACAGATATAAGTCAACAAAATGTCTCAATACAAAAGAATAAAATGCATTTACCGGTTATTAAAGTTAATGAGGTGCACTACACAAGCCAGTGAACCGTATACATCGAACGGGATTTGGGGTCTGTGACGTCTGCTTTTTATAGCATTTCGCGCCAGCGCTAGGTTAATTTTGAGATTGGCGGCAATTCTATTAGACTGCAGCCTAATCGTGTAGGTTTTTGTTGACATCATGTGCTTTATGAGTTAAAACTTAAGAGATAGCATCGACGGGTCATCGCCTTTGGCATCGTCGACTTAGATGGTCTCAGAAAGCCGCTTACCATTATCGTTTCCTGCATTCTAATTTCCGGAAATAAACGATAAAAGCTAGTGTTAACTGCTGCTCGATAGCAGTCAATAGTCGCAGCAACAGAAGCTTATGTAGGCTCACTCATTAGTCCCTACTCCCTGCAGTTTTCCTGCGAAAACGGCGGTTATAGAGTTTTATAGGTGAAGGATAAGGACACGCAGATGAATACATGCCAAATGCATTTTTATTTTACTGTATTCAGACGTGTTGTTGGTTTATATTTGTAGCTTTTCCTAATCGGCATTATCACTAAGCTTATTGCGGGATTACCCGATTATCGAATTGCGAGTTTCTTGGATTTCCCGAAAAATTTAAATGGCGGTTAGAAAGTCGTCTATTCCAATTTACATGAGGTCCAGTTGGCCGTTCTGGATTTAGATAAGTATAGTCCGCGGCGCTTAGCGCCGCACATACCTTCAAATTACATGCGGGACAACTTATTCATAGCGGCCGCGGGAAGCAATTTCGACTAGATTTTTTCACCTTACATTTACTTCTATTGGTAAAGGAGACATATGGTGGATCACTGGAACAAATTTTATTTTTTTCCTAAGCTTTCGAGCACTTACAAGAGCCCATCATCGGGGGTGGAGAAACAGTAACAAATGTGGGGCGTGGGAACATTAACTAAAATTTTGAACGTGCAGAAAATCAATAATTGTGTGTGCTGCCGACTTGCCACTGAGGGCTGTGCTAGCCAGTGCCAGTAGGCAAGATCGACAAGTTGTGTGGAAATATTTACAGAAATAGAATCGTCAACAAAACAAGTAATAATTATGGTGGGAGGGATGAGCAATTAAAAAGTCATAGGAGAAGGGAAGGAGGATGAGACGCGAGGGATTATGTAGGCTTGGGCGCCAAATGGCCACGTCAGCATCGAAAGTTGGGTGATTATGGAGGATTTTGGGCCAATTGATTGCAGTGGGCGTCTGGATGTGATCGTTTGCAATAGCGTAAGGCCCTGTACGCTGGCGCCAATTCGACGCATCTGTTGACCGAATTCTCATCCGTGGACCAGGCTTCGATAAATTCTCTGCTTGTCTTGTTTCCCGCGTGGGCGAGTACCTTGACGGCAGCGAAGTTGAACTCATGGCCTGTTTCGTAGGTGTTAGTTGCAACTTGTGATTATTCGTCGCCTAGTCGCATAGCCTGCTTGTGTTCACGCATACGTGATCCGAGCATGCGTTCCGTTTGACCTGTATAATTACAGGGACAGTTAAGGCATGGGATGCGATATACTACACCAGATTTTTCATTCTGCGTAAGCCAGTCTTTTATTTTCATCACTCTGCTGCGCATTGCAGCTTTGGGTCTGTGTGCAATTCCAACACCTAGTCCCGCAGCGATGCGCTCATTCGCTTCTGAGACGTCTGTTATGTATGGCAGAGCATGCCATATCTTCGGTGGTTCTTCTGTTTGGGTCCTCCGGGACCGAACGCGTAGGCATTGGTTTATAAATGCTTTTGGATAACCGTTCCGCATGAACT
>JAYGXS010000008.1:6566987-6582525 GCA_036362985.1 Ligula intestinalis
TCCGTCCTGGATTCGTCATCAGAGACATGAACAGTAGCAGAAACAGGGTAAGCATGCACAGAAGTTTGCAGTATTTATAGGACACAGTCATTACTGAAAGCATACAGCGACATTTAACGATAATTGCCGTCTTGTGCGTGGATTTCTTGTTGGATGGCACGCGGGCTTTGACCTGTTGAACTTTCATCGCGGGCGGTGAGCTCGGGCGTGATGATTGCTTGGCCATCTGGCTCCCCGGTTTTGGCGTACGATGAGCGTTGGCCTGCACGTTCCTCAAGTGACGGCTTGTTTTGGCCAAATTGAATCTCAGGATCGAATATGGATTGGGCAAATCGTTGCGCTTGTTTATAGATTGGGGGCCCGTAAACCATGACTCAAGTAGTTCTCGGCTCACCCGATGGTCACCTCGTGCGAGAATTTCGGCCTCATTAAATTTGAACGTATGGCCGGGTCTCGTCGAATGAGTCGCAACTTGAGAATAAGCATCATTTCGCCGCACTGCAGCCGCGTGTTCGGCAATTCGCGTCATGAGAAGTCTGCCAGTTTCTCCAACATAGTTGCTTTGACCGCAACTGCACCAGATCCTGTAGACGACCCCAGATGTTTCTTGCCATGGCAGTGGCTCTTTCAGCTTCATTATCTGACGCCTTGTGGTTGCCTCTGGCATTAATGGGGCTCCAACTCCAAGTGGTGCGAGAAGGCGGCCGACTGCTTCCGATAAGTTGTTGACGTGCAGGATCGAACGCCAAATCTTGGAGTCGGTGCGCTTTTATGGCCATCTCGTTTGCGCAAGCACCGGTTGACGAAGTTTCGCGGGTAGCCATTTTATCTGAACACCCGTCGAAGGTATTCTACCTCGGCAATTTTGTCTTCTTCTTTGCTACAGTGCGTCTCAACACACCGATAGAGCGTCTTTACGCAACTGTGCTTGTGGCTGATTGGGTGGCTGCTGTTGCTATTCAGTATATGTATCGTGTTTGTCGCTTTCCTGAATACTTTAGAACACCACAATCTTTGCGAAAGACGAGGAAATCAAGAAAGGCCAGCTGGTTGTTCTCTTCTTTCTCCATCGTAAATTGGATGTCCTAAAAGACGCTGTTGAGACGTTCCTTGAACGTGAGCACCTGATCCCGTTCGATGACGACGAAAATGTCATCCACATACCAAGCCCAGAATTTCGGTCTGTGGTGTTGGAAAACCAGCGACTCTAGCCGCTGCAGGACCGCCTCGGCTATGAATCCCGAAATCGGTGAACCCATCAGTGTCCCCTTCACCTGCTCGTAGATCGTTCCATTAAACGTGAAGTGCATGCTGAGACAGAACTTCAGGAGCTTTAGGATTCGCGCGTGTCCAAGGCGATTCTCCATCTCATCGTATTTGTTTCGTAGGTGTAATTTGACGGTCTCGATTGCCAGATCCTGAGGGATAGGATCCATAAACAAGTACAACGATTTGCCCAGTCTATATTCAATCCTGAGATTCAACTTGGCCATAGCAAGCCGTCACTTGAGGAACGGGCAGGCCACCACCTCATCGTATGCCAACACCGGGGAGCCAGACGGCCGAGCAATCATCAGGCCCGAGCTCATTGCCCGTGATAAAAGTTCAACAGGTCAGAGCCCACGTGCCATCCAACAAGAAATCCACGCACAAGAAGGCAATTATCGCTAATTGTCGCTGTATGCTTTCAGTAATGACTGTGTCCTATAAATACTGCAAACTTCTGTGCATGCTTAAGCTGTTTCTGCTACTGTTCATGTCTCTGATGACGAATCCGCGACGGATATCGAAACGTCGGGCGAATCAACATATTGTCCCAGCGATCGAGTCTTCTTCTTCTCAATCTGATCAGCGTTAGGCGAGACTGGTAGCAGCGAAATGTTGTTAGCTGCTGGCCGTTGGACTAGCGACGTTTGGCCATGGCAATTGCAGCACCTTTGCGAAGTTATTTTGGGCGCACAGGACTGCTCTCCGTAGCTTAGTGGCGGCCACTTTCGCCGTAGGCAACGGACGCTGTCAAATGCGTCTTGGGTAACTTAACGTTACCTTGTAGATTACTCGTAGGGCCTCTCTGGCATACATGCGATGGTCTGAGTCTACGGGTTGCACTAGAATGTAACAATGTGTACGCTTTATTTGACCCCCCTCTAAATATGCTGGAATGTGTTTTCGTACTCCTTTCGACAAATGCCATCTCGCGCTACCAATTTATTCTGTCTCACAGGAGCAGATGAAAGGATAGTTTACATAGTTAATTACGATAAAAATGTACAGGCCTGATTAGAATTTATCGAAGACAAACGTACATGCACCAGTTTATGTTCTTAAACATTCAATGGGAATTTTCGCCAATTTAAAACTGCCCTTTATGCAAATAATAAAAAAAACGAGGATCAAGAACGAAGCCGTTCCTTCAACCGTAACCCTGCCCGAAAGTTGTAAAGTGGCCGAGCAGAAAGTCCTTTATCCACCCCGGAAGCCTACGTCTTACTTCTATGCGGCTGAGTTTGGAAAGAAACCAACGGTGGGGCACGCTTTCGAAGACCTTTTGGAAGACGATGCCGACTGCATGCATCGTATTTCCGTTATTTACTGCACAATTCCACCGTTCTTAACAGGAGAGAAAAGTTGTCATTCATGATCGACCCTTATGGAAACCCTGCTACAATTTGAAAAGCAGGTGGCTTTGTTTTACGGACTACGTTATTTGTTGCTTACTTTTTTTGTTCATAAGTCTGTAGCAAATCGAATTAACCTTGACTTTTCTATCCATATAGAGCCGTATGATCAACGTAGATTTCCAATCGGTTGATAGACCTTTAATCTCAGAGTACTTTTTGAAAAGCGTAGATCGTTGTTTTGTCAACTTGTTGGCGTGCTTATGCATTATATTCGCTGGTACCCCATCGGAACTGGAGGTTTAGATTACTTTAGCGCTAATAATTATTGAAGAACAATAGTCTCGGTGAACTGAACAGTCTAAACCATTTAAAAGCACGTTGGAATCACCCGCTTCCTTTGTGAAAATTGACCTGAAAAAGTTTTTAAGCTGATTAATTTCTGCTCCGCACTCAGAAAGTTTTATACCCTCGATGGTCCTAAGTGAAACTATCGTGTCTTTTTCCGCGTAATCTTTCTCAGGTAAGAAAAAGATTGGGTTAACTGTGGCACGAGTAAACTGGTCTGTTTGGAGCCATCCTACCGGCGCAAGTAGCCTTGGAAAGGCCCTTACAGGTCACGCTATCGATCCGAAATCACGCACGCACTTGCGGTATTCAAGGAGCCGAGGTAAGGGGAGGCTTCCGGAATAGGGATCATCCACCAGGAATGAACCAATTAGATGGCCGAGCGAGCCGCTACTCGCTCGTGGACACGATATGATTGGTCCGATATTATAAGCTTGCTTGCCTAAATATCCGCACTGGGAACACAATTAAGCCTTCCTTTTCTTGCAACCTTGCAATTTGTCTTTTATGAAGGAAGGGTTAAAAGAAAGCGTCTGGGGCATCAAAAACCACAGTTTTCCGCAACATTACAATAGCTGACGACGCAGTACTACTTCAAAATCCCTTTTTTGTTCTTTGCCTGATTTATCTGGGTTTTGTAGGGTCTGAGAGATGCAGGAATGCTGGCCGCAAGTGAGTTGTTCCACAACCTACACATTTGGTTAACTTCCTTTCTTAAGATCTGTCTAAGCAATCGAGGTCGGTAAGGCAGCCTTTAACTCTAAAATGGACACTTTGCCAATGCAAGCGAACATCCATGTCCCAGGAAGCAATTGAGAAGAAGAAGATCCCAGCGATCCAGTTTTCTTCTCAAACTGGACACTGTTTAACGATGAGCCTGTGTAATAGGGCATGCGACGTTTACAAGTCCATGGTTATGTTTCCACTCAGTGTGCATGAGTTCGACCTCCATTCGATTAAAGTCACCTTGTCAAATAAGTCTTCGGACCGCTGTTTATCTGCAGGGTAGTAAAAAAGGCGAGCACTTCCGTAATAGGAAGTGCTGGCCATTTTGCCTAGTGGTGGCAGACATGAAATTTCATCAATGCTGGTCTCCGATTTTTCTAGGACGAGTTTCAGACAATTTGCCTGCTGGACATCGTGCCCCTAGTCAGAAACGTGACCTAGTGCGTGATAAATAACATTCATAAACGTCTAGTTCAGTAAGCAACCATAAAAGGCCAGTTCGGAGTCATGTGCGTAGGCCGAGCTCCAGTTAATAAGAGGCACGCTAAAGTCACCCGTGATCAGGAAAGCCGACCGTGTTTCAATTTTTTCTAGCTTCTTTAGCAAACACGTATCAGCCACTGTGTTTCTTCTCGGGGATCGATAGAGTGTCAGGACACCGAGACTCGATGAACCTGGCACATTGACGGGATAGTCAGCTCGCCTCAGAAGTGCACGCCTATTCCCCAGTTTCATCTGAAACAGGGAACTAGACTGCGAAATCGCAATGTTTGCTGATGACATAAAACTTTGGAAGGTCATACGCAACCAAGACGATGAATTAAACCTCCGGGCAAATTTGCATAAACTGGAGCAATGGTCGACCCTTTGGCTCATGCCATTCAATGTGGCCAAATGACACCTAATGCACTTTGGTAGAACCAGCACTACGCCTCGGAGGGTGTATTACCTGAATCACACGCCGCTGCCAGATGTAGAGGCTCAGAAAGACTTGGGGCTGTGGTTCACGCCTTCACTGAAGCGATCACTCCACGTCCTGAAAGTGGCTAAATCCGCAATGTCGACCTTGTATCTAATCAAGCGCGCCTTTGCTAAGTTTGACAAAGTTGTATTTGGCAAGGTATTCGGCACGTTCGTGCGACCTTAACTGGAATTTGCCATCCAAGCCTGGGGACCTTGGACAGCCAAAGACAAAAAAACCTCGAAAGGGTACAAAGACGTGCAACAAAATTAGTACAAGGCCAGCGGAACCTCCCTTATGAGACCCGATTGGTAAATCTTGACTTGTTTCCTCGTAAGTACAGGCAGCTACGTGGGGACCTAATTCAGGCATTTCGCATGTTGCGTGGTCAGGATTGCTGCCTCCAAACAAATGACTTCTTTGACCACCTATAGGCTGCGAGGACACCCCCTCAAATTACGTGTGACTGGGGCAAGACTTGACCGAAGAAAATTATTTTTCTCTCAGGGGGTTATACAGGCATGAAATGCCCTTCCTGCGGATATTGTCATTTCCCCTTCCGTGGATGTTTTTAAGGCAAACCTAGACCGATTTAATGAGTATCGGCACGATTTACTACTCCAAATTCAATCACTGAATTGTTCCGAATCCAAATTTGAAGCGCTCTAAATCCAAATCCTGAAATGCTAGCAATGCTATAAATATATACTAATCATGTTTTGTAAGTAGTATTATTATTAGTACTTAACCAAATGAGTTTCAGACATTATCTAGCTATGACGTCTCTGCTCACTATGCGATCTGCGCCGATCGTGTCTGAGGACGCATCTACCGCACCTATGGTCCTAGGCTACGCGGCCCTGTCACACCCTTTCTCGTATCGACTGACTGCTGACGACGTGGCGGGTTCCTCGGCGCTTGGCACAGCAAAGGCTTATCACGGTCGCATCTCCGGTCTTTTGGACGTTCTCATGACTCCGAGATCCCCTCCTCGTATGGCCTTCGGATGTAGATATTACTCGTCATGGACGCCATGGCTGCCGTCAACATTCACAGAAGCATCCTGCTCCTATCATTCACGTACCTTCTCCCACGAGCGACAGTTTTTCTTTTAAAAACCACAAATGACATTCCATTTTGAATTATGAGCCAGCCTTAGGAGTTTTTTCACTGTCTGCTCTTCTTCCTCAGTTACACTGCTGGCTCGTGTTAACTGAGTGTGAAATTATTACTTGAAACAAGCAATTAGCCGTCTGAAATTGTGTCAACGACTTATTTGGAATGTTCGGCTATGCCGATGCATTCCTTAAATCCTATGTACTAAGAGGGAGTTCAAAGGTTTGCCTATATTTCCTTTAATAAATTTGACTTGACTTGACCAAGTCCATTTTTTCAGTTGTTTGAGTACGTCTTCTTCTTGACGCCATTCTTTGTCTCTTCTAACTCACAGTCGTCAATATGTTGGAGCAACAATGTTTTGGTTATAGAAATTATATCTGGAGATAGTTAACAGTCGAGCTTCGATAACATGTCCTGCTTCGATAAAATACCCGGTATGTGATTACGATAAAGCTCGAATCTTCCGTTAGGGGGTTGACTGTACTGTCATCGGGAACTGAACCATCCAGGGAAAAACGGTTGATGCTGGATCACTTGGTTGTTGTAAATAACAAATTTCTGTTTCCCCTGTCTGTGCCTTCGTCTCCGTATGATAACACGTTGAGGGCATTTTAGCCGTTCTGCAGATGAGAAAAAAATGCCAGTATTGGAGCCTCTTATAATAAAGCGCCTAGATAGAATGGTCCTCGCTTGCCGCCTACTGAGCGGGATAAGAGGTCTAGGGCGTATACATTCAGACGTTCTATCAGGCCCTTTTTAAAAGGCCTTCAACACTTTATACCTTTCAGAAGACCTTGGAAGAGCGTCAGGTCTTCCGACATCCGGTCTTTGGGCGTGGTAGGAGTTGAACCATTTTTCCTGTCAAGTTCATTGCCATGCCTATTATGCGGTCGTCGCCTAAACGGGTTAATGCTCTGGCATTCCGCGCTGGTGATGGCGGAGCAGACGATTTTCAGCCTGTTTTGCCTGACTTAGTTTAAGTGAAGTCTCTGAATCGTAAGCGAAAGTCCCGGCGGCGAAATCGATTACCTTACTCGTATTGGGTTCATTAAACTTCCGTTTACTTTGCGGATCGTTTTTTTTTAATTTTTAGCTTTTACGGTGATGGACGGCAGAGTTTTCGAAGACCCCTGTTCGAGTGCTTCAGATACATATCTCGGAAATGGCGGTTCATTTAGCTCAATTTTTATTTGCTATATTTTTACCTTCCTTGGGGTTTCTTTTTTTACGCAGACTGTCAACTTTAGTGATCGAAGCAATGGACCCGAGAGATAATGAATGAATACCATTATTTTTTGACTAATGGTCTTCAGAGTTGACATAAAACTAAGATCGAAGGTATGAGTAGTGGAAACAAGAGTCATTCCGTCCTCCGTGGATTTTATCTATAATCTCAAGGCAGTTGTGGTTTTATCCATTTATTATTTCCTGGGCAGGAAAATGCATCAACGTTCACAGTTTTGTACCCCTAAACATAAAACAGAATCTAGTCGGGGGAGTAGCAGCTAGAGTACAACGAATCTGCTCTCCTGAAACTGACGAAATAGAACTTCAATAGCTGCAGAACAGGCTTCTTGAAAATGGATACTCATAAATGTGCCTCCTCAGGAATATTGGTGAGCGCACCGAAAAAGCCTACTGCATTAATCGCAGAAAAGAAATCCGTGTTCGTAAGACTGCCTTTCGCAAGTGATACAACAAGCGAGCTGGTGAGACAAAGTCTGAGGACTGCGATCACAAGCATTTTCCCCGCCGCGAACTTGCGTCTGTTCTCCACGAACTCTCCCCTCCTACCTTTGGAAGGTAAATACCGACTCCCGTTGTGGGCAACATTCATGTTCATTTACGTAGAGGATTCTGATTGACTAGAAGCTGACAAAACAGAGATCGGGAGACTTGCTTAATTCAAGTAAATTAATAAATTAATTAAACTCTGATATTTCAAGCACTCAGAGGTCGTTATCAAAACTGACATAAGGTGACTTAGTAAGTCATTCTGTTATATGAAGCGATTAAACCTGGCATCAAAAGTGAGTACTTCTCTTCATTTACATGAGCACATACATTGTCTACCTACCACATGTTGTCGCCTATTTCGTGGAATCTAAAAATTTTCCGCAATTTTCATTTGATTTCTGACAAAATGACCGACCAACATATACACATTATCTGTTTTCACACAAGGTTGGCTCTGCTCTCATTCGTATCAGCGGAGCGACTTATAGTATAAATTCGCGGACCACTTTTCTCGTTGGTCTTCTTTGATCATATTATATTGCAATGATTAAATGAAGCATGCAAACTTGTGGTCTCGATCGATCTACGCTGAAACGTATATGCACAAAGGCCTTGTAATATGCCTATGCAATTCATTATAAGAATATCGGTTAACTTTTTGCGTGAAGGTGAAATTTAAATGCAATCAATGAAATTATGAAACGGGGTATTAATCAAGAATTGGAAAGTGAACTTACCCCTATTTGCGTGGGGTACTTCATCGCAATCCCTACTAGATATACTGGATACATCGCCTACGTTTATATACTCCTTCCACCACTTCATGTATCGGTTTCGATGGCGCTAGCATCTTCTTGTTCATCGAGAGTAGTTGTGACAAAGTTCAGACTTAAATTGTATTGATTAATTTTGCGTGACCTTGGGTCTGACCAATGGCTTAGCTCCCTTCTATTGCTGCTGCACGTGGTGTAATAAATTGGCGGCCATAGTAATTAATTCCTTACTTCTTCGACGCTTAACAGTGCGAAAATTAATTTTGCAATATTCTTAAAGCAATATGGTTTCCTTCTATTCGGCATTCTCATTATTTGGAGCTCACTATCTTCCTCCAGATGATGTCTAAAACTCTATACGTATAAATACCATAACAAAATACGGGGGTTGGCAGGCTCTTCAACTCAGAGAGCCAAGAAATCAAATATTTAGAATTCTATTTCAGAAAGAACCATATAGTATATTTTAAAATGAAATTCTATTAAATGCGAGTATAATAAGCCTCTGAATTTATTCTTTTAAAAATGTCCTTATAATACTGATTGTTAGTGTGACTTCTGGTGTTGCATGGCTTCCCTGATGGTTTCATAGTCTGGTCGGTAGTTGGTGAGCTTCATGCAAGCGTTGAGGCTTTCATCCGTTAGACTTGCTCGTAGGGAATAGTTGGTGTACCTAAGATGTGAGAATGACTGCAAACATGCAAACGCAGATCCAAGCAGGGTCAATACAGCAATGCTCACACGCTGCAGGTATGTGACCGGAAGTGTGTTCCAGGTTTTGCTTATCAGCTGGTCATTGGGTTGAAGTTTTTTAAGTTCTGTCCACATGTGCTTGCCCGCGGGGATGCACAATCACTAAAGTTCTCCTTGGCTAAGTACGGGCAGCCTCTTGTTGTTTCAGGTAACCTCCGTGTTAGTACCCGTACCATGACTAACCCCCCGCGGCGGGTTACGATCGTCACCCAAGCTTGACAACGGGTATCCCGCAGGTGGTAAGGGCGCCGTGTGTTCATAGAAGCGTAGAAGCGCCTAAGCCGAAACGAACCCCGCCTACCCTTGCAGCAGGTTGCGATCGCCACCCAATCGTAAGTGGCTCTAGGCACCCGATAAGGGGAACGAGTATTGTCTGTCCACTGCAAGTCATTGATGACAGTCGTATCTGCCTTACAGACTTGCATTCTCACTGGATGTCTTACAAATCAGCCCGGATGATAGCTTGGGACGCGTGTAAGCTCATTTATTGTTAATTCTTTGATTAAAGCCTAGTTCTCCTAACATCAGCACTAAAATTGTTTTATTAGCCACACATAATGCCAATTTATCTTACCTTAAACTCTTATTGGCTGTAACTACTGTACCCCTTAATTCATTCATTCCAGTCTCTTAGTTTTGACTTGCTTGGCTTTCGTAGTGCAGTCGAGTCCTCAAAGCTAAGTCCAAGCTTTTAAGCCTACTGTAGTCTCGGCAACACTGTTGTCCTTTATTACGGGTAGTCGTCGCCCACTTATTAAGAAAGATAATGGTCTGACCTCCGACAAATGGCAACGTCAGAGCTAGCTCAAGTTCTACTACACTTTTGACTGACATGTGGAGATATGAGCCCAGAGTTGAATTAATCACTATTCAACAAACGCTTTATTATTGTCCGAATGCTGATCACTATGACATCCCACAGATTGGGAGTACAAATTGGGTGCAACTCCTTAAAATGTATACACAGGCAGTACTAATAGTATACTAAGTACTGGCCTTAGTAAGCAAGATTACTTGAATTAGCACTTCTAGCATAGACATGTAGCTATATCGGTATCATCTTAGTGCGTACAGCTCCATGGATAGAGATGAGAGTGCGGAAACCATGACAAACGCAGTCTTGCTCACGACCCCAAGCTTAACCCAGAGTCACACTCCCTGTTGAGACCAAAGGGATATGAGCCCTAGTGTTGGCTAAATCAGCGCCACCTCTGATAAATCGTGGCGTCAGAGCCAGCACCAGTACTATTAGACTTTCTGCCGTGACTTAGGGGTTATAAGCACAGTGCTGGCTTAATCAGCGTCACTTCTGACGTACAAAACAGTCAGTAGCATTATCAAAAAAGTACCATCACTAAGTTACACCCTAGTACGTAGTATTAGAAGTAAGCAGTACCAGTCCTGATTTACCTAAGTCTGGCCAGACACCTACTATAGGTGAGTGAGAATCGATAGCACAGTAGCACCCGCGCAAAGTCTACTGTCACTTTAAGACTAAATAAGCGGTTTATTGGCTAGCGTTTGATACAGCAATCCACGCCGGACCCCGTTTAGTCTTCGAGACTCCGGGAGAAGGTGAAGAGTGCGGAGCCGCTAACTACGTACTCTATCCCTTTAAACTAAGCCCTGAGACCATCATCTTCTGTACCAACCTGCTGGTGCACTTGGTTGACCTCATCGAAACCGATGGTCAGACACACACCTGAGGGTTATAATATGACCCTTGTTGGGTATACTATAATAATCCACGTTGGGTTAGGAGCATGAATACAATATTAGCCCAGCTGCGCCCTAATAATTTATCAATAATTATACGATGCGAGAGGAGACAATTCTGTAGATGACTGTACCGGCTGACCAATCTTTCTGATGGTATACAGACTACTTATACCTCGAATTTGGATTATCATGTAATCCGCGCACTAAAGATGCATACCTTCGAAGAATGCGCCTGCGAGATTACAGAAAGAACATTCTACAAATACTGTATCTCTCCCCTTCCGGTAGCATTATATTGAGCACTCTTCGCCAATGGATTGTGTTAGTTCGTAAAGCGAAATTAAATGGATACCTAGGTCCATCGCATAGCTCAGCTTGTCATAGAGTAGAAGATGTTTAATCGAGTCCATTTTACATAAATTTCATAACTGCCAAGGACAGCGAATTAGGGAATTTATTCGCGTGTCCGATCTGTGATAAAGATTGAAAAAATGTTTCTCCTACTCATGTCTCTGATGATGAATCCGCGACGGATATCGAAACGTCAGGCGAATAAACATATTGTCCCAGCGATCGAATCTTCTTCTCTCAATTGCTTCCTGGGACACGGATGTTCGCTTGCATTGGCTAATTATTTGGGAGCGATGCGCTTAGATCGGCCTCGTAAGGCCTCAACCTAGTTGTAGATCCGGTTTCTGCACAGATGTCTTGACAATAACGTGCTGCCGAGGAGTGTGAGATAAAAGCCGGCGCTGAACACGGAGGCGGCGAGACGCATTATGTTCAAAACTGGCAAGAGAATAGTCCGTCTGTTCATTCAAGATTTCCACGCGAGGCTACGAAAATATTGCCAGATAATTAACCATGAGAACCTGTTTCTGCTACTCATGTCTCTGATGACAAATCCGCGACGGATATCGAAACGTCAGGTGAATAAACATATTGTCCCAGTGATCGAGTCTTCTTCTCCTCAATTGAAAACATTATTCCAGCAGATTCTTTGTACATGGTTGAGAAATGTATGTTAGTAGTCGCCAGCTCAGCTCGTTGGGTAACTAGGCGATACCACTGAAATCCCTATCCGTAAAACTACCTTCTCGGCTCTAGAGTCACTCTTGTTATTACCCTCGAAATATGTTTCTCACAAGACTATTCTTAATTGGGGGCCTTATATGACTGTTTTGTCTGATGATGAATTGGTCGAAAACGTTCGTTCACCTAACTCGACTTCTTAAATGCTTACATGGGTATCATCGCTGAACTTAAGAAATCATATTGTTAGGGAGTTTCGGCAGATTTTAAGAGGGAGAGGGTTTGGCAGATTTACTAGATGTAAATGACTCAATTTTGAAAAACTCGAGGCCTTGGTGGGAATCGAACCTATACAACAGGTAAGGCTTTTAGAGCCAACTTTCTCCCATACTTACAAAAAATACGGGGCCAAGGAAGTTTAAGTAGTGCACCTCATATACGGCCGTACCAGCATTTTGTCCTACGAAAACGGGGGCTATAGGGAGTTTTGTGTGTGGGGAAATAGGATAGGCTGTGAAGAAAATTTGTAGAAGTGAATGTAAAGTAGTAGACAGTAGTCGAATTTGCTTCCCCCGGACGCTGGGAGTAAACTGTTTTGCATGTAAATTGAAGGTGGGCGCGATGTTTTGCGTCGCGGACTATACTTATCTAACTCCTGAACGGTAAGTTGAAACTCAGGTTAGTTTAGGTAGACGATTTCCGAACCACCATTTCTAGTATTTCAGGAATTTGAAGGAACCTGCATTTTGATAATCGGAATTTTTAGCAATGCGTTTGACAGTAATACAGATTCGAAAAATCTGCAGATATAAATCAACAATATTTCTAAATACAGTAAAATAAAAATAACATAGTAGTGAGTAAAGTATATTCCACTGACTATCCAAATTCCTCGCCCATTAAACCTCTCTCTATAGAACAAAAAGTTGAGACTAGGGGGTATATGAGGTAGACTACTCAAACTACTGTTGCCAAAACAGTGCAGTCAGAGTAGCTGATGCATATATCCCCTTTTAAGAGGCTACAGTGAAAAGAAGCACAGACTTTAGAAAATCGATTTATAGTATTTAATTTTAAACTTTTTGGCAAACGGGTGCTCAGAAACAAAAGTGAGTAGACGTGAATTTGTGACTTTTCGTGCCTAGTCAAGGCTTGTCGTTCAAATTTCCGATCACCCACCCAAAGGAAATCATAAAACACCCAATATATTCTGATCGCATTGCTGTCAGACAAAAAAACCTTCGCTCAACCAAATCACGTAGGTCTAATGCGTCAGCCAACAGCACACGGGCAGTAATCACTCATATCCGCGTGTGACGCTGAATTGTAGGCCCGTGGGCTCTGGGAATACGTCTTATCACGCATCCTGGCGCATAAAACCGCTACTTCCACAGAAAACAAAGGGGGAAATTCACAAATGATCTGCCCTCTGATAGTTCATCACCATTCTCAATATTTTCTGCGGATTCTTAGCAAATGGGTCACATATTTAGTCCGATAAGCTTTGGGCTTGGGTTTATTTTCTGCTAGAATTCAAACCTGCTAGGTAAGACAGCCCATTGTCTACATTGTGTGTATACTTGTTGATGTGCGGTGATAGGTCGTCGGGGACAAATAATCTGTCTTTAAGTTGGAGTTGCAAGCCCAACTTTATTTTGGCTTGATTACCAATTTTTTATAACTCGATGAAAAGCAGATAAAATCATATGTCTTCGTCACGGGAATTTCACGCAATCTCTTTTCTAAGGTAATTTATTTCACCATTATATTCTGCTACACTTCGTGTGCTCATTCAATGTGTGTTATGCCCGCAGTCTGCGAGCACACCTTATCACCTATCCTGGCGCATGAACACTCTACTACCGCTGACGTTTTTCCCGTGGGCTTTGAGATGAGCTGGACAATCCTGAAACACTTTAGCAGTTTCTGGTCTAAGTTAGTAGAGGCCAGATAGCGATTTTTTCTGAGATATGATTTGTAGTACAGTTTTCAGTACTTCGTTATTGTTCAGCTGACGGACGTGAAAAGCTAACTATGAAAGATGCGTTTCTGGTGGGAGAAGAACCCACACAGCAGCCAACACTCTAACATACTAACAAAAAGTAGAGTGCAGTCAGAATAATTGACGCATACATCGCATTCAAGGAGTGTTCAGTGAAAAAAAAGCACAGTCTTCGGGAAATCGGGTTTTAGTCGTTAATTTACAAGTTGTCGAAAAACATGATGCCAGAAAACAAATGAATAGAAGAGAATGTGAAAGATGGCTGCAGTGTACTTAACGTGCCTATTCAAGGCTTGTCGTGTCAATTAGGATCACCCACCCAAAGGAAACCAACATTTTTGTGATCGCATTACTGTCGGACAAAGAAACCTTCGCTCAACCAAATTACGTAAATATAATGCACCAGCTAACAACCCATGGGTAGTTATCACTCCTTGTTGCGTGTGACGCTAATAAATGTGCATGTTCGGCGTTCTACTACTGACGTTTTTCGGGTTAGCTCCATGGTGAGGAGTGCGATTGATGTTTGATCTTGCACATCCATCACAACATAGCTGACTCCGACCATAGAAAATAAAGAGGCATCTTCACAAAGGGTCTATCCCAAAAAGTTAATCATCAATCTCAATATTTTCTTGCGGATTCTTACCAAATGCGTCACATAGGTAGTTCGATGGCCTTTGGGCCTGGGTTTAGTTTCTGCTAGAATTCAAACCTGCTAGGTTAAACAGCCCATTGCCTAGATGGAACTCAGCGTTTAAATGGAAGCCATATTCTGGAATTCAAGTTTGGCGAACGAGGGCTTTGATGAATTTATCATCAGGCAATAAACAAAATAAGGGAAGGTAGAGCTTCCATATTTTTCAACAACCAATCAGTAGTTAACAGGGGAAAAGGGGGCGAGAGGTTGGTAAAACGACGAAGAGACACCAATAGCAACCACCCTCAGGCAACGCACATCGTCAGGAGACTATGACACCTCGCGTCTTTACACCTTCCAACAAGACACGAGACAAGGACGAAGGGACGACACAAACTAATTGTCGGACTCCCTTTTCCTTACCTGGTCGCCGAACTGAGACACGAATCTGACCCTTTTGATACTTTACACTTCTCGCCCCCTTTTCCCTTATTACTGCTGATTGGTTATTAAAATTTATGTTAACCCTCCCCTTCTGTATGTTATTGCATTGCCTGCGGATGAATTAACCAGAACCGTTCGTTCTCCTTACCTGACTTCCTGAATACTTACATAGGTATCATCGCTGAAAGAAAAAAAACCCTCTTGGTAGAAGGTTTGGCAGATGTGCTTAATTTAATTGACCCGATTGTGAAAAAAACTCGGGGCCTTGGTGGAAGTCGAGCGCACACAGCAGCCAACGCTGTAACACATGCACAAAAAGTATAGTGCAGTCAGACTAATTGACGCATATAGCGCATTCTAAAAGGAAACAGTGAAAAAAAAGAGAAAAAAAAGAAAATCGATTTGTAATCGTTAATTTACAAGTTGTCGACAAACCTGGTGCCAGAAAAACAAAGGAGTAGAGGAGAATGTGAAAGACGGCTGCAGTCAAATTTACATGTTAAGTCGAGGGTTGTCGTGCGAATTCCGATTATCCACTCAACACTTGCTCATCACAGACAAAGAGGCCTTCACTCAACAAAATCACAGAGGTGTTTCGCGATAGCTTACATCACACTGACAGTATTCACTCATTTCCGCACATGACGTTGAAAATGCACGTCTGTG